>JARFJB010001883.1:14465000-14987500 GCA_036346205.1 Vesta saturnalis | reverse complement strand
AAATAGATCATTAGTACGCTGAACAATGTCACTGCCACTAAACTAAACAAATTTCAATAAACTTCAATTATAAAACAAATTCCATAAGCAAATGGTTACATTTCAAACATAATCGACACTTTAATTAAAAATCAAGAATACAAATTACCTATCAAAAACATTTACCAAATTAACACAGTACCGACAGAAAATAAATACAAATCAATTTCATATTTTGAAACAATATTCGAAAAAGGAGCTCGCATATCACAAAAGAACAAGAAATACAAAGTAGCTTTCAAAACTAATACCAACGTTTACTTAATGGCAGATTCAACTAACAACATTTTAAAGCGGGGTATGTATAAATTGAACTACTCATTCTGTAATTTTGTTTATATTGGACGAACACTTAGGAACTTTGATATTAGGTACAAAAAGCACATTAGATGTTACAAATACTCCAACACACAGGCAAATTAAATTATACGAAACTTTAATACTTCGCAAAACAATATTAAATACTACATTTTTACATTTTTGTAATAAAAAGAAAAAATTAGATATTTTGGAAGCATTCGAAATTTATAAACATAAACAGATAGTACCTTTAATGAACGAACAGGTCGATTTTATAGACGTTTTAAATATAGAATTATAATTTACATCAAGTATTCTATTTTACCTTAATATTTGTTACTATAACTACTTGTTGTTATTGTACTTATATATTTTCTCTCGATAATGATACAGATCGAGAAACAAATAATTTTGTAAAATAAATTGTGGAGTTATATTTACAGTGACCATACGTACTTATTTTAGTAGGACAGTACTTTCTTTTCTGCCAGTGTCCTAAGGTCCTTAATAGAAGCATGAAGTACACTAAAATGTACTTTCTTTTCTTGAAGATGCAAATATCGCAAATAGGTATACCAAAATATTTATTTTTTATTTAAAAAGAATGCTTATCGGTGATTCACTGATCATGATGCAATAACGACGTTAAGAAGTTGTTGAGAATGTTCGCGTAGTTTGTTTCCCGAACGTTCCAGTCCGCCCTCGATTATCCTAGACGCACAGCCCAGAATGCTCCGCGACTGGAACGTGCGAGAATCGAAGCGAAGTTTAGCGAGCCGCATATAAATAGCGACAGCGCTCGGACTAAGACTAAACAAGTTCAATTCTACACGAGTTCTACCGTTCGACAGCAAGCGAACATATTATTTGTTAATTGTTTTTGTTGAATGCAGTCTGGTTTTCTGTGCTGGTTTCGCTTACTAAAAGCAACGTCGTTTGATTTCAGTTACCTACTTGTGCATTATTTGCGTAAACATGGCACCGCCTCGAAGAAAGTGTCATTTTAATTTGGAGTTACAGAAAGAATATCCGTTTATGAAAATAAAAATAAATTGAGTCCGCATATTGTGTACTGTGAAATTTGTAGAAGTGATGTTGATATTTCCAACAGTGGTCGCAGCAATATTAAGGCTCATCTAACCAAGAAAAAGCAACATTAGCTGCAAATACGAAGTCTAAAAGCGCTACACTAAACACTTTTTCAAAAGTGAAAACTTCAGCTCTGAAAATATGTTAATTGCAGCCAAGGAAGGTACTTTCGCGTATCATACGATCAAGCATCAGCAGAGTTTTAGATCTTTGGATTGCACATCAAAGCTAATAGTGAACATGTTTGAGCCCAAATTTATGGCAGCTCGAACCAAAACTGAAGCCATTGTAAAAATGTTTTTGCTAAAGAATCCCAGTTGCGATTGGAACTTGATCTACACAAAGCACATTTTGTTAGCATCATGATCGATTCGTCCAACCACAAAGAAATTAAAATGTTACCTTTGTTGGTGAGATACTTAAATTGTGAAAAGGTATTCAAGTGAAATTACTTCAGTTGCAAGACTTACCTGGTGAAACATCAGAACAGTTAAATAGTTATGTGTTTAATACTTTGAAAACCCACAATTTAGTGGACAAGTGTATTGGATTAGCTGCTGATAATACCAATACAAATTTTGGCGGAATGAAAAGAAAGGGAGTGAACAACCTATTTGCAAAATTGAATGCTTCTCGTGGCAAACCTCTGGTTGGCATTGGTTGTGTTGCACACATTTTGAACAATTGCGTACAAAATGCTACGGACGTCTTACCAATTGACGTTGAGGTTATTGTTGTTAAGTTATTTAAGCATTTCTATATTTATACAGTGAGAGTAAATCAACTTAAACAATTCTGCGACTTTGTTAATGTTGAATACAAAAGATGTTATCATTTTCTAAAACAAGATTTTTAAGTCTGATGCCCGCAATTGAACGAATTCTACAAATGTACGAACCGTTGAAAGCATACTTTTGTCTATTGAAAATTGTCCAATGATTTTGAAGCAATTTTTGAGTGTCGCACCAGCGAAATTTGGATGTGGTTTGTACACAACATTGCTTCTATGTTTCACAAAGTCATATTAAAGGTAGAGAGTGACAAAGTATGCGCAACAGAGGCCGCTCTAGAGTATTTCGATCTTCAAAATAAGCTTGAAAATCGTTTGAATAAATTATTTTTGCCGCTTAAAGTAAGAGAATCCCTTTTACAACTTGACAATTGGGAAGGTAGTTTAAACTATCGAGATGACTTCATCTCACAGGTTAGATTATTTTATTCAAATTGTGTGAGTTACTTGAAGAATTGGAGTACAAATTTAAATGAATTAAGGCTCTTTGAATGGATAAATTTGAGAAACCAAGTTTCATTGAATCAAATTTTGTGTTCATGTGCTGCTTTTAAAGACTACTTGGGTTCGACACTGAATGAGAACGAACTCTTCGATAAAGTTAGTCTATTACAAGCTAAACTGTCAGAAGATAAAATTGCCGAGTGGAACTCGAAAATATAGCTACCGAAGATCGGTGGGTTGAAGTATTTAAATGGAATCAAGGGTCTGGATCAAGTGAAGATTTCAAAATTGTGAGATTTTATGTCAGTTTATTTTTGTCTTCCTGGAACAAGTGCGTCAATTGAGCGACTATTCTCTAATATTAATAACTACCGGAGTGCAGAAAATCGCAAATGAAAATATCGACACTAGAAGCTGTGATGCAAGTGTACACAAACTTCGATGAGACTTGCAGTGAAATGTTCCAGTTTTGAAGACCAGAAAGCAAATTTTGGAATCTATCCTAAGCTCTCAAAAATACGATTGGCACAAACGTGACCCCACTGATGGCGTTGCAGGCACGTCAAAATAATTAATAACATTACACATTTCTGCCAGAGTATTTTATGTGTTTGTATTTTTCTAATATAGGAATATAAGTACATATATTATGTATATGCATGTGTCATTAAAATTATTTTATTTTTATTCTCATTTTGATGCTTGGCTATGTCACTCTACATTTAGTTCTTTGATTTGTCCGTTTTATCTATTCCTAATACCACTTTTTGTTACTTTTATTTCTGTACTTATTTTTCTGAAAATAAATATGGTCACCCTAGTTATATTGTATTTAAAACGTTAATGCTATTAAATATGGAATTCTACGAAGTAACCTTCAAGAATATAAATTTAATCAAAATTTTTTTTTGTTTTGGTGGTTGCCACGTATCCAACATTGCCATTGTCACTAGTAAAGGTAGGTGTACACCTATAAATACTAGTATGTTACATCAAAAAAAGAAATGTACAGTTTCATAAAGTGAATCGTTCTAAAACCCAATTTCAAAATGGACTTATTATAAAGGCAAAAGAGAAAAACCGCTTATTTTGAGCAATAATGACTTGATTTTATCCTTAAATTCATCTTTTAATTTTTCTACATTAATTACAAGCTCCATAATCATAATTACCACGGACCGTTACTGGAACTTTTAGAATCAGCTGATACAAACTTATTAATGGGCGAAATTAGTTGTAACGTCAAATTTATGTTGGTACTCCTGGCCTGCTTCCAAACACTTAGAATATTTTAAATCCAAACAAAAGCAACACTTATTTTAAATGTGAATGCCCATATAATTTGTTGTTTTGTATGGTACATAAACCCAGTAGTAACAAAATATAAAAGAAATAGTTAGAAAATGAAAAAGAAGTGCAATAAAATACTAAGGGGGAAATAGATTGCTTAGATTCGCTTTTTAAAAGTAGTTGTGTATATAGCAAATGTGAGGTTATTCAACAAGTACAAACAAGTATGGGTATATAATATAAAGAACTTTAAGTTTTTTATATTTTCAATGATTCTTTGATGAGTGAATGTGCGTATTGTTACAAAGCATAAATAATTTACTATTATTATATTTTAGAAGCAGTATGGCTCAGAGCCATGTGATAAAAATATCTAATATTATCGATTATTTGAGACGTAACGAAATTGACTGCTAAAGGCACAAATTCAGTTGATTCTGGTCATGTTGAAAAAGTGATGTTCGATGCAGACCTACACATACTAAAACGAGTTATGCATGAATGTGTGATAGACAATACAAAGTAGAGGTATGTATGTAATTCACTGAACAAAAACGTTTAACATGAATCTATTTAGATATATTTCACATCAGATTGGATTTTGTAGAAAGCAGTATGATCCTGTCCCAGAGGCCAATTACTTTGCCACTATATGGCTGCTTTGGTGTTATTTGGTAATTATAATATACAGTGAATTCTTTTAATTATTCATAGGCCTTATGATACTTTTAAAAAGGACAAGTCAATGCATTGTGATTTACATTAATGTGCACTATGAAAATAAAAAAAGACAATTCTTAAAACGTCAAGTGCCAATGAAATATTTCAAATTTCTGGACTCATTATTGCATTCAAAATGTACAGCAAAAACAAGAGAATTGAAATTGTGATGTGCTATCAAGCTGGATATAGTTTAAGAAATATGGAAGATCTATTTTGTGCAAAATATCCTGAAAGGGCCATTCCTCGTATTAATATTGTTAGCAAGTTTAAGTCTGAAGGATGCATAATAAATTCACATAAAAAAAAACTAAAATTAATCAAGACATAAAAATAGTCAGTTGCTCGATGTGCAGTCAGTTATAGAAACGGATATGGGTTGGGTAGTAATGTCAACTTCTCATAATGAGATTTATATAATAGAAGAAATAAAGTTGGATTGCTCTTGCAAGTTATACTGCATAGAATGCAAGGCCTGTTTACACTGTTACTCATGCACCTGTCTTGATTCGAGTGTGAAGTGGAACATGTGCAAGCACATCCGCTTGGTCTGTGCATATAGGAACTTGCAGCCAACAGATGCCCATTGTGAATTGTCTAAAGAACTGTCAGAAGTACCTGCACAGTTGCTCCAAGGTAAAACTACTATTTTTTAAAAATTTAAATCATATTTCTGCTACCAGTTTAAATTAAATCCGAATGTGTACCTATATTATTATAAAAGAGTTTCTTTACTTAGATAGTACAGATATTCAATTCATCTTTGAAAAGATATCTAGTCTTGTGGAAGCAATAAGAAGTCGTCCTCAGGTAGTGGGTGATAGTGAAGAATTATTGCAAAAGGAGAAGAGCAATTTAATAAACGAATTTCTGCACCATGTTGGCACTATCTCTTCTGTCGAAGAATTACAGGCAGTGTAACGGCTGATCGCACCAATTGGTCTTAGGTTGACTGCTCTTCGACATGAAACTACACAACCTTTTGTAATTGAGACACCCCTATCAAGTGAAATACCACACAACAAGAAAATCATACCACAAAAACGCTTTTTTCAACTAGAAAAGTCCAGAAGAAAAGAAAGGGAAAGCTTGAAATACCCTCAGCCTTACAATCTGATATTTTAGCTGTACAATTACTTTCAATACCTGAATAAATTATGTAGTAATCGGAGTTTGAAGAGAGAATTTGCTAACTATACCAACAGACTTCATGTGGTAGCTTTTTTGTTTTGTTGACTACCGACCCCAAACACAAACTAGTTTCGTACCACTTGGTTCTCTTCGATCAGTGTTCTATGTGATCGGGAGTCAATAAAACAATCCAGCTTTGCCGAGACCTCTAAAAGTGGTTTCTTTTCATTAATCAGATATCAACAAGTTACATTTTTAGTTGTATTGAATTTGTTTTATTCAATAAATAATAACAAGCAACAAAACAATGCTGTTTCTTTTATATATTAATTAGCTACCTGAGATCAAATCTGTTTCAAAAATAGCTGCTAAGCTGATGACACTGTTTGAAGCGAATACATGGGAAGAAGTATATGAAATGGCCTCTGTATCTCAGAAGTTAAAGCATAGTTCGATCATTATCTTTTAACATTAAATTAACCCTTTGTCTCCCAAGAGTGAATTTTGTGAGAACCCTGTTTTTCATCCAACGGTACTTTAAAGTCCATCTTAATTCACTTAATCCTTTATTATAGCAAACTGTTGAGCCTAGAACGCCTAAAAGTACTTTTAAGTCATGTTTGGGTTTTTACAGAAGGATGTCATCACGCCGGTTAAATACACGTCCTATGACTGATGCCGAGTTGTTAAGAGTTAATGGAAAACGATGATTTGGACGATTTTCTGCTGCCATTAGATAATAATACAGAGACAGATGTTGAGTCTGCTTCTAATGAAGAACTTGAAAATAACCTTGAGCCAGTGCAACAACAAGAAGAGCAGGAAATTCAACTAGAACCAATTCAAGAATGTTCTGAAGAAGTTGAACCTCAGCGTATTTGGAGAAAAATAGATAAAACTACCATTCCATTGCCTCAATTCCATGCTAGTTCCTGGGAGGATATATATTTTAGCGAATGTGTAACTGCTACAGATGTATTTGTGAAGCTTTTAGGTGAGACAGTGCCAAATATTACTTTTCAATCAAGTCTGTATGCTACACAAAGAGGTACATCTCTAAATGTTAGGGAAGTAGAAATTTTGTCATTTATTGGTACAAACTTTCTTATGGGTTATCACGTTTTGCCAAACATTGAAAGTTACTGGTCAACTGCAGATGATTTGAAAGTACAAATTGTATCTGAGACTATGTCACGAAATAGATTTCAAGCTATACTTTCTAACTTACATCTTAATGACAACAGTCTCATTCTAACTAATAATATAGACAAGCTTTATAAAGTTCGACCATTTATTGACTGCTTGAATTCAATATTCGTAAACTATGTGGGGGAACAAAAGATGTGTGTGGATGAGTCCATTATAAAATTCAAAGGCCGCTCTTCTATAAAACAATATAGCCCCATGAAACCCATAAAACGGGGTTATATGTGACATGTCTGGATTTGTAAAAAAGTTTCAAATTTATCAGGGTAAAACAAAAAAATTAATAAATATGAAAATTACGGCTTGGGAGAGAGAGTAGTTCTGCAGTTGACTGAACAAGAGTGGCATAAAAACAAAATAATTTATTTTGATAATTATTTTACCACTGTTAGGCTGTTAGAGAAGCTTAAACTTGAAGGGACCTTGGCTTGTGGAATAATTACAATTAATAGAAAAGGACTACCTAAAGGGATGGCATCTGATAAAAGTTTGAAGCGAGGTGAATTTGATCACAAAACTTCTAATACTGATATTACTTTCTACAAATGGAAAGATAATAAAATAGTTACCTGGCTTCTAATTTCCATGGACCTGAAACTGCTCAAATAAAGCGGAAGTTACGAAATGGTACCATTTCACACATCACTGGGCCTCAAATCGTTGAAGATTATAATAAATTTATGGGTGGAGTTGATTAACATGACCAGTTCCGTCAGTGCTATGGTAGCGATAGGCGTTCCATAAAATGGTGGCACCGAATATTTTGGGGCTGTATAGAAATATCTTTTGTTAATGTATACGTCATATACAAAAAACTTAAAAACGAACCTAACATGACACTTCTGGCATTTAGAAGAGAAGTGGCTATTGGATTGTGTAGTAGATCTCCAAAATTTTCAACAGGGAGGAGAAAATCTTCAAACTCAGGATCTGCTTCCAAAAAAAGGCGCTACAACTACAGTGTATCATCAGAAATTCGATTAGGAAACAGAGGAAGTCACTGGCCTAAATTTCTTGATAGAAGAGGGTGGTGTGAAATGTGTAGTGCTCAAGGAATTCAGTCCAAACCACATTCAACATGTGGAGTTTTCCTTTGTGTGAATGAAAAGAAAAACCGTTTCTCACAGTATCATGAAGTATTTTAATACATTTATTTTTGTTATTAAAGTCCCAGAGGTACTTTAGAGTACCACTTTCAAAAACATATCAGAATACTAATTTTCCACATTCATTCTCAAGTTTTTGAGCAAAAAAAAACAATAAAGATCTCCAAAAGATAAAACACAAGACCTTCTAATTCTGGGTGTGGTATTTGAAGGTACAATAGAATTGTGGTACTCAAAAGTACCCTCAGTAGACAGAGGGTTAAATTACTTTGCCTTTTCTCCCATTACCAGTAGTACAGTGATTTCAAATAAAATCATTGTTCATACTAGTAATTGTCTTAGAACCATTAATTATTGTTCTTGTACCCACTATGTTTCTAAAGCCAATACCGTTAAGTATTTAGGAATATTTATTGACGAACATCTTAAATGGGAGTCACACATTAATGATTTAACAAGTATTATTGGAAAAACTATATTTAAATTCAAAACTCCACAAAAAATTTTAACATAGAGAAATTTAAAATCAATACATCAAAGGTTATGTTAGGAAAATCTAGATTATATTCGACGGAGCCTGTGTTAAGAGAAAATGGTATTTTAAAAATCAAAGAACTCTATATTCTGACAATATTTAAATTTGCACAGAAATAACACTTTGTTTAATAATCGGATAGAACTTCAGATTAGTAATGTTTTTTCTTTTCCACTTCTGTTAACTGAAGGTGACCTGAAATTACAAAAAAATAAGGTATAGTGAACACTTAAGACATTTTAGACTTAAACAGAAAGATAAATTAAACTCTGCTAATGATTTGTTAAAGAGTAATCACACTTTAACATCAGACAACAAAATTAACATATTAAGCAATTATTTTAATTAAATTTTCCAGAAGCTTTAGAAATAAAAACTGAAAACATTTAAACTATTCATATGTGACATTAGTATAAACATAAATATTATAAGATGTTACAATTGCTTGGGTTATGGTCACATTGGAAAGTTTTGTACAAGAGCTATATGTTGTAAATTTTGCGCAGGAGAACATGATAGTAAGCAATGTATTGGAAATAGTTATAAATGCATAAATAGTGCTGTATGGAACTACAGAGAGAGCAAAAAAGTGGTAGATGAAGAACACACTGCAGACTATACAAACTGTCCATACTATCAAAAAGTGTATAACCAGGTGGCAAATAAACAAATCAATTGGTAGCAATCAAAGAAAAATAATAGTTCACTAATATATCATTTAAATGTACAAAGTTTATCTGCTCATTATGACGAATTAGCAAATTTTATGTTGTGCAATAATCAGAATGCAATATGTACCTTTTTATCGGAGGCCAGGGTAACAGTAGATATAACAGATAGCGAAATAAATATAGATGGATACTCAATAGTAAGATGTAACTCTGAAAATAGAAGAACTGGTGTCATCATTGCATATATCCACAATGGTATTAAAATATTGGAAAGGACAATAAAGGAAGTATTCAAATTACAAAAAGAAAAATATTTTATAGTAGCAGTGTATCAATCTCCTAGCGGAGATCTACAGAAATTTATTGAAATAATTAACAGCATATTGGAAGAAATGGTGAAAGTTGCAGGCAATCATGTAATCATTGTACTGGGTGATTTTAATATAAACTGGCTTAATAATACAAGCATTAAAAAGAGATTGGAAAGTGTTTTTAGACAAAATTTTCGCTGATTCGCATTCGTAAACATGTAAACTAAACAGAAAACAGATGTTCGTGTACTTTTCAAGGGCGCTTGCGCGAAGCTCCGAAGCCTTTGAACTCTAGGTGTACCTATCCGCTAGTATTGGAATTTTTTCAAAAAGCGTTTCTCTAACCTCGGATTTTCGAGTTTTAGTGAGTATCTTTTGGTGTTTCTTGTGTTTGTATTGTAATAATATTTACATACATTGACTGTTTCTTACCAAACTATTAGTAGAAGTGAAATATGAGAAGCTGCATAATGCCTTTTTTGTCACAATGACAGCAAAAAATTAAAAGAAAATCTACAACTTTTCAAGTGAGGTCACAAATAATTATATAATTACAACAGCCTTCTTGCACACACAGCGGCTTATGTTTACATATTACATTTTTTTAGAATAACAACTACTCGACACGAATCTTGGATGGTTGCTTTGAAGAGAAACCCCAAAGATTTAAATCACAAGGATGCCTGTGTATGTTTTGACCACTTTTCACCTGCAGACATTATTAAGGTGAAGAATAAATGGACTTTGAGAGTTGGAGCTATCCCAACTCTTAAATTGAGGCCTTCTGTTAAGAAAAATGTATTTTTATAAAGTAAGTGAATAATTTAAGTCCACCCTGCACACAATTTTAATTTTAAAGGAAATCTTTTCTGCATGTATGTAATGAACTCATTATTTATTCAAAATTGGTTTACATAAAAGCAAACAATATTATATTGTTCTAGGTCTGCAGTAAAGTTGGCTGTTATACTCCGCCACTGCCTTTTTCAAGCACAATGGAAGTTAATGACAAGTAAGTTTACAATGCACAACTAGAAAATTTGCCATAATACATACATTACCTGAAACGTTGCCAAAAAGTAAATAAATACTGCCTGCAAAGCAAACCAAAATATTAATACCCTGAATTACATTTATTTTACTTTAAGCCAAGCTGCATCTTCTGATAAAATATCAAATTGTAGCATATTATCTCAATCAGAAAGCCAAGTAGCTGATAGTCTGACGTAAATTTTTGTGGAAAGAAACGTCTCGCTTCCACTACTGATAATGAAGGATTAAACAGTTCTCCAAAAAGACGCAGAAAGTGAATGCGTATGGATCGTTGCTACAAGTAATAAATCCCCCAGAAAATTAACACAGTCTCTTGAGGAGTCAAAGAAGGTTGTGTTAAAAACGCGTAGTGAGCTAAAAATTGAAAAATCTCGTATCAATAGACTAAGAAGAAAAGGAAATAATTTGGGAGATGTGGTGAAAGAGTTGAAGAGACGGCGCCTTATATCTGGGAATGTCCGAGAGTTACATTGGAAATCATGAAGAGAATCCTTACGAACCATGAAACAGGATGTACTACAATCCAGACATATCGTGAAGAAATTAAGCTATTTACCATTACCCTCCAATTCTCTTCTTCCAAGGTATATTAATTATGTAAGGAACATTTTCAATTTGGCTCTTCCATCTCCAAGTACAATCCGAAATTGGGTTACAAATATTGAGTGGATTTACATCAGAAGCATTTGACAAATTGAAGGTGCAAGTAAATGGAAATAAAAAGAAAGGCCGACCTACAATTTGCTCATTAATGTTAGTTGAGATGGCAATTAAAGAACAAATTGAGTTAATTAGTAATAAAGTATGGGGTTATGTGGATTGTGGTTCACAAATAATTGCTAACTGCAAAGGATGCCTTGGTGTTAATGGTAGTGGCTGTGAATGGACACTATAAAATTCCAATAGCATATTTTTTTACAAAATCTTTAACTTCGCAAGAAAAAGCCAATATTATGCTAGAAGCTATAATTAAGCTGAAGGAACTAAACATCATAATAACTTCAATAACGTGCGATGGACCAAGTGCTAATTTTGCAATGGCTCGCCAATTAGGTACCAAAATTGATGATTTGGAACCGTTTTTCCCACATTCAGTTGATGGGTCTCCAGTATTTATTGTTTTTGACGCATGTCATATGCTAAAGCTTTTACGAAATGCTTGGGCTGGGACAAAAGTAATTTATGGCAGTGAAAGGATGGAAATTAATTATAAATATGTTGAGAAACTTGCGAAGCTTCAAAATGAAGAGGGTGTTCGATTTGCGATTAAGTCAAGAAATGTACATTTCCAATGGATGAAACAAAAAATTAGTTTACTAATGTGGTATGTTCAATCTCAGTGAACTCTATACTAACTGGAATGGCCCGACGGTTACAAACAGAACCAAAGTTCATGTCAGGGTCAAGCAACAGAGATAGCGATACATTGACGTATCTCTATTTTTTTCACGCACATAGCACGTAGTGAACAGTGCGAGGTGTTTGGTTTTCAGTTTAAGTTTTACTTACGTATCTTACAGGTAAATGAGTGTAGAGAGCGTTTATTATAATTCGGATGGTGCATGTGTGGTCAAGTAAATGAAAATTACTGTATATTCAAATAGTTATATATAATATTTCAAAATAAACAATAAATCATGATAATATACTGTGTTACTTATGCATGTAAAAATCTGCAAGATCCCAGAAATACGCTATCATTTCATACATAAGTAAATCACAATTTGCTTCCGCCATGTAGATACCTATATAATAATTGTTTCTTCTCAGTTTTGATTAAGTATTTATAATTTTTACCTTTCCAATTAGGTTTCTTGATATTTTAACACATAGTAAAACTTGGGGATCATACATATTGTGACGATGACGTTTCTTACAAGAAATTTGCCATTAACATTAATCGTGGAGGTTTGATTTATGCCTCAGTGATTGTTTACAATATAATTTTATATGTTGAGAAACAATTTAAATATTCTATAGGGAATAAATTATTTACAAGTGATGTAAACATAAAAAATTGTTAATTAACAGAACAATTAATAATTTCACACGTAATTTAAAATTATTTGTTCCTCAACATCCACCAACTGAAGAATTTATTTTGGAAGAATATTGCATCATGTTTTATTAACCCTTAATATCCTAGCGTTACATATAAGTAACGCAAAAATGACGAAATCTTTTGTACAGTTGCATTCGAACTTTTGCTTTTATATCATAGATGTCGATAGTTACACTCTTTACATAGTTTAAAAAACGTTTTTTTGTAATCGTTACTTTTAATACATAAAGAGAAAAGTGGTATATAACTAAATATATAAACTTTTTTATTTATGTATTTAATTTGACATTTGTCAACAAATATTTCAAAATTTAATTTTTTTCTAATTTTATGTGAACGATTACAAAAAAATGCATTCGCAACACGTGCGCTGTCACCTTTTTGGTGCTCGGCCATATATTTTATCCCTCGGCTACGCCTCGGGTAAAAAAGAACAGCCTCGCACCAAGAAATGTGTAAACAGCGCACTAGTTGCGAAATCTACTATTAATCGTTGTTGACGACATATAAAAGTGTTGTGTGTGTTGAACAAGTTGATTTATTAAGTGTTGTTTTAAAAAACCGTGAAAAATGGATCCCACATTAGAGTAAGTATTATTTTATTTATGTTTACTCATAAACTGTGGCTAAAAATGATAAATAACATTCTTAAATAGTTGAACTTTCTTAGTAACACGCTAATTTTACAATTGGGTTCCATGTTTTTTTTATATTCGTTGCAGAACTGCAGTGTTACATATAAGTAACGCTAGGATAATATAGAAGCATTTTTTATATAATGTTCTGGTTATCTTTTTTTGTTTCTTCTACTAATTATAGAATCCTGCCATATTATTGCTAGGGGGAGGGGGTATAATTGTTGTTGCCAGGCTCTTTTGTATTAGAATTATTATTTTCAAGCGAGGGTTTTCTCTACAAGAAGCTCTAGAGTTAGATGTAACTGCTATTTACACAGAGCCCCCAGATGTCAGTGCCTTGACTGATGAGGATTCCGGAGATGAGGGAGATATCGATGATTTAGGCAGACTTACTGGACGCCAGCTTCGTGCCCCGGTAGAATAACCAACAATAACCGCATAAATAGTGACAGTATGCAACAAAATACAAGTCTTGATCTAGACAATAGCGAGCTTGAGGGAAAAGGAAAGCAAACAACATTTCTATGGACAAGTGGTGATCTACAAGATCGAGGTACAGAATTTTTCCCTCCAGATTTTCATAAGTTTGCTAACTATACTCCTGTTGAAGTATTTGAAATGTTTTGGGATAACGATATTTTTGAATATTTGGTGGATGAAACTGGAAAATACGCTATTTTTAAAAATGTTTCAGACCCAAAGATCACTTCGGCGGAAATAAAATGTGTTTTGGCTATACTGGTTCTAAATGGTTATGACGTGAAACCAGCGAGGCGATTCTACTGGGATTCCAAAAATGACATTGGGAATGGCATGGTAAAAAATGCTATGCGGAAAAACAGAGTTGAAGTAATTATGCAGTTTCTTCACTTGGCTGATAACAATAAACCAGACAATGCTGACAAGGCATGGAAAATCCGCCCATTGATGGATAAGCATATAAATTATGACGAATGTATGGTAAAATATTTTGTCAGACATTCCTGCAAGCAATTCATAAGGGGCAAACCTATACGCTTCGGGTACAAAATGTGGTCTCTCAACACTAAAGGAGGATACTTAATCAACTTTGATCTATACCAGGGCAAAAATCCTAGAATCTGTGAATATTACGAAGTCCTCTATGGCAAATCAACTACTCCAATGGTTGCCATGTTAAAAGAATTTCCAGAAACTAAACGAAATATGCCCTATAAATTATATACAGACAATTTGTTTAAGAGTGCAACCTTACTCCGAGATATGCGAGATATTGGTATCTGGTGCACTGGGACAGTAAGAGAAAATCGCCTACCGAGAGGAATTCCACTGCTGGACAAAAAAAAGGTGAATAAAAAAGCTCGAGGTAAACATTATTCCGTCCTGGACCGTGAGAATGGCATTATTCTTGTGCGATAGATAGATAATAACGTGGTAACGGTTGCATCAACTTGTTATGGAGTTGAACCGATATCATATGTGAAAAGATTTTCCCAAAGCGAAAAAAAGATTATGCATGTTCCACGGCCTAATCTAATTGAAAAATATAACAGCTCAATGGGAGGTACCGATCTGATGGACCAGAATGTTGCTAGGTATTGAATTTCCATCCGTTCAAAGAAGTGGTGTTGGTGTCTATTTACCTGGATGGTAGATATAAGTATCCATAATGCATAGTATCTCTACAATAGAGGAAATAATAATTCTGTTCTGCAACTTGATAGAGATATTGTGATTACCTATCTCTCAAAAAATGGCACACCAACTAAGGGTGCAGGCAGACCTTCAACATCTTTGTCAAGCAGCTCTGAAAGTAGGGTAAGCAATGATGTACGCTATGATGATTATAATCATTTGTTGACATACATACCAAACAAAAAAAGGAGGCGCTGTGCGAATGAAAAATGTGGTTCCAGTGTCCGAACGATGTGTGTGAGATGTGATATTGGCCTTTGCATAGACTGCAACATAGACTTTCATAAAAAACTATGATTTTTAAGTTTAAATTTACCACTTTGAAAAAGAGTTACCATGTTACGGTTTTTATTTTTTTTTGCTCTCATATGTTCCTAGAGTTACATATGTAACACCCTATATCTCCAAAAAAAAACACATTTTTTGGGAAAAAATAAGTTGTTTCATTTTCAGAAGATGTTTCGTAGGTATTTTACGCAAAAAGAAATACGTTCTGCCCAAAAATCAAAATTCAGGGTATTAAGGGTTAAATGTCAATTGAATCACCATGCAAGAGTTCGAAATTTTGATATGCATGGCAAGGAGGCCAGCGTCAGACAAAATTAATTATTCTATTTTTAAAAATTGTTAATGTATAAATACTTAATTAAGGGAATAATATGTGTATAGTGTCAATAAAAATTAAACAAAAAATTATTATTTGATATAAACCAATTTTAATATCAATAACAATAACGTATGCGCCATTACATTCTATTGGTTAGAAAGAGATGAAGATACGTCATAACGGCGGGTTGCATAAATTCAAACTTGGCACATTTTTCTGTGCGGTTGCAGCCATTCCAGTTAGTATAGAGTTCACTTAATCATCTTTGTTCTAGGAATGGCATTGCTGCACAACTTCTAAGCAATATTGTGGCTGATGCAATAGAATTTTTAATGACTGATATCAAACATCCTTTTTTTTTAATGCTGGGCCCACGGTAAAATTTCTCAGGCTAAATGATAGAACATTTGATTTTGCTAAATTTGAAAAATCCTTTTGGAAAGGCATGCAAGGGTCCCATCAGAAATAACAATAAAAATTATTGGCTTGTAATATTTCAACAAGCTTCCAATTTTTTTTAAACATCCAAAAATGAAAAGCAGGTGGAATTGATCAAGTCGCAGAAGAAGACTCCATTTATGGGTTTTACTATTACCATCCATTCTGTAATAGGAATTTACAAACAATTTATAGAGGCAGATAATGGCCCATTAAAGTACCTTCTCACATACAAGTTAAGCCAGGATCACCTGGAATTATTTTTTTGTAGTCAGGTATACCTTTAATTTTTAATAGATATATTATTACATACATTTGTTTCCACAATAATATTGCAGATCTAAAAATGGATGGAATAATAATCCTACAGCATTTCCATTCTTCCATACCTACAGAAGATTATTGGTGTACCATGAAGTTTGCAACAACAGAAATTGCATTAGTCTAGACAGTACTATTACTTTTTTAAGTGTTCATGTTGAAGGACCAAGAAAAGGTGATATTGGGTTTACAGTGACAAATGAAGATATCGCTGCACTTAAAAAATTTGGGATATCAATTGAAGAACATCTCCAAGACCATGATTATGTAATTCTGGAAATGCCTGCTCTGTCAGTGTTATCCGCAAATGTGGTAACATATATAGCAGGTAAAATACTGCCCTAATCGAAAATTGAAGTTTGCAGTTAAGCATTTTTAGGCTTTGTAATAAAAATAACTAAAAGGCATATCAAATGTGAAATGTGCTTATCAAAACTGGAGCAATTATCATTTACAATGGAAGACTCATTCCTTTTAATACAACATAAGGACAGAGGTGCAGTGTTGGGTAGGATCTAGATCAAAGTGATCTAGATCCAGGATCTAGATCCACTAAACGGATCTATGATCTGGATCTAGATACTTTGCTCTGCTAGGATCTAGTATCTGGATTTAGATCACATTTTAACAGATCTTTAGTACTTGAATCCAAAGATCCATTAGAATATTTTAAAATGTATTTTAAAGGTATTTTGTGAAATTTTTAACTGGCTTGAGGCAACAGAGCTTTATATTTAAAAAATACATTATGCTCCGTTACGACCGTTACATCCGTACCCCACAGAGATAAATACACATTTACACAATTACCTACTGCCTGAGGCATGTTAAATTCCGAAATAACCAATAATAGAACTATTCATTTCCTTTGTTAATATTTCCGTCGGTTGTTTTTGTTTCCCAAAGCTACAAAGGCAGGTAATGACAGCTAAGTGCTAATCTAATGACTTAATGAGTAATGACAATGGGGTCATCCATCCATTAAAGTAGGTACTTAAGTTAAGTGGAACTGGAATTCCCTGTTGCTAATTTAATCGAACAAAAGGAGGTATAGAAAAACAACAATATTGTCTTCAGTTCTTAAGAATACGACTTTAAGTAAAGCACATTTGTGAATTGTTAGTTAGATCAACAATGAGTGACGAAGCTGAATTAATGGAAGTTCCGCCAATCTTAAGCGGTAAATTTTATAAAATTTTATCAAAATGTGACAGCAAGATAGTGACCCAGTGTCTAAATTCTCCCGCACAAATACAAGGTCATGTGACTTCAACAGAAATTGTATTCGGCATATGAAGGTATGTATTAATATAGTTTTTGGGCTTTTGGCAGAATTTTAGTATCATTTATTGGATTCTTACGAAATATATCATCTGATATATCAAAACGTGATTTGTAGACTTAATTTTTCTTATTAAATTCTATATGAATTATTTTTTGTTGCAAAATACTTAGTTTCTCGTGTGTAAAAGTACGTTTACAAAAGGTTGAGATTTATTTCTTAAAGTCCCTAATGCATCAAAAAACTTTTTTAAATGTTTATGATACCTGTATTCATAAAAAGATGGGATTCAGTCGCTTTCAAAATTGGTGTTACCTAAATTTTGACTGAAACTTGAAGTGACTTCAATCTGAATTTTATAAATTAACATACACTTTCTCCTTTTTTTCTAGAGAAAGCATCCAGTAACATTTAGCAAATTCGATGCAGAAAAGACAACAAAAAAAAGTAAAACCGAAATTTTATCAATGAAGAATTTCAACAAGACTAACATTTTTCAACGATCTACCAGTTCTACCACAAAGAACTCGGTTAACAAACTCGTCTTAGATTACATAGTTGAAGAGATGAGGCCTATTTGTACAGTTGAAAAACCCGAATTTATTAGGTTAGTAGAAGGACTTTCTGGCAAAAAACCTTGTGACCGAAAAACGCTCAAGAGTAAATTAGAAGAAGAAAAATCAGCAGTTATTGGTGCTGTAATAGAAGAATTAAATAAAACCAAATACGTCTGTACAACTGCAGATGTAGCTGTAGGCGATTTAAATTTGCACACACATTTGACAGAATTGCGGAATTAATAAGTGAAATTCATAACGAATACAAATTAAATCTCGGTAAAATTTCAGGAACGGTAACAGATAGCGCAAGCAACTTTAATAAAGCTTTTAACGTATTTACTGCTTCTATATGTAATAGCGAATTAACAGAGTTGCAAAATCAAAATGATGTAGATGTTGAATCATTACCTGCTTTTGATACTGACAGTACTTACGTGCTTTTGCCCGAACATTTTAAGTGTTGTTCGCATACACTCAGCCTTGTAATTACGATAGATACAGCTAAAGCATTTGAAAACATAAGGTATAAAAAAATGTACGATACTGTTTTTGGGAAAGCTTATTCTTTATGGAATTTAGTGAGTAGGTCAACTAAGGCGTCGGATCAGTTAGAAAATGTTTGCGGTGTCAAATTGAAAGTTCCTTGTCCTACTCGTTGGAATTCCATGTATGACGCATGTGTTAAACTAATTAATATTGAAGCAAAATTAAGTGATGTTTGTAAGTTATTAAAATTAGACGTGTTCCAACTGTCAGATTTTGTGTTTTTAAACGAATATATTTCTGTTACAAAACCTATAGCCATTGCAATAGATATTTTACAAGATGAAAAAACTTGTCAGTTAGGTACTGTTTTGCCAACACTTTTCAAAATTAAAGCTAGCTTAGAAGCAATGACAAAACTGACATTTTGTTCTAAATTAAGAGAATGTTTATTGAACGGCTTTACAAGACGTTTCTCTAATATAATGGATATTAAAAATTCTAGTAGTCGACCATACCTGTTATCCACAATTTCTAACCCAAAATTTAAATTATGGTGGTTAAAAATTACCCTCTTTAAAAATGAAACAGCATTCTGTCAAACGCAATTATTGTGTGAACTTAACAATTCCGGATTTCAAGAAAATCTTAATAATTCAGAATCAGAAATTCAGTTCACACTTACTGAAAAAAAATCCTCTGCCACGGACGAATTCTTTGATTTTTTAAAAATAAATACTCAATCGCAAACAACATTTGATTCAGAATACACAAATTATTTTAAAGACACAAGCACTAACTATGAGCAATTAAATATGTACCCTGCTATAAAAGAAATCTTTTTAAAATAAAATTCTATACTTCCTTCATCTGCCCCCGTTGAAAGGATATTTAGTATGGGTGGACTAATTTTAACTCCTCGTAGGAATAGATTAGGTGATGATATATTTGAGATGCTATTAATTTTAAAACAAAAATAAAATAAAATTATATAATAAAATGTAATTATGTAATGAATACTTATAATAATTTAGATACATGTCCTTATCCTTATAATTGTATAACAACTATGTGTTAAGTTAAATTAACAATTAACATTGCAACTTGCAAGTGTAAATGTGTACCTAATACTAATTTTGTAATTTGTAGTGCGTTAAATAATTAATGTCAGTTTTCAATAAAAACCTATAAAAATTATATTTGTATATTATTTTTCTTAATAATTTAACCTTACGGACTAATATTTGTATTACATGGGAATGGGAGTACTACTCATCAGTAGCAATACTAGCAATTAAAGATAATATTAATAATTAGAAAAATCTCGAAACAATTTTAGGAATGTCGGATCTTTATAAAAGATCTAGATCCCATCTCAAGGATCTTTGATCTTTATCTAGATCTATTTTTACGTACGGATCTTGGATCTTTATCTAGATCAGTTTTTAAAAATGTGTTTGGATCTGTATCTAGATCCTAAATAAATGGATCTTACCCAACACTGCAGAGGTGGGTTAATAAAGCCATCACAAGATGTTGCAGTTTGCCACTACACTAAACGAAAAATAAGACACGTTCTCATGTTGAATGATGACAAAATGCCCACATAAGATGGATTTTTTAAGTCTTTTGTAAATTTTATAACACATGACATTGTAAGTGAAGGTCGAGTTTTTAAGTCCCTTGTCGATCATGTTTATGAATTAAGTTTTTTTGCTGAAAGTCATTCGCTTATTTTAATTAAATTCATTGTAAGTAACTATTGTTTAATTAGGTTTCATAGCATAGTAAAAACACAGACTGATAAAATTAGGGGAACTAATTCGAAAAACTCTAAGTAAAGTAATTTTGTTTCGACACCAGTAAAATATGTTTCATGTTTATTAGTATTATCATGTTAATATTAGTAATACCTTTATCCACATTGACTGTTTCGTGGTTACCCATAGAGTACAAAGATATTTATTAATATTTATGATGTTAAGTGTTAAAAGTGAACATTTATTTTGTGTGAAACGAGTGCCCTATCCTTCGAATAAAATAAATTCACTTTTAACACGTACATCATACACTATTTTTTCTACTAACACGAAAAAACACATTCAAACTTCTCCTTAATGAAAATGGCACAATGACAAATAACCGTCAGTTGTACATTTTTAATCGCAATATCTCACTTTAAATGTCACTTTCTGCACTGATGTTAAAAGTGAATTACTTTTAACACTGGTGTCAGAAAATGACATTTTTAATTCTGTCAACGAAAGTTAAAATGCCTACTTTTAATGTGTTTGTAGAAAAAATACTTTTCTCCAACATTCTGATTGTTTGTGTTTACATTTATGATTGCATTTTAATTTAGTCATAACTTCTATATTGTGTAGTAAATATAGTTATTTTATTATGATTATTATTATTTTATTCATGTTAATATTCAGATGTATTTACAAATGTCAATATAATAATTGTTAGTATTTACATTTCATGTAATCATCAAGCTTATAAAATGCGTTCTTAAGTAAATATCTTTTTATGGATAATTTATATTATAGTAAAGACAATTCTCGTAATTGTGTAGGCAACTTATTGTATGCATAAGAAATTAGGACCGTTTTGGGATTTTTTAATTTGATAAAATTTTTTATGCAGGCTTTCACTCTCTCTAGTGTTATACTCACGCACTTCTTTTTGTTGAGTGTATAAATGAATGTTTTTCTTTACATACATTAGACATTCCAGGTAATGTCATTATATCCAACTCGATAAATGCTTGTTTGTAGTCAATGTTATACGAATAATTTCCAATAATTCGTATTGCTCTTCTCTGTAACGAAAAATTCGTTGGCTACCCAATGAGTGTCCCCACAAAAGGATGGCATACGACCTGAGTGAGTGACACATTGCAAAGTATGTCGTCCGATGAAATTGAATTTTGCAAATTGCGTAAAGCATACCAATTTAATTTGGAGTCTAAGTATATCCCTAGATACTTGATACATTCAGGATTTCTAAAATTTTGGTCTTTTTGGTATTTATACATACCTAGCTTATTTGTTGCTAACCAGTCAGTGGCTTTTAATTGTACGGGATCGCATTCGAGCACAACAGACTGCAATGATTTATTTACAAGTAGTTTTGTTGATATTCCATTACAGTTTACTAGCTGATATCTGTTAAATAGAAAATGAACTAATTAGCTTTATACCTACTATCCAATCTAAAATGATGCTTTAAATTTATTTATTAAAATTTTGTGACTCACACAATCAAACGCCTTTGATAGGTTTAGAAACGGCGATATTGGAGTTTCCTTGTTTTCAAAACAGGTTAGAATGTAGTCCGTAAACTCTAAAATCGCATCAGTTGTGCTTCTATTTTTACGGAATCCAAATTGTTGCATATTAAACAGTTGATTACTTTCAAAATAGTTTGTTATTTAAAACATTAATACTTTTTCGAATATTTTTGAAAAAATAGGAAGTATTGGTTTAGGCAATTCTTCTTTCCGTTTTTGAGAACAGGTACCACTGATGCGATTTTTAGTTTGTCAGGAAACCTTTTTTTTATACACAAATTTACAAGCTTTGTAATTGGTGATAAAACAGACATATTTTTTATTACAGCATATGTGCGAATATCAAAAATGTCTTTAGTTTTGGTAGACCTTAATGAATTTAGAATGTCGCATATGTGTGCACAGCTCACTGGGGTAAATTGAAACTCAATGTCTGTTGGACATAAAACTATTATCAATTTCTTCAATATTACTAATTGTTATACCCTTTATGATAATGTGGGCAATACTAATAACTAATTTATTTTTCTAAGGTATTTTCTATTTTTTTCCTTACCGAGAATCACTCAGAGATAACCATTAAATTGATTGGCCATTTCTATGATTCATAAATAAATTGTAGAAAGAAAACAGTGTAATTTGGTATGTTGGTCTTTAAATTGCAGTAAATTTATTTTTTTATATTTGGAATTTCGCGTAGTATTCACTAGTGCGCAAGTCCTAATATCCCCATGTGCAGTTTCAATTCAGATCATACATGGTTTCAAGGATTTATTTACTGCATAAATAAGTATTTGTGATCTACTGCCTCACCAGAAATGTTTACCGCTACGTCTCATCATTGTTTATACATTTATTAAACAATGGTCTCATATACAATCATATGGTCTAGAAGAAAAAATTATTTTTGTTATAATAAATTCTGATTAGAAAATATACCCAGAGATGACATGGCAGCATTTAAAACTAAAGTATTCAAAATACAATTAATTTATTTTGTAAAAATTAGAGAACGTTGATTACAGTAATGATAACGATTGAAAAACAATATTCTTGAACAGGTACGTCATTTTTATAGCCTCAAGGTTATGTAGGTTATAACAAACAATGCAATTTTCAACAAGATGTAAACATTTAATAATTGCAGCGGAATTATAAAACATGAGAATCGTCGTGTTGTAAGTTGCTGATAAACAATCATACAATTGATTACAGATTCAATTATAGGTTAAACAATTTGCATGGAAAACTGTCGAGCTGTACTATTTACACTTCGCAAGGCTACTACGTTTCATAATCATAATTTCTTATTGTTGATACTAATTCAGTAGAAATGATTGCCCACAATAAGATGATAACATTAATACACAAAATGGATGTTAAGTTACATGCCTAAATAAAATGGAACTATTATTCGTAGGAAGGTGACATGTAATGTGAAACATAAATTCTATGAGAAATGTGTGAATTAACATATTGAAAATCAAAATACATTGTACTTACATTACTGAAATACATTACTAATAGAAATTGTATTAAATATGAACTAACACACTTGTATTTACTAATTGTACGTTGTAGAAACATGCTTTTTAAAGTGTAAAACTTTCTAGTCGGAGTCACTATCTACATCCGAGCTTTCAGAATAGTTTCCGATGTTAATAACCAGTTTCAACTGTGATGTCCAACATTTCTTCCCGTTTATACCATTGCTTTATTGTTTCTTCAGTATGTCACACACAATTATTTCATAGGGTTTCATCACACTGCTGTAAAGCTTTGTTCCACATAGCAATTACGTTCTCATCTTTATAGCCATCACGTCCAATATGTTTGTCATAATATCCCTTTATGTGTGCACATACTAATTCTACCGCATTAAACTCACAGTGATAGGGTGGTAACCTTAATACTTAACTTCTTATTATTTCATCTACTTTGTACCGTTTTTATATTTGAAGTCACTTATTTACACCATACAGCTCGGTGTGGGGTTGTGACTGATGTGGTTCTGTGTTAACCAGGTAACCATATTACCTTTTGTCCAGGATGAAGTTGGTAGCTTTTGAACTAACATTGAATGGTATGGTGAATTATCAATTATAATTACAAAGGCTCTTCTAAATTTGTTAGCAAATGTTCAATAACCCATTTTTTAAACATGTCCCCATTCATTTCACCATGACAATCTTCCTTTAACGATTTTGATGCAAATAACTTGTACAAATCCTCTGGCGGATCCAGCGTGAATAACAATAAATCTCTCGCCATCGTAGCCTCGAGGTTTTTGTACACTTCTAATGTCTTCATCCTACCATGATTTTCCTGGATTTCCTTTGGAGTAGATCCATGTTTCATCCATCAATACTACTTGCCGACAATTAGGTGAATTAATCTCTTTAATGTATTCTTTAAGAAATTTAATTCGCATTTCTACGATATAACTTTTTTCCAATCAAGCTCTATGGTGAGAGTTTTTTATTAATATGTGATGTAATTTTACTCACTTTGTGCAAGCATATTGTATAACGTATTCCTTATGCCCACTTTGGATGTTCCAGGTAGATCGTCCAATTTTGTTTTCTTGCATGGTCATTTTGTTAAAACAGAGTTAGATGCAGCTCAAGACAATATTTCTTACCGTCTTCGCAGATATACACAAAGTGCTTGCCACACACTGTAATTTCGTGATTGTAATGAATTAAGATATAAACACTTAATCTCATACTTACTTCTTGGACAGCAGATACTAATATCAGGAGACCCCCATTTTCTATAAAGTATGGAATAAATGATGATTAAAAGAAATAAATGTATGAAATGAGGTAACAGTCAAGCAATAAACAAACAAACAAATTGAGGTTATGTGTTATTAGTGAAATGAGAATTAAATTCATATGCATATAAAACAAATTCTTTCACTTTTATAAGGTTACTCTTTCTACTACATTTGCTTATCAATACCGTATGTCGATTTCGTCAAATGCACTGCGAATGTTCACATCCTCGTTTAATTCACTGGTTTATATGAGAATCCAGTATAAACAAATTGGATAGCTAAATTCATAAATTAATGACGTAACGGTAAGCATTCCTGGCGAGACAATATGGTTCAGAGACTATATATATTTTTTTATGATTGTGGACCTGAACAGGCTAAATTAGGCCTATTGTGCTAAAGCAGTCAGGAACACTTTAGGAGGATGGATAGAGGGATAATATGTTTCAGTTTGTCAGTGTACAAAGAAACTGTGCGGATCCATTGCTCCCGTTTTGTAAAAATTTTAACATAACTGTTTTATGTATGTTTTCAATCTAATTAATATTCTATGTGAAAAGTTTAATAAATCTTGTGAATAGTCCGAGATGTCTGTGGAAGTAAAAATATAATTAAATTGGAACCTAAAGAAGAAGGAACAATCGATTTATTCCTTATCCAACAAGAACAACAAGTCATTATAAATAATGATATAAAACAAGAAATTCATTTGGGTTATAATGATATGAAATGCGAATTTGCAAATACGATTACTATTAAACAAGACAATAATTCTTATTCCATAAATAATATCAATACAACTGACGTGGATTTTAATGTCAAACAAGCTTCACGTTTATTATACAGATGCAATGAATGTGACTATTCTACAAAATGGAAGTGCAATTTAAAACAACATCAAGTAAAACACACTTCAACTACTAAGTATAAATGTGGCCTATGTGATTATTCATCAAAATTGAAGAGCAATTTAAAACAAGCTCAATTAACACACGCTTCAAGTGCTAATTACAAATGCAATCAATGTGATTATTCATCAAAATTGAAGAAAACTTTAAAACAACATGTATTAATACATAGTTCATGTACTAATTACATCTGTGATTATTCATCAAAAGTGAAGCGCAATTTAAAACAACATCAAGTAAAACACAATGCAACTATTAAGTATAAATGTGGCCTATGTGATTATTCGTCAAACTTGAAGAGCAATTTAAAACAACATCTATTAACACACGCTTCAAGTGCTAATTACAAATGCAATCAATGTGATTATTCATCAAAATTGAAGAAAACTTTAAAACAACATGTATTAATACATAGTTCATGTACTAATTACATCTGTGATTATTCATCAAAAGTGAAGCGCAATTTAAAACAACATCAAGTAAAACACAATGCAACTATTAAGTATAAATGTGGCCTATGTGATTATTCGTCAAACTTGAAGAGCAATTTCAAACAACATCTATTAACACACGCTTCAACTGCTAATTACAAATGCAATAAATGTGATTATTCATCAAAATTGAGGTTATACTTAAAAAAGCATCAATTAATACACTCAACTACTATTTACAAATGTGAACAATGTGATTACTCGTCAAAATGGATGGGAAATTTAAAAATACATCGATTAAAACACACCTCAACTACTAATTACAAATGCAATAAATGTGATTATTCATCAAAATTGAAATTATATTTAAAAAAACATCAATTAATACACTCAACTCTTATTTACAAATGTAAACAATGTGATTACTCATCAAAGTTGATGGGAACTTTTAAAAAACATCAATTAAAACACACATCAACGACTAATTACAAATGTGATCTATGTGATTATTCATCAAAATTGAAGAAATATTTAAAACAACATGTATTAATACACAGTTCACGTACTAATTACATCTGTAATCAATGTGATTATTCATCAAAACTGAAGCGCAATTTAAAACAACATCAATTAATACACACTTCTACTAATTATAAATGTGATCAATGTGGTTATTCATCAAAATTGAAGAAAAATTTAAAACAACATGTATTAATACACACTTCAACTACTAATTACAAACGCGATCTATGTGATTATTCATCAAGCTTGATAGGAAATTTAAAAAACATCGTTTAAAACACACTTCAACTACTAATTACAAATGTGATCTGTGTGATTATTCATCAAAATTGATGAGAAATTTAAAACAACATGTATTAACACACGCTTCAGGTGCTAGTTACAAATGCAATCAATGTGATTATTCATCAAAATTGAAGAAAAATTTAAAACAACGTATTAATACACAGTTCATGTACTAATTACATTTGTGATCAATGCGACTATTCAACAAAAGTGAACCGCAATTTAAAACAACATCAAGTAAAACACACTTCAACTACTACGTATAAATGTGGCCAACGTGATTACTCATCAAAATTGAAGTGCAATTTAAAACAACATCAATTAGCACACGCTTCAAGTGCTAATTACAAATGCAATCAATGTGATTATTCATCAAAATTGTAGTTATATTTAAAAAAACATCAATTAATACACTCAACTACTATTTACAAATGTGAACAATGTGATTACTCATCAAGATTGACGGGAAATTTAAAGAAACATCGATTAAAACACACCTCAACTACTAATTACAGATATGATCTATGTGGTTATTCATCAAAATTCAAGAAACATTTAAAACAACATGTATTAATACACAGTTCACGTACTAATTACATCTGTGATCAGAAGCGCAATTTTAAACAACATCAATTAAAACACACTTCTACTAATTATAAATGTGACCAATGTGATTATTCATCAAAATTCAAGAGCAATTTAAATCAACATCAATTAAAACACACTTCAACGGCTAATTACAAATGTGATCTATTTGATTATTCATCAAAATTGATGGGCAATTTAAAAATAACATTGATTAAAACGTACTTCAACTAATTACAAATGTGATCTATGGATTATTAATCAAAATTGAAGATAAATTTAAAACAACATGTATTAATACACAGTTCATGTACTAATTATGTTTGTGGTCAATGTGATTATTCGTCAAAAGTAAAGCGCAATTTAACCAACATGAATTAAAATACACTTTAACTACTAATTATAAATGTGACCAATGTGATTATTCATCAAACTTGAAGAGCAATTTAAATCAACATCAATTAAAGCCAACTTCAACTACCAATTATAAATGTAAAGGGTAATTCAAAAAGAGCGCCGGTTTTGAATCGCTCGCCATTTTGTTGTTTGTTGCTTAGCAACATAGTTGTTTATAAAGTTGACATCTTCTAATATTCCGATTTCATTCTGTGTGTTAAAATGGAAAGCTTTTTTACTGAACAACGTGTGTTAATCGTGAAAACGTTTTATCAAAACGGAGAAAGTTTTGCAGAAACTTTCCGACGACTTCGTGCGATTTTCGGGGCTATGAAGCTCCGAATGAATCAACAGTGCGCAGACTTATGACACAGTTTATTGAAACAGGATCAACACTCAACATTAAAAATTCTGGTCGTTCTAGATCTGGCCGGTCTGTTGAAAAAATTGCTGTAGTTCGTGATAGTGTCAATAATAGCCCACAGAAATCGGTTCGAAGTCGTTCCCAACAATTGATCATAGGGCGAATTCTTGTGAAGAATCTTCTTTACCATCCCTACAAAATCTAATTAACCCACGAACTTAAGGTGCCCGGTCAACAAAGGAGACGAGAATTTGTTGAGTGGGTTCTGAGAAGACAAAAGGAGGACGACGGCTTTGCGAGGAAAATCATTTTCAGCGATTAGGCCCACTTCCATTTAAATGGATTTGTCAATAAGCAAAACTGCCGTATTTGGGGATCAGAAAATCCTCAATCGATTCATGAACGAGAAGTGCATCCGCAGAAAGTGACGGTTTGGTGTGGATTTTGGGCGGGTGGGGTCATCGGTCCTTATTTTTTTGAAGATGAGGCAGGACAAGCTGTAACAGTTAACGGAGACCGTTACCGCACGATGATAAGAGAGTTTTTTTTGCCTCATATCGGTGCAATGGACATTCAACAGTTATGGTTTCAGCAAGATGGCACCACATGTCACACTTCCGCCGATACCATTGCATTGCTGCTTGAGAAATTCCCGGATCGGCTCATCTCACTTCGTGGTGACCAGCAATGGCCACCAAGGTCGTGTGATTTAACCCCATGCGATTTTTTTGTTTGGGGCTATGTCAAATCATTGGTTTATGTCAATAAACCCCAAAACATCTGTGAGTTAAAGGAAGAACTTCGACGAGGTATCAACGAAATCGACGTGCAAGGTTGTGAATTTCAGGAAGAGAGTTTTGGCATGGCAGCGAAGTAGATGGGGACATATGCCTGATGTGATTTTCCGTTCCTAAATTGGGAAAGGTTTGATTAACAGCTTTATGTCTTTTTGTAAATGATTTTTTTAAAATAAACTTTGTTTTTTGTTATAATTAAAACCGGCGCTCTTTTTGAATCACCCTTTATTAATACACAGTTCATGTACCTACTAATTACATCTGTGATCAATGTGTTTATTCATCAAAAGTAGAGCGCAATTTAAAACAACATCAAGTAACACACACTTCTACAACTAATAATAAATGTGACCAATTCATCCTAGTTGAAGAGCTATTTAAAACATCAATTAAAACACACTCAAAAGTGCTAATTACAAATGCAACCAATGTGATTATTCATCACTATAGAGGAAACATTTGAAAGAACATGTATTAATACACAGTTCTACTAATTACATCTGTGATCAATATAATTCTTCATCAAAAGTGATGCGCAATTAAAAACCATCACTTAAAACACACTTCAACTAGTACTAATTATAAATGTGACGAATGTGATTATTCATCAAAATTGAACAAAATTTTAAAACAACAACAATTAATACACAGTTCAAGTATCAATTACATCTGTCATTAATGTGGTTATTCATCAAAAGTGAAGCGCAATTTGAAAAACATCTATTAAAACGCACTAAGTGCTAATTATAAAATACAAATGCAATCAATGTGATATTCATCAAAATCGAAATGCAGTTTCAAAATACCAAATAATACACACTTCAATACGAATTGCAAATGTGATTATTCATCAAAATTAATGACTAATATCATTTATTACACTCTTTAACTACTCAAATGTAATCACTGTGATTTTTCATCAAAATGGAAGAGTAATTTAAAAAAAAACAAATTACATCATACTATAACTACTAGTTAAAATGTCACCAATGTGAATATGGTACAAAATAGAGGAACGCTTTAATACGTCATCTTGGTAGACATATTCGCATACTACTTACAATGTGATCAGTGCAATATTTTTAAAAATCTAAGTCTTCTCTAAGATGCCATCGCGCCATGCACACTTAAAACATTAATTTTATGAATTGTGGTGAAGTAGCGTTGTGTATTTCAATTTTACATTTTAATGTGTTCAAAGAAACTACAGTAACCGGTAACTTATTTTTGCGTCGTATTGATATATTTACCAACTTTGCAGATCTACTTTACCGCCAAAAGGTCATAGTGTGTAAATAATTAGGCACAGATCGACTAATTAATTTTACGACTATAGATATGATTTGGTACTGGAGATAATCTACTACCCATGTTTAAAGTATCTCAACATGATGAAAAATTACGTAAGTAGTAGTAGTATCATTGTTTATACATTTATAGTTATTCCACCTAGTAGCGCTGATGAGTGCTGCCACATCTTGATTAATTTAAGTACTATATAAATGTTAAATGGTTTATGTATGAACTACGTACAACGAAGTTTAAAACTTTTATAACATTTATTTTGAATACTAAATGGTACCAAGTTAGAGTATCTTCCCCTCAGAACCCTAGCTCCATCTCTTCCTATCCTGACCGCATCGATCCTTATCCCAACATACGTATATACCTAATATATGCTGGGAACCTATCGCTGTAACTGTGCGAGCGAGGAAAGGTCGAGCAGCCAGCCCTCCACTTTGAGGTGGGAATGAAACACGTTGCTTTCCTAGTACTAATTGCCGATTATTTGAAACGTGAATATTTTTCTTTATCAATATTATTCTAAGTATGCGTGTTTTATGATGATAAATCACTAAAATTCGTTTGTATAGCACCGATTGGTTTTGCACTCTCCTTAATCTCTTTCTTTAACGAACATAACCAATATTTAAGAATTCCAAGAGGGCAAGTAATGACATGGGGTAATCACTGACCACCAGCACTAATGAAGCAGTAAGTTGTGCATAATGTACCTATCCTGTACACCATTGGTGCCCTTTTTGCACTGCGGTCGTTAGTCTTTCGTCTAAATTGTATATCCGAGATCCATCGGTAATAGCTGGACTACGCTGGAGTACTTCTTCCAATATTTCGAAAAATGTTTTGACAGCCTCTTCATTAAAAGCTCTTGCCCTTGTGACGCAGCAAGTCCTCGGTTTTGTAAGGCTTAGATCTGGATGCCGTTGACGAAAACATCTGAACCAGTCCACCCATGCCAAATTATCCGCTTCCCAATTGTTAATCGTTGCCATTTGATAGGCTACTGGACGACAATCTTTTGCTGCAAGACCGTAAAATAATAGAACAAATTTTCTATAATAGGCTTTCAATTTTTCTTCTTGCTGATCCAGATACACCTGGTGTACACCATAATTGGAAGTTAAACATACCTGGGCATTAGGTTCAGCAGCCCTTTGGCTCTCAGTATAGCATTGTAATGTCTTGAAGGAAACATCAATTTCCTTCTCAGCGTATTGTATACTCCAGCCTGCTTGAATTTATTGCTACGCGCATTATATCTCGGCCTTTTGCAATAAAATTAACAGACGTTGCACAAAAAATTCAAATGTAAGATATTGGGTACCCAGTGGATCATGATCCACTGTTAACCATGTGGCACTCGTCCACTGTTGATCAATCCACCATTTAAATTTCAATCTGGTTTACATAGAACAAATTGAATAAGATTTGCTGATCAAGTGCCCTTACGTGCGTTAATTATTTCGTAAAGCAATGGAGCCATCCAGAACCCTACCATAGAAAATATGATAAAATAATACAAAAAGTTCTGCTTTCTTGATAATAAAATCCGGTGTGGATCACCACACGACCTTCCAACCTACAAAATGGGAATTAAAACAAATGAAATCATTTTAATAACATTTTTTAGGATAATTATACAACCTTTTTTACAATAAGTTCATTACGAAAATTGGCAACATTGTAAATGCAAAAACAATAATCTATGTCAAACAGACGGAGGTTAATAGACATCTAGATGCTAACTTAAATTAAAAGAAAGGAAATATTTTTTATTTGTTACTCATTTGTAAATGCCAATTTATCAAGTCAGCTTATTGCGGTTGAAAGTCTATCTTAACAAGCTAGTTACTAGTTAAAAATTTACATGTTAGAGACGAAAGTTGTTGATTTTTTACAAGTTAGAATCGTACCTTGTTCACACTGTATTAGCAAAATATTAAAATAAGCGCTGTTGCCAGAGTAATGATTTAAACGGTAATGAGACATTTTTGCAAGTTAACTTTCATTCAAAAAATGTCATAGAACATAATTAATCCATATGTTTAAGGTCTATATCTAGGTATTTTTATCTTTGAAATATGCAGTAGTATTAGAAATATTTGATAAAAACCAAAAACGGCCCATAATAAACCTCTGGATTTCTTCCAAAATCTAATCAGCTCTAATCCAAATGAAAACAAGCTTAAACACAAAATTGTACGTATGTAGGTTTTTTTGTTGTTAACGAGTGTGTATACTAACATACATCCTCACAGATACACACACACATACACACACACAGACGCACGCACGACGCGCCCGAACGCGCCCACGCGCACGCACCCACACATACGCACACCCACACTCCCACTTACACTCACACACATAAACACACACGCACACACATACACACACACACACTCACGCACACACACACACACACACACACACACACACACGCACGCACCCTTCTGTCGTGGCCCCCTTGTTGCGAAATTTGAACTTGTGTAGCCATCTAGTTGTGTATGGACTTTTTTTCAAAGTTAGCATTAGGCTCCTTATTATAATACAAATTCAAACTTTCCACCAAGGGTACCACGACAATACCCGATGGCCCCGAACAAGTTCAGATCACAAGGGGCGTAAACCCGAGAACAATTTGCGACGCCCTGTCTTACAATCTCGGTTATGTTCGGGTAGGGTTGGAGTGGGGATCACCGAAACAGCCTTCGCCGAAAGCCTAGCGTCGCGAAATTTTACCTATAATATACGAAATAATGAAACTAGATTTAGGGTTTTATGAAATGCACAGGATGATGTACACACTTCAGTTCAGCAATGAAGCAACGTGTAATTAGTGTAGATAAGGAATTATAAGTTTGAAAGGTGAAAATGAAGAGGTAATATATTGCTAATTTTGATATATATTTAGCAAATATTATGCCTAGAACATAAATATTCAGCAAAAGTGCGATGTAAAGACGCTTTTAATTTGTTTTAAATATGTATATGTAATAATGAATAAAGTAATTTTGAAATGCATACACGTACAATATTAGACGGTCTGAGGGTGCGTCGCGCGAGGCACCCTCATCTCGTGCCGCTCTAGTGCGACATCCCTCTCGACGAACCATCTCTGCTGCCGCTCAAGCCGGCGATATATTCTAAAAACTATGCAATTATTAATCTAGTCTTGCTTGATTTTGTAAATAAGTTTTTCTCTACATGTTTAGTTATAAATGATGCGATACTCAAATTACTGTATAATGCTTGTTTTTCAACCATTCTACTCTGATAAATAAAGCGTTTTAGTAGTTTAGTTGTTTTAATTAAGAGTTCCGTAGCTAAATGTAGACGGTGTCATGATCAACTTAACTACTTTCGCAAAGCCTGGTGAAATTTACAAATCTGCAATCACAAGTATATTCTAATTTGGTATTATCGAATGCTTATCTGTTTAACATCATAGAATAACCACTGTATTGTCGTTGTATGATCTATTTAAAGTATTTACTGAAAATGTAGCTACGCATGGCGCATTATACAAAATAGCTTGATGCTATATCTAGTTTACAATGTATTAAAACCTGCTTATTAATTTGCTGCTCATTTATTTATATATAGAAGTAATTTGTGAATGTAGTGCATGTGTGCGTGTGGCCTGTGGTGTGCGTGCGCGGTGGTGGTGTGGGTGTGTGTGTGTGTGTGTGTGTGTGTGTGTGTGTGTGTGTGTGTGTGTGTGTGAGTAATTGAACATACAAATGAAGCAGGTATCATTTTTCGGATCTAAAGGTACTGACCGCTTAGATAGAGAATTTGCCTGTATAAAAAACACTAGGGTAGTAATGGTTATTATTTCACTTAATATTTAGACCCTAATGTATTTTTTGCAGCAGCAAAATTTTAAAATATATTGTAAACACATTAATTAACACGATGTCGACGGCTAGTGGCTACTTTCCAATTAATATAAATGAAATTGTATAACTGTTTAATAATAATAAACACAGATTAAGAAGCCCGCGAACAGATTCCCGTCTTACAAGACCAGGACACCTTATTAGAATGCAACCCCCAATGCATAAATAAATTAGGTCACAATCTGTAGATGGGATTAAGAGAAATGTAATAATAATTTTAATAACAATTATGCAATCTCCTTTGATAAAAACGGGGCCTAATTAATAACAGATTGAATCTTTTTATTCTCAGGTGAAAAAAATACGATCCCCTTGTGGGCATATAAAAAAAGTGAAAGTTAAAGTGCCCCAGAGGTGACGTCACAAAATCCAAGATGGCGGCGGAAGGTGCCCCTGTTCTACTTTCGTTGTCTACCTGCGTATATTTTTGTTCTGTTGGTGATGATGATCAAGACGCATCGTAGTCTGATTTTCCTTCTTGTAGCAAACAACATCCTAATCCATTCTGTGATGCATCTGCTTGTATTGTCTCTTCTTTTCTAAAATTAAAATTGGTTAGTACCGAAGCGTATATGATTTTTTGTTTTAGCCTTTTGACCGTTTCAACCTCTTTTTTGTTTTTTGGATCTTGCATTTCTATTATTACTTTCATTTGGAAACAAACAGCGTACAAGTAAACAGCCCCCCCACCCCGTTTAAACAACATGCAAAGCAGACCTGTTTAAAACAGACTCCGTTTAAAACAGACCTGTTCATCGGCTTACCTGTTACCGATGAATGACAAGGGGTGAGCGTTGACGAAACGTATAATTCAAGTTCGTAAAGGTATACAGCAAGAATATGATCATCTTAAGGAGGATCGATTTGCTAAAGAGGCAGATTTCTTTAAACTCATTGAACCATGTGCACCAATCGAAAAGAAAATCGAACCACTAGTAAAGATTATATTAGAGCATACTTTTCAATGGACGTCATAATAACATTGATTGTTTCTACTTGAGTAAGACCTATACTAAAATTCCCAAACGGCTGGTTAGAGACAACACCAATTTGATAGTGCTCTTCCAACAGGATGATTTGAATTTGCGCCACAGCTATGAAGACCACGTCGCCCCAATAGTAAGCATGCAATTGTTTCGAGAAATGTGTTTAGAAAGCTGGCGAAATCGATATGGATTCATGGTGATAAATAAAAATGCCGAAATACAAAACAGTCGATTTAGGAAAGGCGTCGATCATCATTAAAACTTCATTTGGAAACAAACAGCGGAGATTAGAGTTGACGAAACATATAATTAAAGTTCGCAAAGGAATACAGTAAAAATATGATCATCTTAAGGAGGATCGATTTACTAAAGAGACAGATTTCATTAAAGCTTATAAACCACTCATTGAACCACTTGCAAAGTCGAACCGCTAATAAATAAAAGATCATATTAGAGCATACTTTTCAATGGCACGTCATGATAACATTCACTGTTTCTACTTGAGTCAAACCTATACTAAAATTTTCAAACAGCTGATTAAAGACAACATCAATTTGATAATGCTCTTCCAACAGGATGATTTCAATTTGCGACACATCTATGAAGACCCCACGTCGCCCAAATAATAAGCATGCAATTCAACTGTTCTTTTGCGCCTGTACCGTTACGTTTATGGAGAGTACCACCTCTGAGTGTCGGTTAGCCTTCTCTACAAAGTAAGCGGTCGCTCATAGGAGCTAGGTATATACAGTGGGAGAATCGTGATGATGGAGCATATTTCATCAGTTTTATAGCTGCAATCTAATGACTCTGGTTTTTACATAAACAGGTTTAGGTGAGAAAAACAAGCTACAAATCAACTTCGCCACAACAACTACATTTCAGATAGAGTAATCTGATAAATCTCATTTTATACGATTTAGCATGTTTCTTATCAATATTGACAAAATTGATCAGATGATTAAACCATATATTAATCGTAACAGATATAAATTTTGATGTTTATCTTTTAGGTAATACTAATGGGATCTAAATTATTTATTTATTTTTATAATCTAATTTTGTATGTACGTAAATACTATCGAAAGTTGACTTTACTTTCTTGAACTAAAATCAAAGAATATTTTTGAATTACATTTTTTTAAGGTCAATCAAACCGCAACCTTAAATTATTTTACTGCAGATGCAATTTTTGTAAACTTTAACATGAACCAAAAACAGTACTTTTAAACCAAAAATTGAATTTACAATCTGGAAGTAAGAACAAATACTTAGCGATTTAAAATTGAAATGAGATGTAATTAAAAGAGCTGTTTATAAAATTCAATTTAATTACGTGACTTGAAACATTGTATTTGTATTTCAAACACAGCACACCTTTTTACGTAATTAGATAATTAATGAGTTTTCCGCAAACAAGTTAGAGCTATTTGAATAGTGAAAAATTGTTATTGTGGTTACATAACCGGGGAGTCCGGAAAATATTGGAATTAAAGAGCGACTTGTTTGTCCTTTTTACGTGATTAGGTGATTAGTGGGTTTTCTCCAACACAGAAGTGAACGTATAGGTAACAGAAAACCAACAGTTATTCACTCGTGTGTCAATCTCCCGGAAGTTCTTTCAATACACCACTGGCTTTAACTCTTATTTTATTTATTTAATTTACTGTGCAGGTTTTAATGCTATGCTGTAATTACAGATATAGATTTATCTGCTCTAAATTCATTAACATGCTTTAAACCATTCAGAAACGTTATGGATTTGGAGACCGCGGTCGAATACAAGATACTCAATCTGAGTGTCATATTGACAAAGTATGGCGAAAAGGTCGTTGTGGAAATGCAGGAGTTTAAATGCGTGTTACCAGACCGTTTCCACAAGTAGTTGAAAGCCGAGGACCAACGTATACATCAATTTAATGAACAGTTGAAGAATAAAGATGTTTCAATACGATCTTTAGGACCTGTAAGCACAAGTACTAATTTAATATTCATTTGGAGAACGATGTATAAATGTTGTAATGTAGTGATGATATTGACTTACTAAATAAAATCATTTTTGACTCGTACTACAAAAAAATCTTTTTATTATCGATAATTGAACTCTATTACAGAAGTACTATTTCAAATTTTCCACCTTAACGATTGCAGGGCCCTGTATGTACTTTAAAATATACTGCTAGGTGGAACCACGATCAATCTCTATTACAAAAAAACATTCATTAGTCCTAGAAATGCACAACTAGATGGCGCCACAAACAAATTCAAATTTCTCACCAAGGAGACACGACAAGGGGGCGAAGCCGTTAACACAAGTTCCTATGCATATACTTATGTCTTATCTTATGAGTCTTATGTCTTATGAGAAAAAAAAGGAAAAGGCCACGTATTTCATTCCCTCCCCAAGGGGGAGGGCGGGCTGCTCGAGCTTTCCGAGCTGCTTCGGCCACAATCATGGATTCCCAGCATACCTACATACATTATGTATATATGCATGGTGGGATTAAGGATGGGTATGGTCAGGATAGGATCGGAAAGAACGGAGTTAGGGTTCTGAGGGGGAAAATACTACCCCAGCATTCTCTAAGCAGCCGCACATGATGTGCATATACGCAGTGACCATGCCCCTACATCACATGAGGACCGATCAGAATCCAGAGGGGCGTGGTCTGCCATTAGGTCGTCCAATCAGAACGATCGGCCTGGCGCACGACCAATCAGCTGATAGTGGGCGTAACCACGTGGAGGTGGGGTTGTCACGTGACTACCCCCACTTCACCCACCACCACTTTTAATTAATCGCCCCCATCACCGCCACCTGTAGTTAATTATGACGTCAGGGACTCAGGTTACCTCTTTCTACTTACAAGTTTGCTAATTTAACCGATGTTGTAGTTTTGTAACGAAATAATTTGTGTTTTGGATACTTAAGTTACTTTGGTACTTTTCTATAAATTTCTGTACAAGTTGTACATGTTTACTCAAACTTTCTTTCTAAGAATGCTTACGTTGTTTCTGTTCATAACTTGAACCACATATTTCCAAGTAATTTTACTATCAGTCTAATATAAATTTTCGTACCTTTGGTTATTCAAATGCTATAAATTCACATTTATATATTTCATTTAAAATCTGCATTGTTACTCCCTCTAGTGACGTATCCTAAAATATAGGTAATTAAGGGGAATTATATTACAAGCTTTTAGAAGTCCTCTCTAGATGGCGTTAGTGGAGAAAACAATTTAGAATTTCTGGTTTTATTTAGATAAAAAGGGTGATAACAATGTATTGTGTTTAATACAACTTTAACATAAAAATTACGTCTTCTTTCTTAACTGTGGCGTCCATTTTGCCAAGTTGAAAATGTTTTATGTCTTCTTGAAAATTGCTTGATAGTATTATACGATATAACTAATCGGATATATCTTCAAGAAGCATAATTTGCAATAAAACCATTGGTGCTTTTTCTAATCATTATTTACAAGTTTTGTTGCTCGCTTACATGCGGTTTTAGAAAAATTTTCTTCGGCAAGATCGAGTAAGTTACCAGTGAATTTCTCTGCTTTTCTTAGTAATAACTGACTTTCTTTCTTAGCGTTTGAATACGTTTTAATCAAGACATAAATTATTGATGCTTCCATAAAGCAAGGAAAGCACTTCGATAGACTTTCATTTGGCCCGTTACATCTAAGAAATAAAGATTATTATTTACTTACATAATGTTAATTACCTTCTCCTTTTAGCTTCAACGAATTACCTGCTACTTTTAGCTTGCACGAATTACCTTCTCCTTTTGGCTTCAACGAAGTACCTTCTACTTTTGAATTCTACGATTTAACTCCAACTGTTATCTCCATATTATCTACATTCAAGTACTATTCTGGTTTACCTTCTGAGTCGTAACTAAAATCAAACAGGATCATGACAACTTCTGCCTATGTTCGTGATCCGAGAGCATCGACTGAACGTAACTACTACCTGCGTATAGAAAGGTTAGATCGTTCCTTTTTCTTTTGTTTTCACTATTGTTACATGAACGTTAATTGAATAATGATAAAGTACATCTGCTAAAAATAACGTAATCAATTAATCAGTTAAAATAATACCTGTTATCACTACATCCTTGTTGCTGTATCAATAAGTAATCCCTCACTTCACAACCACGTAACCTTCCTTATCTGTTCTTTTACCATTACTTTCCTTCCCTCATTTTGTTTGTAATTATAATAATAACATTTAATTGTATCTGTTGTGGCTGCCATTTTTGGTGTTGTGTGTGACATCACTGTAATTGGGATGCGCACAAGTAATTACAAAGTAGCCAAACGGACCGTTAGATAAACATATGTTTTCATTACATTTGGTGTAGACATTAATTTTTTTTTCTCTCTTCTTGAAATGTATGTAATTATTAAATTTTCACATGTATTTGGTTCATTATTGTTTAAGAAAAAAATGCTTGCAGAGCTATAAAAGTTTCGTGTGGCTCACTATAAAATTTTATTTCGGTATTATCCGTTTTGGTGTAAACCATCGCAAGTTGTTTTGGTTATTATTTAGTAATAAGTTACGCTTTGTATAGGCGTCGATATACTTTTCTCTTTTAGGAATACAACGGAAGGCCTCCCCTTGAAAAAGAGAAATGTTTAAGTTTGTTTTTTTTTGTAAAATAGAGAAAAACTATTCTGGCTTGCGAACGGTATTTAATTACTATTTCTTTTTTTTTGTAGATTTGGGGTATCTAAATATATTGTTTTGTTGTGGATTAATTAGATCCACACCTTCAACTATTTAGTCTAAATTTTTAAAAATAAAATATACATTTGTTTATTTCGCACTACAGCAGTGTTGTTATTTCTATTTCCTCTTGTACTTCCCTTCTCCTACAATCTCCTTGCTCATTCCATCCTGCACCACTGTCCAAGAGTCGGGACAGCGGTGAACCTTAGCTCTATCTAGGGGAGCGGCTCTTGGCGCCGGCATCTTTAACATCCTTTTTTCTCTCACCCGCCCGAACCGACATTTTTGAGCTAGTTCGGTATGCTCACTATCTGTGAATGAGCAGAGAATCCTTTCCTTCTTCCTTTTTCTTCCAGCTCCCCGTTTAATCCCGTAATAAGTTTTAATAATAAAGAAGTTACCAATGGTGTGCGACTTGATTTGGATCACCTTGGACATGTAGATTCGTGAAGACTAACTTTTCGTTACTAAAGTAGCTAGTAATTAGCATAAAATTACTAGCTTAAATTGTATGCAGCTCTCAACATTCCGTATAAATTGTGATGGATTAAACGCGCCGTTTGGGAAAATTTGTAATACGTAATATACAGCCTATTGTACGTGTGGCTAGACAAACATTGAGTAAGATCATGAATGTACGCTTAGCTATTTAATGTACAGCCTGTTTCAGAGTAAGCGCATTATTTTTTTTTAGACACACTATGGGTACTACTTTCAAAATATTTGGCAGTAATATGTTTCAGAACATTCTCTACACGATGATCAAATTTTCAATTGAACAAATTATTTCAAAATGGCGACTTTCAATTTTTTTTTAATGTAATGCAATAATTTTTTTTTGATTATTGAGATCTTAAAAACATTCTTTTCACGATAGTATTTCGTTTTTCTTAAAAATTCATTTCTTTCCTTACCAAAAAGCAAACTAACATTTTTATATAGTAGCGCATGAATTTTAATCTAGTAGTCAAACGTCAATCAATGCAATTTAGTTGTCAGTGCTTGTTAATAACAATTGTATTATTGAAGATTATAATTGTTAACTTAAAATTAATTGATACGTTTTTAAAATGCAGTTAAGTTATACGAGAGACGATTTAATTGATATGCTCCTAATATTTGGAAAAGCAGTTGAAGATCCTTATGAAGCAACCAGATTGTACAGAAATAAATATCCAGAAGGCACCCTGAACATCGAATATTTACTAAATTATTGGAGAGAACGCGTGAAACGGGAAGTGTGGATTATAAGAAACCGGTACATGAAAACCCACCTGCTTGCAATGACGACAACGAAAACCAGGTAATGATACACATTATTGAGAATCCCCATGTCAGTACTAGGGAGATTGCAAATTTGGTTGGAATATCGCATAATTCGGTCTGGAGGATAATAAAAAATAAATGTCACCCCTTCAAAATGATTCTTCACCAAGAATTAACCGAAAGTGATTTTCTGTTAAGAATTAATTTTGCACAATGGGGTTTGCAACAGATAGGACGAAATAGAAACTTTTTTAACAACGTTTTATTTTCGGACGAAGTAAGTTTTCGAAATGATGCTGTTGTTGTAAGACATAACATGCATTATTACGATAATGTAGATCCACATTACAGCACATTGTGGGGCCAATATTTATTAATAGACTAACTGGAGAGAATTACCTCAATTTATTAGAAAATGAAATTTAAATGAACTCCTACAATATATCAGAAATAATTTGTGGTGGCAACAAAATGGCGCTCTAGCACATTATGCCCTTCCAGTTAGGGAGTTTTTAAATAATCGATACGAGAACCGTTGGATTGGTTGTGGAGGACCAGTTTGTTGGCCACCTGATATGTCACCACTGGACTTTTTCTCTGGGGGTATGTAAAATCACAGGTGTACATCGTTGAACCACCAACTATTGAAAATATGCAAGAAAGAATTCGTACTTGCATAAACGAAATTTCTCCGGAAATTATCCTTTGATCTATTTCAATTTATGTATTGAAAAAGAAGGAAAACATTTCGAGCTATTTTTATAAATACCTAATTTTTATTTGATGTATAAATTTTTTATTTTGGGTTTATTACAAAATAAAGCTTAATTGTTTCTTTTGTATCTTCCGCTACTTGATATTTAGACAAAAATAACATCGAGTGTAAAACATTCATGCGCTACTAGATTAAAATGTTAGTTTGTTTTTTGATAGAGAAAGAAATGGATTTTTAAGAAAAACGAAATACTATCGTAAAAAGAATGTTTTTAGGATCTCAATAATAAAAAAACTATTGCATTCCATTTAAAAAAAGAAGTTGAAAGTGGCCATTTTGAAATAATTCGCCCAATTGAAAATCTGGTATCACCATCGTGTAGAAAATGTCCTGAAACATATTACTGCGAAATATTTTGAAAGTAGTACACATAGTGTGGCTCAAAAAAAATAAGGTGCTTACTCTGAAACAGGCTGTTATTAAATAGCTAAGCTCGCATTCATGATCGTACTCAATGTTTGTCTAGCCACACGGGCAAATATGCAATAGGGGAGAGTGGGCCACAGTGAAACAGCGTTCACAGTGAAACAATCAATTTAGTTTTTAAATACGCCGCCGTATTGCAGTTTTGGTAGGTTGGTAACAGTCACCCGAGCAACAGCTTTCAGTAGCTGGTTGATGTCTTCCATTAAAACTGCGGGTATAAGTTGTAGTGAGAACCAGTGGCAATTTTAAGGTAATTTGTTTTCTAGAGGTCACAGTTTCATGCATATTTAAAATGCATCTTCTTACTAAATCATTGTTTTAATATTTTATCGGCTGCCTGGATCATTTGTTAACCTAACCTACAAGTTACTTCTTTTAAATAATGTGTTATTAAGTTTCGGTAAAACTTTTTGCAAAATTCGTTAGAAGTATACTCTGAAACACCGTGGCAAAGTACACAGTGAAACATTGATGAACATGAATGATTAGCAGTAAAACATTTCACTGTGTATCAACAAAAGGCCTTGAACCGTTTCACTGTATACCACAAGTACAGGCTCTGTATAATTTTTTTTTTCAGATGGCAAGGAAGCCAAAACCAAGAAAAATAGGGTATGCATATAAAGGAGATATGACTGCGGCTGTTAATTCTGTTCTTCATGATGGAATGTCATTGAGGCAAGCTGCCCAGAATTTAATGTAAAATACGTGACATTATTTCGATATGTTAAAAAGCAACGGCTAAATCCCGATATCGACGTTAGTATGGAACCTCCTTATGATGTAAACCGAGTTTTTACAGAAAATGAGGAATCTTCATTAACTGACTATATCCAGACATGTAGCCAAATGGCCCATGGGTTGACTACCGCCAAAGTAAGACACCTGGCATACGAATGTGCCGTAATAAACAAGAAACGGTTTCCAGAATCATGGGAACAAAATAAGGCAGCAGGGCCAGATTGGCTTAGAGGATTTTTAAAAGAAGAAGCAATCTTAGTATTCGCCAACCTGAACAATGTAGTTTCTCAAAAGTAACCTCCTTTAACCGGCACAATATCGACCAGTTTTTTCCCAAATTAGAGGAACTTTTTAATCGAATACCAGAAGTGACAGATGGTTCCCGCATTTACAATTTAGACGAAACTTGTACGACTAGCGTACATGTTCCTAAGAAAATTGTAGCAGGAAAGGGTGTTAAACAGGTTAACAGCTGTACAAGTGGAGAAAGGGGGTAGCTGGTTACAACATGTGTTATTGTTTCCGCTTTGGGCACCTATATTCCACCAGTCATGGTCTTCCCTCGAAAAAAATTTAAAGAACATTCTGAAGGGTGGTTTTTCAGGAACCCTTGGTTTGACTAATTCTTCGGGCTGGATGAATGCTGAATTGTTTCCTCTTGTTATGGATCATTTTATTAAACATACAGGAAGTTGTAAAGAGAGACCTACTTTATTAATCTTTGACAACCACGAGAGCCATATTAGCATTGAAGTTGTGGATAAAGCAAGAAATGCTAGGATACACATACTAACACTTCCTCCACATATTAGTAATAAAACTCAACCCCTTGATGTGTCAGTATTTGCTCCTTTTAAGAGTTACTGTAATTCCGCCTGTCAATCTTAGATGATTAAACATCCGGGTGTTCCTCTATCGATTTATGATATCAGTGAATGTGTCTGAAGCTCTCACAAGGGCATTAACACCAGCAAATATAATGGCTGGGTTTAGAAAGTGTGGAATCTATCCTTTGAATAAATTCATTTTCACAGTGATTTCCTTAGCTCGGCAGTTACTCGTAGACCTCTTGTAGATAGACAATAGTTCCCAGCTCTTCAAAAGAAGATGTTAATGAAGTTGGTTTCTGTGGCTCACCAGCACAGTCAGTATCAAACAACAATAATCCAGTTGATGAGCCAAGTCCATCACAACAGAATGCATTCTATTATGGTGAGCAAGGAACACGAAGAATATTGCCCTCTCAACTGGAAACGTTGCCGCTACTAGTATTTTGAAGGAAAAATTTATCTCACCACAAGAATATAAAGGATTCCCTAAGGCGCACAGTCGAAAGAACAGTAACAGGTAGCCAAGGGAAAAGAAACGAAGTACAATAATAACCGACACACCCGAGAAAGAAGCTCTTCTGGAAAAAGAAAACAGAAAGCATATTTCACAAAAGACTCGAATCAGAATATTAGGATTAAATGTGGTAGAAAAGAAACACAAAAAGGCCAAAGCAGTAAAGAAAGTACAACATCATGATGAGTCGTCAGATTCAGATGTAGAACTAAGATATGCTGGAAGCTCTGATGATGATCATTTCAGTTTATTTGATGTTGATGACCATTTTGAAAATAAAACGCCCAGGAAAGAAGACTTCGTTCTTGTTAGATTCAATGGGAACATTTATTACATCGGAAAGGTACTGGATGAATTGGGAGGTGATGAATATGAAACATCTTTCTTACGCAAGACAAAAAAAATTTGGAGGTTGCAGCTTTCTATTTTCAACTGTACCCGATGTTTCTGTTGTGAATATACGTGACATCAGAAGTGTTTTGCCTCAGCCCGAAGCCAGACGAAACACGAAAAGGATCTCCAACTATTTGAAATTTTCCATTTCCTTTGACTCACTGGACGTAAGATAATTAATCTACTTTTTTTAAACCTTTTTTTTAACTTTAATATTGTTTTTAAGAAATATATCTTTTTAATTTTTAATCTTTTATTATGCTTTCCTCCCTGTATAAACTTTTAACTATATTTCACTGTAAACTATTCGACGTTTCATTGTGTACCATAGTTGGTCCACAGTGAAACAGTTGTCATGTTTTTTTAAAAAGGGCAATAAAAAATTTACTTGTTATAATTTTATATTTATTCTTACCAAAACTGCATCGCAAATGTTCCACAATTTCTACCCATAAAAAAAACTTCACTTATAGTGAACAGAGAATGAGTTATGCCTAAAAAAATAAAAAATGTTTCACTGTGGCCCACTCTCTCCTATACTGAATTGAGCGGAAATTACGTTTACGTAACCACTTTGTAAACACGATAATCAATTTAGTTGATAAGGACAAAATTTATTATTAATGTGTATAATTAATTGATAAGGACATTTTCGTCTCAGATTGTATGTAAAAGAGCACTTAATTTTAGAACAGTACTTTATCAAATCTTGACTTATGGTTACATGATTGAGTAAAAATCATTTTTACGCAATGGTTACATCAACTTCTACTCTGCTAATTTTGTGTAATTTTCATGGGCGTAGCCAGCGAAGGGCAGGGAGGGGCAACTACCCCCCCCCCCTCCTGGAAGAGCAAAAATAAATTAAATAATTTTTAAATTTTAATAAACAAAAAATTAAATCTAAAATATACATATTTTTCTGTTCTGCATATTTTTTTTGTTATCTGTTTTATATATTTTGTTTGTTGTTGTGGTCGTTTGGTTGCTTTTATGAACATTTTAAAATTAATTAATAAGCTCTAATAAATAAAATTATTCGCGTGTCCTTTGTCACTAAAATATATTTCATCAGCAAAAAACAAAGCTGTTTGAAAAACTGACATAGTGCTAAATATATATTAATAGCGTTTTCGATCTATGCATTTTATGCATTGGTGCACACCAGAATTGCCCACACCAGAATTGGATAAAACGAGTGTTCGATTTACTCTCAGGATACGTCAATTTTAGTGTTCGATTCAACCACTTAACAGTCGGACATTTTGAGAAAAATGGTAAAAAAATTGTCACTTTTTTTTGTTTTTATTTAACTACATTTTTTAATCCTATTAATTAATTAAAATAAATTTACTCAATAAGTAGTTTTAGTGTGAAATATTTTGAAACATTCAATACACAATCCTACATCAGAATCCGAAATAAATACTCTTATAACGTACGTAAGACCTGCACCAACAAGTTAAAACAAGTTAAAACAAAAGTTGCCTGAACGAGACTCGGGATCGTCAGTGTACGGAAAAATGTCACGCCCGAGTGCAGTTCGTGCAAAACAATCAAGTGGTTAAAACACAACTTGCTCCAAATCCTAACATAGGACAATATTTTTTGCAACAACTATTGAGTTGGTGTGTAAGTTCTCTTGTCTAGCGACAGTGTCCTATTTAATAGTGTAACGAAACGCCACTGGTTTTCTTCGAGAAAAATCGGGATACAAGTGAGGAATATACGGGAACCGGCGATGCGAATGTTCTGGAAATTTCTAGGCTCAAAAAGGGTATATAAAATTGCCTATCCGGCGCGAAGACAGACAGTACAGTATATAGTGCAGGATACGAAGTTGCTTACGGCGAATAGAAAGCGAGGCGCGAGATTTAAAAGCGGAATAGTTAAAAAGTGTTGAGAAAGTGAATATTTGTGTTGTTTTGTTAACTTTATTGGTTTTAAATAAAGTCGGTGTGAATAGTTATCAGTGTTAAATAATTCCTGAGAAACGAGGGAAAATCCGTAACAATAGTTTTACCACTGAATAAAGAGACAGAAATCACAGAAAAGACAATATGGATATAAGAAATTGGTTACAAAAAGGTAAGTTAAATAATTTCAGTAGAAAATTAAATTTTTAATTAAAACTTTAGTCATTCCATTAGAAATGGTCCAAAAATTTGAAAATTGGTTGCTCGACCAGCACCAAATAAAACAAAACTACCATGTAATGATAGCTTATAATGTAGATATGTTATATCCGATGTTAATTTTGTTCAAAATATTTGTATCGCAACATTTGGAAAAAAATTCAATTGCAGCCCTTTACAAAATTGCCAATTGCTCTTTACTCTTTGCTTGTATCTTTGTGAAACAATTTTTATTAGCTTTGGCAAAAGATTCTGTGCATTATTAATATAATTTTATATATTTTTCATTATTATGATGCCGACTTTTTTACCTTCTAATTATAACAAAAATTACAATAATGCACCGATTTTGACAGCTGATATCTCAAATGGGACTAAATATAAAAACTTGAAATTTTCACATATTAAAGATCAAACAGCACTTTATACGTGCTATTAATTTCATTTTGTGTTTTTAATCTAGAGAAAAAATATTAACATCGGATATAGTATATCCACATTATAAGCTATCATTACATGGTAGTTTTGTTTTATACTAATTTTATACTAGGGACTAAGAACAAGAATGATATTAGGTTATTATTTTTAGGTCAAAAATCTCTAAAACGGAAAAAAGTTCATGATGACAGTAGTGGAAGTGGAAGCAATGATTGTGATGGAGATGAAAATAAAATGGTCGGAACATCAAAATCGGAATCTATTTTTGAAGGAGGCTCAAGTAGTTCTTCAAATCTACATGAAGCTGTCTCTGCAACTGGGACCTCTAAACAAACTGAAGAACGCGATGGCTACCATGAAAATGACATTGGTCGTTATGTTAGTTGTGCCAATAACTTGCCTTCTGCAAAAAAGAAGGAATTGTTGACAAACCCTTGGGTTCCTTCATCCAATTACGATTTTGCTTCTGATGCCATTCACTTGAAAAGAAAATTTAACCATCGTTGGTTAGATCAATAAACTCCATGGCTGGTGTACTCAAGTCGTTTAAAAGGTGCTCTATGTTTGTATTGTGTTTTATTTCCGCCAAGAATTGCTACAGTTAAACGAGTTTTGGGGTCATTTACGGTAAGGCCTTACATGAAGTTTAAGGATATACATGAAGATTGTAGAAAGCACGTTGGCAGCCATTACCACAAATCTTCAACAGCTGCTGCAAAAGCATTTCTTGAAAATGCTCCTGTTGATGTCCAGTTGCAAATAGGGCACCATAAGACGATTGAAGAAAATAAACAAATATTGTCAGCAATTATTTCATGCATAATATTTTGTGGAATTCATGATTTGCCGCTTAGAGGAAAACAAGGAAATGAGGGAGTTTTCTTTGACCTTTTAAATTTGAGGATTGACTCTGGTGATGAGAAGCTAAAGAACCACTTGGATAAATGTCAAAAAAACGCAGTCTACACCTCATCAACAATTCAAAATGATATCATACAATTATGCGGTGAAGTTATCAAAGAAAAAATAAGACTGTAAACGGGCAAAAGCTTGTGCTGTAATGGCTGATGAAACAGCAGATATCGCTGGAAAAGAGCAGCTTTCTATTGGATTAAGGTTCTATGATGAAAGCCAAAAAATAATCAGGGAGGAATTTGTAGGCTACATTGAGTTAAAATGTCAAGATGCTTCTACAATCGCTAGCGCAATTCAAAGTTTTTTAGAAGATTTTTCCGCCGATAATTGTGTGGGATTCGGATTTGACGGGTGTTCCACGATGGCCGGCAAAGAAGGTGGTGTACAGGCCATTCTTAAAAAAAAGTACGCCAAATCTTTATTTTTCCATTGCTCCAGCCACAGACTAAATCTTGTGGTCAATGATACTAGCAAGCTACCAGAAATAAGAAACACAATTGCAACGGTTAAAGACACAATAACCTTCTTTCGTGAATCGCCAGCCCGTAGGAAATCGGTTCCAAATCTTTCAAGGCTCTGTGAGATCAGATGGTCGGAAAAATATAAGAGCATAAAAAAATTTTCAGAAAGCTTCACTGACATTGTTAAAGCACTAGAACATCTATCTGTCGAAGGAAACTATGCAACAAGAAAATCTGCCTACCAATTGCACTGTGCAGTTACTAAACCAATATTCATCTTAGGCTTAAACATAATTGCAAGATACTCTGCAATTTTGGAACCCGTTGTAAACGTTTTACAAGGTAAAAGTATGGATTTGGTTATGGTGAAGAAACATATTGATGATATTCTAGATGTAATCAAAGAAGATCGACAAGATGTCGAAAATGTTTCTTATGAATTATTTAAAAAATCACTTGATATCGCAGAGAAAGTAGGGGTTGAGTTGTCAGTACCACGAGTCACTCAAAAGCAAGTACACAGAAGTAATCCACCATCTGAGTCTGCAGTTGAATACTGGAAGCGGTCAATAATCATCCCCTATCTTGATTCTTTAACTTCGTCTTTGGATGCTAGATTCTCCAACGAAAATACACCTGCTTTTGCTTTAACTTATCTTCATCCTTCAAGCATGCTCAAAATGGCTTCAAAAGATTTCAAAAATAATGCAGAATCTTTCATGGAATTTTATAAGTTTTATGATGTCTCTGCAGAATTAGATTTGTGGTACAATATGTGGAAGAAAAAGAATTTAGCAGAAGACAAATTAAAGGACATTGAAGTGGCTGCACTTTTGGAGGAAGCTAATGTTTCTTTCCCTGCAACAAGGCACGCACTGCTAATATTAAGTGTTTTCCCATCCACTACTGCTACCGTGGAAAGATCGTTCAGTACCCTGCGAAGGGTAAAAACCTGGCTCAGGAGTACAATGGGTGATGACAGACTCAATGGGTTGTGTTTGATGAGTGTGCATCGAAAATTTTAGAAGGAAAATCAGGACTGCATAGTGAAGAAAGTTTTGGATAAATTTAGTTTAAACCCAAGAAAAATGTTATTAGTTTAAGTATAATTAAAATCTAAAAGTTTTGTTTTCATTTGCCTTTTCTTTTTATCCTAAAATTTTACATTTTGAACGACCATGGACCATGGTTTACCCCCCCCCCCCCCTCCTGTTATAAATCCTTGCTACGCCCTTGGTAATTTTGTTGTAATAATGATCAAAATAGGTTTAAATTAAATCACGAGGATGCACTAATTGATATCTTAATTTTATTTTAACTTCGCAAACTTTAATTACTCTTATTTCGTTTTGTTTATTTGAAATGCAATTAATATTTCAATGTATAACTATTGTGTCTTACACTATGGTATTATCAACAAGAAAACCACTAACCTCAAACGATTTCGTTTATTATTTTACACATTCATGCTAATTAATGTTATATATTACAATACTGAGCTAATTTCCCACACTAATTTGTAGTGTAATTACATTACTCCATTAGAAGCAAGGTTGTTACGTTTTTACATTTATTTTTATCATCGAGTCTATACCAAGGATAAATTATTTTTGTATTACCATTACTTTAGATATTTTCATTTCTCAGGAGTTTCATTTTCCTATATTGTACAATATTTACTAATAACAATTTTATTAGTCATAGTGAACAAGCACTTTATCCGTAAAATTATTGCCATTTATAACAGTAAATAGGTAAACAATTCTTAATACTAAATTTAGTATGCTTTACCACTGTAAAATAACACCGCATATTATGATTGTTTATCATTGTTATAAGCAAAGATTACTAAAGATATAAATAACTAAGTATTTTTATATAAAGATAATTATATCTATACTCTATGTACATGTATAATAACTTCATAGGCTTACTTATATCAGTTTTACCTGTACATAATAATATTGTTTTTACCTTTACTTGCTTAAGTGGGTACTTCAACAAATTAGTTTACTATCTAAAAACAATTCAGTGTCGTCATGCGGCAACAAGTGTAATGTTTAAGGTTTAAGTGGGCCAGTACGCCATTGACCTACAGTTACTTTATTTAATCTGATCTTCAATTTGTTTTCGTACTTATAGTTCTACGCCAATAAGCATGTCGTTAACTACTAAATTAATTGTCTTTCTATCCGCTGCATTCTGTGTTTATATCGGAATTAAATTTAGTGGATGTTGTAAAACGCCAGTTTTGCCAGTATTTGATGAACATGAATATTGGGGACCTGGTAAACCACCAAGCAAACCGGACACAACTATAAAACCGTTTAAGATAAACGTTCCAGACGAGGTAAATAATATTCGATTATAATTATTTGATAAATAAGTCTACATTAAGTAATTTGTACTGCTTATTTTCTGAACGCGTTGTATATTTTTATAACTAGAAACACAGATTGCTTTGATTTAAATAAAATTACTGTTCGAATATCTCGGGATTTAGCATCCTAAAGGTCTTAACAATCTCCATCCACTCGTATAAATAAAGTCTGGTATGTAAAGTGTATCGAGTGTGGATAGTCATATGATAAAAATATATTGTACAACTGTAAACGATTATCAGAAACGAGACCGGGTCAACAAAATTTCGTGTTGGATCTGTTTTACAAATTAATTGTATCAATAATGTTCAATAAGAAACGAATTAGCTAGCAGTAGGCAGTGCTCGGTGCGAAAAGTTTGATTAATTGCGGGGGATCGTTTTTAGCGGACAGATCTCACTGCGTCAAAAGAGTCAAGGCTGTAATTTGGTTACCGAAGCCACTTATAAATAACTGGTTTTGTCATAAATAAATACACTGTTGGATGTTAAAAATGAGATTTATTATTAGTTATTAATATAACCGATCTTAAAAATCTCAGTTTACAGTTTGTCAATATATACATAAAACGAATGTAAACCTAAGTACAGCTACAGAGGTATATGTTAAATATAATAATTCTTTACAATGTTATAAAGTAACTAAGATTCTAATTTTTGCTTTAAATTCAAATATTGGACATCTCATAATTAAAAGTCATCACCTTCACTTTCACTATCATCTTCACTCGACTCTCCGACATTGATTACTAGAGGTTTTACCATTTCCTCAGCTCTTTTTTGAAAGGCCCACCACTGGCCCATTTCCTTTTCAGCATGTAAAAGACACTTTTGCCACAGTTCTCCAGTTACTTGGTTTAATGAATCCTTCCATAGCGATAAAACATTCTCGTCCCTGAAGCCCTGTCTTCCAACGTTAAGAGTACCAGGGCACTTGCGCCGCCATCTTGGAATTTGACGTCACAAAAGCCCCGGGGGTGTGGGGCACTTGCGCGGCCATTTTTATGCCCACGTGGGAGACCGCGTTTTTTCACCCTTATTTTTTTATCCCTAATTAAAGCCTTTTTGTTTTTTATACGCTTACGTGAGAGACCGTATTTTTTACCCTTATTTTTGTAATGATTACTTTGGGTTATTATTCAACCCTAATTATTATTGGTGGTATTAAGGACCTTTTGGGAGCTAGGCCTTTTTTTTGTAGTAGCTAACGTGAGGGTTGTATTTAGGGTTAGGTATTGAACTGGGTCATGGGGCTGTATATAGTGCTAGGGTTATTTTTATCTTGTAGATCATTTTTCTTGGTTGCTCAGCTCTTTTCAATGATTTAATTTGACCTTTGACCCTGGGAGATACTATAAAAAAATGTACATGTAGGTTTAAGCTGACGTGTATTTATTATGTTAAGAAAAATGTTATTAAAAAAATATTTCTATTAATACACAGCGTGTTTTAGTCATATACGAAATTACAACAGCTGCTTTTCTACCTTTGAGAAAAAATACTACCCTCTACATTATACACACTTAAAAACGTGTAACTTGATCCTGTTTTTTAGTACCACCATTATTCATATTTCCATGAGCTACATAGATTCGTATGAAATGTTTATTGTTATTAATGTCTAATAAGATCTGTTTAACTTAAAACATATCGATCATGTTCTCTGCATCCGAATTTATCGATGTCTGAGGTAACAAGCAGAAATTAATTTTTATCTGATACGGATCGTAATTCTGATATAGATGACTGCTTTTGATTTTACAATGTGATTTGCAATATGATTTTTATTATAAACGAATGTATAATTAGCTTTAAAATGTTAGCTTCGGTTCTAATGAAACAATTTTTTTTTTATTAAGTTAATTAATTACATAACATTTATTACAATATTGTCTTCTAAAACGAATATTGATTGTTTTACCTGCATTGAAATATGTTTAATATCCATCCGACCGTTAAAATGTTGTACGCCTTAATATTTTTTTTTAAAGAAACTTGTTACGTATATCTTAGATGTGTTTTATAACTATAATTAAAAATCTGTAAATAAATAAAAGGGTTAACAGTACACTTACCAACTCTGTACTTAAAAAACGTTTTGAGGCACTGCTTCACGAGTGATAGTCACTGCTTTGTGTTGCTTGTCTAATCAAACTAAAAAAACAACTTTCTACGCTGATGTAAAAACTAGCTATTGATTTCCCATAATTAGAGTGTAAATATACAAACAACCTTATTATCTTTATCACACTTACTGCAACTCGTATTTTACCTTTCTCTTAAAATAATTAATAACAAATCGGTTTGAAAAATATTCATATTGTGCACACGGACACACAAATTGTTTTTTTATAAAAAAAACTACATTAAGAAAAATGTTATTAAAAAATATTTCTATTAATACACAGCGTGTTTTAGTCATATACGAAATTACAACAGCTGCTTTTCTACCTTTTTGAGAAAAAATACTACCCTCTACATTATACACACTTAAAAACGTGTAACTTGATACTGAAACGGATCGTAATTCTGATATAGATGACTGCTTTTTATTTTACAATGTAATTTGCAATATGATTTTTATTATAAACGAATGTATAATTAGCTTTAAAACGCCCCATGCCCCAGTTCAATACCTAACCCTAAATACAACCCTCACGTTAGCTACTACAAAAAAAAGGCCTAGCTGCCAAAAGGTCTTTAATACCACCAACAATAATTAGGGTTGAATAATAACCCAAAGAAATCATTACAAAAATAAGGGTAAAAAATACGGTCTCTCACGTAAGCGTATAAAAACAAAAAGGCTTTAATTAGGGATAAAAAATAAGGGTGAAAAAACGCGGTCGCCCACGTGGGTAAAAAAAAATGGCCGTACAAGTGCCCCACACCCCCGGGGCTTTTGTGACGTCAAAATCCAAGATGGCGGCGCAAGTGCCCTGGTACTACTAACGTTTTTGTTGGAATACCGTTTACAATCTGCCCATACTAACTCAATAGGGTTGAATTGGCAGTGATACGGAGGTGAACGTAAAATGTGATGTCCCCATTGATGAGCGATTTCATCAATTGCATATATTTTTGGAACTTGGAAATCCTTGGCAATTTGTAATAATTCCACTTTCAGCATATCCTTCGAATGAGCAATGTTGCGTTTTTTTTAAATTGAAGATCTTCTTTCTTCCAACTATTTGAAGGTAATTTTTCTACTAATGTCGAAATATAACTGGCATTGTCAAGAATTATCAAACTTGGTTTTTCTAAATTTGGTAAAAGCTATTCTTGAAACCATTTTACTTTTACTGGAAAATACCAATAATGAATTAGGTACAAAACCATCCTTGTTGCCAGCACTCAGTACGATAAAACTAAAATTGTTCGGTTAAAAATATTTTTAACAAATCGGACTATTTTAATTACCGTTTTCCTCCTTCTAGCGGTTTGTTTTTTATGCCATGATTTTCGAACGCTTCCTCGACTAAAAGTCCACGTCTCATCCAAAAAGACAGGATCGTAACTAATTTCACAACTTTTATTAGCAAAATATTTTTGCAAAAATGTTGCTCAAGCACCAGCAATATGAACCTGCTCCATTAAACGCCTTCTTCCATCGTCAACTTTGAATTCAGAACCAATTTTGTGTAACAATTGTTTCAAACTCGTTTTACTGAAGGTAAATATTTTATCTTCTTTAAGTTCAGTTTGGAGTTTTTTGATAGTAATATGTGAGTCTAAAATTAAACAGTGATTAACTCCATTTCAACAATAATTTCTGAATTATTTACCAGTTGCATGCATGGTGTAAATTTTTCGTTTCAAAACGTCTTTCACGTATTCGTCGACATCATCTCACTTCGACTTCAAATGCAGCCTATGTTTTTGCGGTGAATCCGGCGCCAATTTCCCAGATTCTAAAGCGAGAGCCATTCTTGCCTTTGTGCGAGTTACGGTTTTCACGGAAATACCGCATGCGAGAGCAGTTCGCTACAGCATAATATTACATAAATATAAATTTAAATAGTGAAAATTATTAGCGTACCTGGATAATGGAAGCTAAAGGTAAACCTAAACTTGCCCCCCCCCGTTATCGCGTTCCACGCAGTATATTCCTTAACATTACTTGAGTTTGGCTTTTCAAAGATTTACCTCTTAATGACATCATTATTTGCTGCAAAATAAATAAATGCATTCAATCAATTGGAAATACATTTTGTATTATAAACTTACCTCGTAATAGTGAATATTAATAATAATAGTTTTGAAAAACTGTTCTTTACAAATGCAATGGAAACTAATAAATTACGAAGCGAAAGATAAATTATTATAACTACAAAACACGATGCGATTATACGAAACGAAATACGAAGAATAATTTGAGGTTAAATAGCCAAGAAGACATCTGACAGCGTCATGCGCTTTGGCTTTAGAATCGACATACGTTTTTAAGTCCTGCATTTAAAATATATAGCAGACGTAATATTATAACCCGTCTTTCTTTAAGTAGGAACTTCGTACTAAGATAAGAGGAAACAGATGCATTTCACAGTAATAATTATATCCCCATTCTCGAGTCCGCCATGAGACACCTCTCCCCGGCGCTACTATAATTACTTATACACTAAAGAAACTACTAATTCATTCAACAAATTATTTAAATGTAGTCTGACCAGTTTCGTTACACACCACTGTTAATTTCGTGTACTGCCTTTTCATAATACTTTACAAAATTTTTTTCAAACTTAATATCTTAGGGGTTATGATTTTCTATACGTAAAACTAGCGTCAGTATTGCGACATTAAAACAAATTATGTTGGAAAGAGATTTATACAATATACCTCGGTGGGACCGCCGGCGGCAGACTGCCGCATATTTTACTATTTAGGCTGGTACCCAAGCTGGCGTTTACAATGGACCTATGGCATTTGGGTATTAATTGCTCATACAAATCACCCCCACTGTTGATATACTGCTGCAGCAGATCATATTTTTCTAGTTGTTAAACAACATTAATTTGCATATTGTTATACTTGTGGTTATTTGCCACAACGCGCCCTTACGTAATCGTAAAATAACAGAGTCAGCACATTACCTACCAGGTGAGTAATTTTTATCAATTGTTTTATTTTTAATTTTACATAAGATGTTCGTCATTCAAGTGTTCATGAGGAACTAACTGGATACCGTAAATCGAGGGTACTTTGCTCCATTATTTGTAGCCTTCTTAAAATTTCAGCCAAAAAATCTACAAAAGTCAACAAATTTGAAAATGTTTTGTATGCTACATATATGATCCAGATTTGTTCGAATGTATGTACAGGAACATTGAAGTATAAGATTATGGAAATGTACTTTTTAAGAAAGCTAAAAATTGGAGCAGTCTCGCATAGATCGGGCCTGCTTTGCTCCATCTGGTAATTTACGTTATAACGCACGCATTTAAATGAATAGGGCTTAAGTTACCCTAGCATTTTGATAACATGCCTCCAACAATCATATCTGTACAGGGTGGTTCATTTTCGATGTTTTCTTATGGGAAGTACCCTTTCTATTACAGATAGACAAAAAGTAATATGGGGTCCTTGTGCTCGATTTGGGTGATAATTAAGATACAATAGTCATAATCAAGATATCTCGGACCGTTATTGCGCAATTAGCCAAAATTGAAAAAATGTCGATTTTGAAAAACTTGAATAACTTTTTTATTTCTAAATGTATCGACAAACTGTAAAAACATTCTTTAGGCACTTTTTTAAGGAGAATCCGTTAGTGCATTCACATTTTTAATACCTCCTTAATTAAAAAAGATATGACATACAGTTGTATTTGTTTGTATGGAAACCATAGTTGGCTATGACATTTTTAAATGACATTTTTTGTGCTTTTCAAAAATATATAACACTTCTATGCTATTTTAATAATTAATTGATTTTTTTAAGTTTTTCTTATTTACGTTTTATATTAAGAATACGCAGTAGACATAGAAGGCTGAGATTTATTTAAGGAAAACAAATAATACCTATATGTCAAATAATAAATTAAAAATTATGTGTGCAACAAAGTGATCTTGGAATTTAGTTATTAACATGCCTAATTATACAAATTCAGAAAAATTTTGCATGTTAAAGTCTTTTATATTATCCGAGGTGATAAGAATGTGGCATCGGAATTATATTTACAAAATTTTCCTGAAAGACAGCAGCCAAATAAAAATATTTTTGAACGGTATAGATAATAGAAATTAAAATTTTTGCTAGATCAAAACAATATCTTAATTAAAAATTATTATTAATTTTATTAAATACATAAATAAAAAGTTTACCTCGAGTAGGATTTGAACCTTCGACCTGTACTTTGCTAGAGTACCGCGCTAACCAACTGCGCCATCAAGGTTTAAGCCCCAATCGATGTAAATTTTGTCTTTATGTATTTAGAATTTACATCAGTTCTATATACATAAAGACAAAATTTATTCGTTCATAACAAAAACATAATAATATCTTAATTAATTTTAAGTTATAGAAAAATTTAATTGAATGCGGTTCTTTTAAAAATCCCAGGCCAAAAACTTACTTTAAACGAAATTCTGAAGAACGTTTAATAGTTGTCTTAGGACAATTCGAAGCAGAGCCAACAACTTAATCTAGACAAATGGTTAATCTAGGCGTGTCTCGAAGCAAAGCGCTTCGAATTTTAAAGAAACGCAAATGCGATTGCTACAGATTTTGGAAAGAACATTTTTTGACTATAGACGACAGAAGACGCCGTTCTGAGTTTTCTAACTGGTGTATAAGTCAGTGCCAAAATATACCTAATTTTTCAAACTTTATTGCATGGTCAGACGAGGCGTATATCAGTAGTGATGGTATTTTTAATAATCACAATTTACTTTACTGGGCAGATACTAACGCTCATGTCAGTGTTGTCCGCAGGAAGTAAGGGACATTTGGAATAAATGTGTGGTGCTGCATTAAAAACGAACATTTTTATTATCACATGTATGAAGGAACACTAACTCAATGAAATATCTCGATATATATGATATCGAGAGTGCTCCCCAATACACTCTCGATATCGTTGATCGTATTCAAAAGAGAGCGATTAGGCTTATAAATGACCCGTTGTTAACTTCTCACATACAGTCCCTTGAGCATAGAAGGATGGTTTCAGTTCTATCTTTGTATTATCGTTATTACAACGGTTATTGTGCTGCTGAATTATATTCTTTGATACCATCTCGGGCTATCTTTTCGAGAAACACTCGGTTCGCTCATTCACATCATCAGTATGCAGTACAAATCTCCACTTGTCGTACCAAACGGGCGCAATCCACATTTTTCTAAACTCTGGAATGATCTCCCTAGTTCCTGTTTTCCTCTCACTTATGATATGAGAAAATTTAAGGTAGCTGTTCATAGGCATCTATCTATCCATCCTCCTAAGTGTTCCTGAGTGCTTTAGCACGATAGGCCTTATTTAGCCTGTTCAGGTCCACAATCATAAAAAAAAAAAAATTCTACGAATTGATTTGGAGGGATTTCTAGAGAGTCTTCCTTTAGCAAAATATTGCAATGTCATATTTCAGCAAAACTGAGTTCCCGCACATAATTCCCATGTAGTTAGTGACTACTTAAATTTACGTTTTCCTAATAGCTGGATGGGAACGACAGCACCAATTTTGTGGCCTGCTCTTTCACCCGATTTTTCGCCTCTAGATTTCTTTTTATTGTTTTTTTTGAAAAACATTATATACAAAAGAACTAATAATACTGTGGATGAGTTCAAAGAAAGTGTTAGTGTGGCTTTTACACAATTAACACCATTATCTATATATAACTCTATAAATTCAATTAGAAGACGATGCGAAGTCTGCATCCAAAAAGAGGTCACACAGTTTGAAAAATATTTGTAGTTTAGTGCGTTTTTTATATTGATATTTTGTGTTCATATTTTTGTTCGTTTATAGAATTAGATGTTTATATACGTATAAAAATTGATTTGCTGTTAGCTTTTCATAATTTCTGATGATGTTATATTGTTTATTTTCATATCATTTCAATTTGGATTTGAGGTTTTTTGATAATTTCATATTCAATCTTTAGATTTTTAATTTGTTACCATTCCAAAAGAACAACATTACAATTAAACTTATTTGAATTAAAAAATGCCTCTAAAATATTTTACTGGAAGTGAAATTTCTTTTCTGAGCAGAATATCTTCATTTAATTTCATATCTGGTTTTCTAAACCAACTGTTATCCTTAATAAATATACCAATTAAGGAAAACTTAAAAAAATCAATTAACTATTAAAATAGCATAGAGGTGTTATATATTTTTAAAAAGCACAAAAAAATGTAATTTAAAAATGTCATAGCCAACTATGGTTTCCATATAAAAAAATACAACTTTATGTCATATCTTTTTAAATTAAGGAAACATTAAAAATGTGAATGCACTAACGGCTTCTACTTAAAAAAACTGCCTTAAGAATGTTTTTACAGTTTGTCGATACAGTTCAACCAAGCAAACAAAAGCCCTGAAAGGGCGTACCTGAGGGAACTGTTTTTCAACAGGTACATTCCATACAAAAAGTATTAAGGTGGCAAATTTAAATCAAATGTATGGATTGCTTATTCAAAATTATGTGAGCAAATTTATTTATTTTATGTTAGGTACATCAAATCATTTACACAATTTTTAGTTTTGTAAACATTTGTAAAATACTTGAAAAAACATCATTCTGATACAGAACTTTCTTCCTCTTTATCTGATTAAGTTGTATTTACTTGAAATGACAACCTTTCTACAGTTTCATCATAAGTGTAAATAATATAATAGCATTTAAAACATTCATATAAATAAAGTGTAATGTTATTCACAATAGAAACAAAACACATATGCATAATTAGAATTTAAAATAATGTCCAAGATCTTATGGAAAAATAAGCACATATCGTTTATTATTATTGATTTATAACTTGTAACTACATAATTAAAAATGGTTTTCTATGGGCTATCAAATTCATCAATTTCTTCCTCACTGCGAAAAATTCCACAACTGCTTTAATGATGTTCCGTGCTTCGGAATGAACACTCTTCTTCGACTTACTAGCCATTGCGAATAAAACCTGAAAAATTCGAAATATTGAAAATCAACATGATTTGATATTTTAAAACATGTCATGTTCATTTAATTTAAGTGCAGCTACGTATTTCAAAATCGTACACTACTCTAAATATTGAAAAATCGATGTAAATCGATATTTAAAAAAGCATGCTTACTGTTTTAAGGTTATGAACCCTATAATCGTTTTATTATTTAAAGCTTTATACTAAAAGATACATGTGCACAATACATACCGTTTCTCTTACAAATCAGTAAAAAGAGCCTTGAAAAAGACTTTTTATAAAGACTAATCGACAATAAATACTCAAGAAACACGAAAATAACCTGCCAATGCAAAATGCGTATGACACATGTCAATTGTTTGCGTTTGGGAATGTACGGTCGGAGACTTCTTAATGGTAATTGGACGAACGTTTTACCGCTATAAATTTTTTAATTTAGTTCACATATTTTCAGGGGTTTTTGTTTGCTTGGTAGAGCTGTACATTTAGAAATAAAAAAGTAATCAAGTTTCTCAAAATCACGATTTTTTCAATTTTGGCTAATTGCGCAATAATGGTCAGAGATATCTTGATTATGACTAAATCGAGCACAAGGACCCCATATAATTTTTTGTCTATCTGTAATAAAAAGGGTACTTACGGAAAAAAACAAAATGCAAGGCATGTAATACATTAAACGCAAGAAATAAAGTTATATAGGTGTTGAAATAAAGATGCTAATTCAGCTACAGAGAAGATTCTCCTCTTAGTAATTTGCTTTGGAGTTTGAATGCCGCCTAGCACATCGGACCACGAATATGTCACGTTTTGAGGGCAACTTCAGCATCATTAAAAGTTATTATTTCTCCATGGTATACTGCTCCATTATACAAAAAGACTGCAAAGCGTCCCACTTCCCGGACAACATTCTCAAAACGAGAATCACAAAAATTAGATGCTTTTCCTTCTAACAAAATCTATAAACTGTTTCTCATTTTCTTGTGATTTGACCAAATCAGTAATGCGAGGCATCATCGAAATGTATGTCATCCTCACGATCGAGGGAACTGTCAACTTCGTCATTTTCAATCTGCTCCACGCCATCATCAGCCATGGGCTCAACAGACATGGGTTCAACAGCCATGGGTTCGTCAGCGCAAACGCTTTTTCCGGATGAAATGGTCATCTTTCTCTTACGGATTTTTCCAATGGTTGTTGATTCTGATCTACGTTCTTCAAGAGCTTTCAGAAACGCAGACTGAACGATATCTGTACTATTGGAAGAACTCCTGGGTATACGTTTTAACACTTCTTCGACGTTCAACGGAAATACTCCACATTTACAAAAACCGGCATTTAAATTTTCGCCGATGTTTTGTGCAATAATCTCCATCCTCTTCGATAACAATTGCGGGAAGTGTTAAACGACTTCAACTTAATATTCTAATTGGGTGAACATATTTCTTTTTAAAACGCTCTATTTCTACGCTACTGGCAGAATTACAACTATTTGCTGTTTTTCCAATTCCGTGTAGAAACTCTTAACGTTTGACTATGTTAAATTTAACCGTTATTGAGAAAATCTAGTCTTTTGGTAAAACGTGAACCAATTTTTATTAAACTAGATATCTTAAAAATTAGTCACCGCAAAAAAAGTGTGGTCGGTTTGGTAGTCCGTAATTATTTTGTTTAAAAAATATCGCATATTTTCGTCAAAAGATTGTATTTTTAACTGCAGAACAAAAAATATTAAATGTATATAAAATAGGTAAATCTTTTTTCCCAACGCGTGTAACGTATGTATGAGGTTTAGAAAAAATATACGAATAATGCAGAGTTATTCAACTGTACGTGAAATTTCAATTAAAATGCAGCTTTAATTATTAATATTGTAGCTTAAGTTATAGTGAACTCAAAATACACATTCATAATCACAGTCGCCAAAAACATCACTACAAATTAAACAGTTAACAAAAATCCACTTATGAAGGTTATACGATAATACTTTTATCAAACAAATTTGTACCTAATCACTTTTCAGGAACGTGATCAATTTATCAATCATGCTCAAGCACCTTGTAGATAAATGTTTTAGTGACACTAATATATACTTGGAAAGATAAATCTATATTATGGTCCTGAGTGACCAGGTATCCTCTTTTCCCTATTAACTATATGGCAGTTGAAGGGAAAACAGCTCACTTGGCAAATCAAACCATGCCAAATTAGAAACACATGTATAATAGTTAGTTGTATCACTTGGCCAAAAAAAGACAGCAGAATATATTTTGTACGTCTGTTTGTGCTGGCATTATAAATTCATTAAATATCTGGTGTGGAACAAGAAGAACACACCACCTTCCAACCTACAAAGAGGAAATTAAAAGAAATGAAATAATGATTTTTTTAAGGATCATTAACATAATACGTTCATAAAGGGGATAGGCAACATAGCAAAAACAGCAACAATAATCTATGTCAGATAGAGATTAATAGACGTGTAAATGCTAACTTAAAAAAAAGCCGCCCGCAAATAAGTTTTTAATAATTATTAGACAATAAATATCTGGTGTAGAACAACACACCACCTTCCAACCTACAAAGGGGAAATTAAAAGAAGTGAAGTAATGATTTTTTCAAGGATCATTATGAATCCTCCTTTGTAATACGTTCATAATGAGAATAGGCAACATTGCAAAAACAGCAACAATAATCTATGTCAGATAGAGATTAATAGACGTGTAAATGCTAACTTAAAAAAAAGCCGCCAGAAAACAAGTTTTAATAATTATTAGACAATACATATCTGGTGTAGAACAACACCACCTTCCAACCTACAAAGGGGAAATTAAAAGAAGTGAAGTAATGATTTTTTCAAGGATCATTGTGAATCCTCCTTTGTAATATGTTCATAATGTGAATAGGCAACATTCCAAAAACAGCAACAATAATCTATGTCAGATAGAGATTAATAGACGTGTAAATGCGAACTTAAAAAAAGCTGCCCGCATCTATAAACAAGTTTTTAATAATAATTCAAACAATAAATGTCAGGTGTAGAACAACACACGGCCTTCCAACCTACAGAGTGGAAGTTACAAGAAATGAAATAATTTTAATAATAATTTTTTTAGGATAATTATGAAACCTTTTTTTTAATACGTTCATAACGAAAGGAGGCCTAAGTCAGGTGGACGTTGAAAACTTTAAGTTAGATAGAAGTTAATACGCATCTAGACTCAAACTCCAAAACCGCCCTCTTTATAGAATACCGATAATACAATTTAAGCATTTTTAATTCTATTTAACTAACGTTTGAACTTAGTTTGCCTTATATTAAGCAACTTCATAAAAAAAGTTATGTAGAATTAAATTTTCTTCTAAATATATCTGCAACTTAAAATTACACGCTGGATACATTTTAAATAATTTTTTAATAACTTGTCGCGCATGCGCAAATTATCTGCCCATAATTTTACTAATATCTAATTGCATAAAATAATTGCAATTCTCTTTGGCAAAAATTTTTCAATTATATTATCATCTTGTTTTTTTGCAATTTCATGTATTTTAAATACTATTTTATTTTAGATATTACTTTCTATGAGTTATAACACATGTCATTATCGCCCCATCTATTATCACAGTATACCATACTATTATGTAACTGGCAACATTGTAAAAACATTAATAATTTGTCAGATTGACCTTTAAACCTACATGTCAGGTAGATGTTAATAGACATCTAGATGTTAACTTGAAAAAAAATCCAAAGCCGCCCGTTTCTATAAAAATATCGATAATACAATTTAAGGTATTTAAAATTTTATTTCTTAATTGTTAGAGCTTATTTGGCTTGGTATTACGATAGTCTATAAAGAAAGCTACGTAAAATTAAATTAACTTAAAAAATATTTTTTGAGACCAAATTACGTATGATATCAAAAAATTGAATGGTATATAATTAATTTATAGCATTAAAATCTATATGGTAGTATTTTTATATCATTGAAATATTTGATAAAAACAAAAACTGCTCCTTATAAAGCAAATTTTAAATACGGAATTTTAAGAACGTGCGTGTTGTGGTTGTGGAAGTATCGTGGATAATAAATTACATCCCCACGGACGTGCGCACGCACGCATGCACACGTACACTTACCTATCCATCCACCCATTCGCGTTGCATAATTTACTACCTAGAAGTATGGAATGTGCAAATAATATGAAATGCTTTAAACAAGTCATTTTTGTTACTTAAACCTATGCAGGGTAGGGTGGTTAACAGTGGATCACTTTTTTTATTTAAGTTTTATTACCGATTCAAATCATTGTAATTTTTATGTTTTTTTTTACTATAAATACTCTTATGTATGTGGAACACATTTGTGATTACCTAGAGGGCGGCACTTTTCAGAAAAAAATGTAAAAAATACTTTTGTTAAATGATGTAAACTGATCCACTGTTCGCCATGTAAGTACACAGTGAATAGGGTGATGGTACACAGTGAATCAGCTGCCTAAATCACATTCAAAGGAAAAGTCGAATTCATATCAAAAACTTTATTATCTACAAAAGAGTAGCTAACAACTACATTTTAGCGCATGGCCAAAAATGCAAAACTAACTGTAAATTTATAATATGATTGGCGTCTGGCTGAACCACTGACTTTTGGTTTTTGAAGTAAATATTTAACGTATTTCTTCTTTACAAATGCCGTTTCGGCTACGTCTGGCACACAGAAGAGTTGTTGTGTTTTTAGTTTGAGTCTAGAAAAGTTACAAAATACTCCATATTGTCGTTAAGGGGCTCTAATATTTTGGCAACGTAATCGACTCTCAAGTTCTTCGTACAAAACAAAACCACAACATATTCTCCTACTTCTGCTCTTCGTGGTATCGAAATCAAAGGTCTCTATCAGTTAAGACATACTCGTCTTCTTCATCTTCGTCTTTCTCGTACGAATCATCGTCGTCATCGCTTTCTTGGCATAAATTCTTTTCGTTTTCACTTTTAACTTCAGAATCACTCAGCAACACTTGTCGTTTAACTTTTTTTACTTTAGCTCCTTTTCTCTGAACAGCCGCCTGTCTAATTTAATTTATTTCATCCTTCTCAGGGGTTGCAATAATGCTTCTATCTGCTCTTCTCGCTTTTCTTTTGTTGTTTCGAGGGCCAGCATTAATCGAAACCCTAAACTGATCTGAAGTTATTCAATGGTTTCAGAATTAGCAAGTCCTGCAGCATCAGTGTCTGGTACCGCAGGATATGGGTTAAGAACGGCAGGTGTAGGATCGGTATCAACAGGAGGTAAAATGTCGTTAGTAACCAAAGAAATCTGGTCCAATGCAGAACATGTGGGGTCTTGTCGATCTGTCACAGTACTTGGCAAAAAATCATCATTACTGAAAACATCTCTATCAAATGGAACAATACCGGTTTTTCTAAAAGCCTTTGTTATATTTTCAATCGTGATTGATTTAGTAAAAGCTGTTTCAATAAATTGGCCAGTATCATAAATTGAAACTGGATGGGCATTATTGTAATAAGTTTAGAAGGGTCCGAAGGCTCCTACATCCAGCGGTTGCATTTTGGCAGACGTATGTGGATGAAACGTTAGAACAGTAACGCCAAATTTCTTGGCCAAGTCGAGCGCTTCAATATTCAAATGAGATTCGAGATTATCTAGCAATAGGAGAGAAGGATTAGCAGAGCTGCTCTGAGTTTGCTTGATGAAATGATCCATGACGCTGACAAACAACTCGGTGTTCATCCATCCTGAGGGGTTTGCCAAAATCAAGGAACCAAGTGGTGTTCCAATTGCAATCCTGGGATTGACATTTTTCCTTAGATAAATTATAATGGGGGGCAAAGCTTGACCGGCAGCACTTATACAGCAAGACCCCTTTTTGGCCACTGGTAACTTTGCACAAATTTCGGTGTCCTTTTGGAGCGACGACCCGTTGAGGTTTCTTCACTGTTGAGGTGCCAGTCTCATCTAAATTGTATATGCGCGTTCCATTTGCGAACGATGTATTTCTCTGTATTATTTTTTCAAAGTTGTCAAAAACTACTCTTACAGTCTCTTTATTGAATGATGTTGCCCTAGCCAAACTGCGTGGTTCAGGCCGTCTAAGGCTCAAATCCGCATCGTGCTCACGAAAACCGCGCCACCAGTCGATTCCAGCTAACTTGCTTGTTTCTCAAGTTGAAGACATTTTAATACGATTTACTTTTGTCATTTGATAGGCCACTTGACAGTCCGTAGAAAAACAATGCACAATTTTTAAAATAGCTTTTTAGAGTATTTTCTTCAGCTTCTGAAAATACTCTATTGACAGAGTAGTTAGGAACTTAACAAAGTTCTTCTGCCGGATCTGCATTTTCTTTCTTTTTTTTATATCTTTGTAATGTCACAAATGGAATTTTAGTATCTTCTGAAACGCTACGGATACTCAATCCTCCACAAATCAATTGCAACGCATTTTCCATTTGTTCCTGAGTATTTTTGTCGATTTTTCTCTCTACTTTTCTTCGGGGCATCCTGTAAAGAAGTAAACCGTTTCTTTTTTTCAATCAAAGCACATTAAAACGGACAGGGTACGCAATGGATCATGATCCATTGTGTACCGTGATTCGTTGATCCACTGTTGACCCGGCCGCCATGTTGTTAAAAAAGCAGTTTTTCTTCAGATTCTAAAACTGCAGCCTATTTTTACAAACGTGTTTGTGTGTGTAAATATAGCGACTTAAACATGCACACTAATAAATTTGTTTAAAAATGCATCCACTGAGAATATAAATCAAATATGTACTTACGTAATTTTTTTTTAACTGGCCTAACAGCAAATATACGATATCACGTTTGCTCTCGCCGAAACTCGCCTAGAGACTAATTTAGCAAAGAGACGGTCGAGGAACGCGTCATATAGCTACATGTCGATATATTACGAGTACTTCCGAGCGTGACGTTAAGGCGATCCACCTTACCCTACACTTTAGAAGAATTTTATTCCATTTGTAATCAATATCAATATTTGTTGCCCTGATAGTGCTTTATGTTATATTATCATTTGGTTTGTTCATTTTATATTTATAGTCTCACTTGTGTATAATCATGTAGTAATATTTAATATAAAATATATTGATAAAATTTCCATATTTTATGTTAAGCAAACTTCCGCAAACCCAGGACTCACGATACCAAGCTTAATAATTAACATTGTTCGATATTGCATACGAGTATAATTAGTGATTTTTATACATTATTTAGTTAGGCCCTTACAACTGTCATGTACCAGGTGACCCACTAAGCTCGACCAGCAGCTATATCTTGGTAACAGATTATCACAGAGCTTTGGGGAGAAAATATCACAATAAAACTGCGCTTAACAAAAAGCTGGAAATAGTTTTCAAGTTCGTAGGATGGTCACCAGAGTGCGTAATAGGTACACTAAATTATAAAACCAGTTTGTCTATGAAAGGTGTCAAGTTAAGGTACGGCAAAGATACCCTTTCTCAATTTCTTAAAAGAGTTAAGTAGCTGCAGATTGCTTTGACGAAAAAACTAATTATCTTGGTCGTGTTGAAATAAGCTTTTGCGCTATAAACAACTCTACTATATACGAGGGTCACTATCTATATTTTGAACCTAACAATTAAAAAACAGTAATTTGTCATTGAAAATTGCGTTATTGTTTTTCGAAAGATTTTCCTTTATGATCAATACATTTTTGCATTCGTTCGAACCATTTGTCATAGCATTTTTTCCAATCTTCTTGAGGCACCTCCATAACATGGTTTTTGAACGCATCAACGGCTTCTTTCGCCGACGAAAATCGTTGTCCACGCAATTTATTCTTGACCTTAGGGAACAAGAAGAAGTCATTGGGTGCCAAATCAGGACTGTACGGCGGCTAATCCATCAATTCGATTTTTTTAGTGTTCAAATAATCGGTTGTTAGGCGAGATGTATGAGATCTCGCATTGTCATGATGAAGAACGATCCCACGGCGCTTGTTCGTTTTCCGCATTTCAGCAAAGACTTCAGGCAAACAAATGGTTGCGTACCATTCATAATTGACCGTTCAACGTTCCTCTAAAGGTACAGTTGCCACATGAGCAGTTTTTCCGAAAAAACAGGCCACCATTTGTGCTTCGAGCGCGAACAAGTTTGATTGGATTTGGTTCATCTTGAAACACCCACATAGTCGACTGCTATTTACGTTTCAGTTCGAATGCATATATCTATGATTCGTCAACTGTTACAATCTTATATACGTCTTTTGAAGCACCACCATTGTATTTCTTGAGCATTTGTGTGCACCAATCGACACGAGCATCTTTTTGAGATTTCGTCAAATTATGTGGAATCCAATGGCTAAATGATCATGTAATATTTTATACATGCAGGTGGAACTAATGTCTAGGGTTCCCTCAATTTCACAGTATGTCGCATGGCGACCTTGCATATTAGTTTGCACAACATCAATCTTTTCTTGAATAACAACTGATTTTGGACGACCTTCGCGAATTTCGTCAGTGAGCGAAAGGCGCCACGATTAAAATCGCTATACCAGCTTTTCACAGTGGCAAAGGATGGAGCTTCATCGCCAAATGTGGAAGTAAGTTGATCGGTGCACTCTTGTCTTGATAATCCAGGTCGAAAATCGTTTTTTGGTGAAAACCACAAATCTCTATCTTTTTCAAACTAAGGATATTTACAAAACACTGTCGAGAAAAGCTTACTTAGAAACAGTTGCAACAGTTTACAATTTATTTAACAACAATATAAATTAACACAACCGACACAAACAAATTTTACAAATAGTTATGCAAATTGCTACGATTTTTTTTCAAACACGCCATTTTTATCTAGCACGACTACTTATTCTAATTAATAGTGACGGGAATTTAAATTTATGCAATGTTCGTTACCGGTCAGAAAATAATCCTTATTTGGATGCTCTAAGTTGAACATCAGAATAATAGTGTATAAGGTGAGTGTACCAATAGTTGACAATATAACAGAACAATGTTATTAAAAAATTATTTGCGTGAAAATAATAAGGTCTTTGAACATGTATACAACATTTCTTGCGTTACTTACCCATGCAATTTGTTTTAGAAAATTTTAAAGATGGTGGTCATACTGTACCTTTAGTTGACAAGAAATTTTTTGCAAAATCCTGTAGTTGACATCAATAGTACCCAATAGTTGACAAGATCCACTATAAAAAAACTGTTTATTAATTTATAAAGTATTAAACAAATGAATGCAACTTATATTAATTTTAAAAATTAATACATTTCGGAATGATATTTTTTCATTTCCGGTACAGAGAACTTTCCTCTTGAGTTTTTTTGACATGGCTGATTTATTTTTTCAAGTACGTCATCTTTGTGGTACCACGTAATATCCTCATAGTTAGGCCATTTCCAATCCCTTACTCCGCTCCTTGTCATGGTCGAAACTTTATATTCATTTTGTTTTTTATTTGTTTCAATCACATTTCCTAAAAATTAAATTTCTTAAGTAATAGTTCAATTTATTACATTTATATCATTACCTGGGTAATAATCATTCTCGTATCGGATGATTACAAAACCATTGGGTGATATTATTTCTTTCAAAATGTTCTGCTCCTCTTCTTGACCAACATGGACATTGGTTTCATCATCGGACTTATGATTCTAATCATCTCCTTCTCCTTCAGATTCAAGATTTATTTCAATTGAAGACTCTGAAAAAGAGTCATCTTTTTCTGTATGAGGCCTCATCTTCTTTTTGGAGTTGACTTTATTTTCTTTTTCAATTTTTGCCAATTCCCTTTTCCTCTTGCGTTCTTCTTTTTCTTGCTTTTGTCTTTGTTTCTCTAATCCTTTTTTTTTTGTAATAATCTCGCCACTGGTCAGACGTTGCTACCGACGGTACCTTTTTTTTAAATTTTCCTTACACTCTTCTTAATAACCGGTTTTGGCCAAAATAGTGTTACTTTAAATGGTGCTTGAATATATTCATCTTTGGTGGGTGTAGAATTATCTTTGGAGGTGCTGGGAGTAGAATTATCTTTGGATGTGCTGGGAGTAGAATCATTTATTTTATTGGACGTATGTCTTGTTGGTGAAGACTCAGTATTATTTATTTCAGGAGGCTGAGTTATTGGTTGATTTGGTAGAGTTAAGTGAATATAACCATTGTCACCATCGTTTTCATTAACTTCAACATTTTTTTCTAAATCATTAGGATCGTTTTGGAGGTTTTGTTCACGTTAGCAACGTAATTTATTAATATCTGCTCTGGAATTACTTTCAACTTCTTCAGACAGTGTTTTACAAAGATAAACTAAGGCACTATCCTCTATTTTGCCTTCCCAAATATTACCAGATTCTTTGAACTTGGCCATTTTGTCGGATCCTACTTTATATTCAAAAAATTTTAGTTCTTTCTTCGTTGTCCCGTAAATATTTATTTGTGGATTGATATGGTCAAAATTATCTTTAGTTTTAAAGAATTTACTATATGGAACACTGTTTTGGTCAAAGGGAAACAAGCCGCATGTTCTAAACCCATTTTTAATCATGCTAGGTATTGTCTGATCAATAACTTTTTTTAGTAGGGGTCCAAAATTTTCCTTTTTGATTTTACCGCCATCGTTGTCAGCTTTATATTGTTGCACACCAATTTTCCACCCACTTTTTAATGGATGGAAAACCGCGACATCCATAGGCTGAAGAATGTGGGTCGAATTCGAAAAGAGAGCTACAAGTTCTATCTTTTTTTCCACACAAAAGTCACTCAACTCCAACGTAAGATGAAAAACGTGTCCATCTACAAATAATGCGATGGGGAATTCAGCCCAGGATAAAAGCAGTTCGCTATATATTCAAAGAAAGTCTGTCCAGTCATCCATCCGGATTCCGATTTGCCCATACCCTATCCTTTAGGCATTAAACTTGATACTGATGATGGAATTCTTTCGTAACTGAACATAATCATATGTGACAAAATAGTACCATTTGCACAAACTGTAATGAGGGAAGTTGTGCATTCTTTATCATCATTACTGATAAAGTTGTAAGCGAGTTTTTCGCCTTTCCTCATTAAACATTTAATACCTTTAGGGGCCATGAAAAACGCTGTCTCATCTAGGTTAAAAATTCTGTTTGGATCCTAAGAACGTCTTCAATATTTTTGGCTCTAAAATGATCAATAACTTCATTAAACCAGTTACGGATTTTTTGTTCTGTAACTTCAGAACGAGCCATTGTCAAATTTTGAGTCAACCATTCTGAAATAATAGGATGCCGGCGCAAAAAACACTCATACCATTTTCTGCCTGGTCAATTGTTGGTAAACTTGTTAGGCCTATTTAATTTTTTTATTAGCATTTGAACAGAATCTAGAAGTTGGAGTCTGGTTACAGGAAATCCAGCATCGGCCACTGAGCATATCCATCTTACTAATACTTCCTCCTCGTCCTTTGTAAGTGTTGTTTCGGGGCCCATGCGGCAATCCAGTTCATATTTTCCTTCTAATTTGTATTTAATTGTGGTCCGAGGAACTGTAAATTCTTTACTTGCAGCGTTTACTGATGAACCACGTTTTACGGCTGCAATAGCGTTTTGCAATATTGAGAATATTGTTTTAATTTTTTAGTTTGTCGCGGCATTATTCTAAAAGAAAAACTCGAAATAAATAAAAAATATGAAAGTTACGTGTTTTATACATTTTTTAATTAGTCGAATTTAACGTTTCTGAAGTTGACATATCACGTTCCTATAGTTGACATTCATGTCAATTATTGGAACCGACCATCTGACAACTCATTTATCGATATGATATAATATACCCTCTAACTAAATAGTTCTTTCATGAAAATATGTATTTTTCAGAAAAGTGATAGTGCTCCTTTAGTTGACACAGATGCCAACTATAGGAACTTGCCTGGAAACAACAGTTCCAATGGTTGACAACCCCCCTACTCTAACGTTAAAACTGTGAATTAATTAATATTTCAAGAAAAATATTCACGTTGGTCCTTTTAAACTACCATAGAATAATGGCCTTTATAGAAATAATCAAGATAACTTCAATATAAACAATTTTTAGGTGGCACTTACCTTAAGAAAAAAGCCAAATTCGGACACCACTTATCATGCACACGTGTCTTCAAGAACTAAAAACGCGCCAATTGTATCTGTATTAACCGATGTTGCCAAGTGTTCTATTTTTCATGGAAGATTATGCTATAGAGAACTAAGTAGGGCCGGATACGTTAACCTATCTTAAATATCACCCTTAGTACACCATATATAAAAAAAAATGTCAACTATTGGATCACTGTCAACAATTGGTACATTCACCTTAGTGTGTCCCATGTTTATGGTCTTTTAAGGTATTTCACCTACGACTTAAGATAGAGCGATACGGTTTGTGTAGTACTGTGCCTTTTTTTTTGTCTAACCGACGCGACACACAGTATATGATTTTTGCTTTTTTATAGGTCATAAGTCATAAATTTCGCTTTTAATGAGGCATTAAATTTCTGTCGATGGTTTGTAACTCCGCCTTTCATTAATTTATATACGTAGTAGGTATGGCCTGTCAATTGTTTTAATCTGTTATAATAGATGTTACATTGTCAAAAGAGTAAACTTTGATATTTTACACCTGTTATTAAGTCATTAAATTTAACTTTACATAAAGTTTTTGAAACTTAAAGTTAGTATCAGAAATATAGAAGGTAAGAGCATAAATTTAACGTAACTTTAAACTAAAAAACTGCTGGAAATTTTGAGGCAATAATGTATTGCCTGTATTGAATGATTAAAAAAATAGAAATTCTTTCCTTTTTAATCAAATTGGTAGACCTGCTTACATTTGTTCACCAACTAGGTGAATACTAGTTCATTATAGGACTTTCAAAATACTAGAAATATATGGGGTATTTTTAAATCTTTGAAATACTCAGCTGTTTTAGAAATACTAAATAAAAACCAAAAACTGACCGTAATATCCCCCTCTCCGAGACATCCAGGCATCATGGCTGATCTTGACAAAACTTGGCCAAAAGTTGTGAAATGAGCTAATATGTCGATTTAGCGATAGTGAAAAAAAATCGATGGCATAACCTTCACCTACATGTGTGTATGTAGGCTGAAAGTTAAAAATAGATATCTTTCAAGATAACTATGAACTATTTCATATCATTTTAAAGCAAATTTCGCTCCCTTTCGAATAAAGTAAGAATATGTGTATGTTATACCAGCAATACGAGGAATGTTTTCAATTTCGGGAAAAACCGGAAGTAGTGTTGTCATCAGAATAATATCATTTCATTAGCGCAAATGAACAAAGTTTATTTCTAAAATCCCAAGTTTGTAACTAAGATAGAAAGTTATAACAATATCAATATTAAATATTTGAAAATTCATATCCTCTATACTGGTACCTTTAGAAGAAACAGGTTAGTTGCATTCATAATAATGGCTGGTTGCCTAGAAAATATAAAAAAATGCTTGGAGAGAATTTTGAAAATCTCATTAAAAAACCTTTATTAACTACGCATATCTATTTCCATTTCTTTTATATCTTGAACGGTACCGGAAATATATATGTTTACAAAAAAAAAATGTATGCGACTGTAACTGCGGCCATATTCAATTTTGAAAGTTTTAAAAAATTGTAAAAAATTGCATTATTGATGACCTGAATTTCAATCTTCTACGTTAAAATTTGAAAATTTGCCCCCAAAATAACACCATTATTTTCACCCCTTGTATAACAATAGCGTTTAAAAGCTTGTTTTGCCGACATAATTGTCTCGTAGGCCTTCATTCCATATTTCATCAAAATCGTCCCTATAGTTTCGGCTGGCGAGTGACCACAGACACACAGACACGCACAGACATTTTGAAAAATTTTCTAAAATTTTTTTCCGGGTTCAGGGAGTCGTAAAGCATCAAAATAACGCAACTTATTTTTTTAGATTTTTTTTTTGGACCGCAATACTTTTTTAAAAAATTATTATTAATTTTATTACTTTTTTGTTTAGCAACAAAGTAAAAATAACGAGAACAAGTAGAATATAAGACTATTACAAATAAAATTTAGTATTTGGTTAAAAAAACAACGAATTCGCGTGAAGCGATTTCAATGAATCTGTTTTACGTAAATAAAAATAACGCCTACGTCTATGAGTTGCATCTTTGACAACCTATGACATATATGATAATCCAAATTAAACTTTCATTTACACTAGCCGGTTGTATGCAAATATGATGACAGTTACGTCACTTTCTAATACCTGTCCCCTTTTTTTAATACAACTGTACATCGATATTCGTCATCAAGTCATTTACGATCAAGCCACTTCAATAATACCATCAATGATAGCCAACAAGGATACGTAGTACTGACATCAATAGAAACAACTTTGGTATAACACTTCTTATCCTATGACTGTACAGGATGACCCCGATAAATTGGTACAAAATAATAAAATGAGCGTTTCAAAACTTAAGGAATTTTGAAAACTAGTAGGTATTTATTTGAGTTTTATTTCAACATAGTTGTTATATTGAAACATGTTACAGTGCAACTGTTAGCTCAAAATCGGTATGTACAGAGTGTTATCTTAAAGATTGGCACCCCTTCTAGAGGTCATACTTTTAAAGTTACAAAAAATGGTAAATAAAAAGATGTAGAGTTTAATATTTAAAAGATTTGGAAGAGCACAGGTATTTCGAAATATACAGGGCGGGCCAATAATTCGTGGCAGGCCGAACTTGTTTTTTAATTGTATTTTTTGCAAAAATGAATAGAGCTATGGATCTAATTTTAACCGTTTCAACATAAGTTAAGAAAAACACTGTTCCAAACGCTAATGTGTATGACAAAGACACCTAATCGCTTTTTTATTTGATATACACGTTACGATTACTAAACACTTTTTCTTAATTTTTGTCCAAACAGTTTAGTGTTAAAAAAAATACGAGTTTGACCTGCCAAGGATTATTGCTCCCCTCCCCCCTATATATTTCTAAATAGCCTCTTACATATCTTCTAATTAAACCGTACCAATTTTATATTTAACATTTTTTTAACTCCAAAAGGTCCTTAAAAGATATCTGTAGATGGGTTTTCAATTTATAAGAAAACAACCTATACTTCGAGAATGCTTCAGATTTCCCAGTCTTTAAATTGCAAAACAGTAAGCGGTCAAACATTGAAATTAATTAAATTCCAGACGCCATGTTTGAAATATTAAGGCTCGAATTATCTAAAGCCATTCGTCGAAATGAAGATAATAATGGTAACTTTTGCTTTATTTGAAGAATAAGTTTAGAATGAAAGACAATTCAGTTCATCTCATCTAAATTAATAAAGTATTACGAACATTCCTGTCAGACCTTCGGATTAAATGAAGGCATGTAGTCGCAATTTCCTATTTGACTAAACACTGTTATTTCTGTGAAAAAATCCAGTGGAAGTTTACCTCGAAAAGGAAGAGCTTTAAAAGATTTTGGTTTAAGTGGACGAAAATCTAAATTGATCAAAGTGACGCACCTTGCAAATTACTCATTGACTGAACTGAGTTATGCAGTTATGAAGTTAAGGCAATCTGGAAAGAGGAATGTGGCTAATTTAGTAACTCAACTAGCTAGAAGTTCACAACAGGTAGACACAATTAAAAGTGCGCTATAGCAATCCGTATTTACCAAAGAAAGCCCTAGCTCTCATATCAGCTTATTCGAAGGTCTGCAAAGTTAAAACGGCAAAGTATCTTTCCATCATACGAAAAAATTAAACTAGCTAAAAAGGCATGCTATCCACCAGACAATGACATTGTAATCACATATTATATGGCAGAAATAAAACTTCAGTCAATAGTGGATCTTACCCTAAACCGCCTTTGTTTTGCATATGATGTAGTTTCAGGTAGGTCCCTTTAATCAAGAAAACCCATTCACCGATTTTACAATAATTGTGAAGTGGGGTTGCGATGGTAGTGGTGGGCAGAGTCGACACAGTGAATAGGCGGGATGTGAAACATTTGAAGATGCGTTTCTCGTTGCTACTTCATTTGTTCCATTGCAATTATTTGGAAATGGCGAAGAGCAACAAATTGTCATATGAAATAATCCACGAGCATCTTCAACATCATACAGACCCATAAAATTTAAATTTGGCAAGGAAACTGACGAAACTGTAATGGAAGAGTTTAAAAAAAAGTCTCAAATTTCGCCAATCCTCTCGACCACAGTTGAAATTATTTGAAGTAAAACAAAAAACGATGATTGACGGAAAGATATATAATATTTTGGCTTCAAATAAATCCACGTAGAGATTTTATGTTTGCAAAGCTGCTTCAAAAGACATGTATAGTTTGAAAAAATTCGTAACTAATAAGCGGATCTAGAAACATTTTGATTTGGACTCTCTACTCTACATGCACATATCAGATTTATGGAATATGTTTTACATATAAGTTACCGATTAGAAGTAATAAAATGGCAATGTCAGACGAAAAAGATAAAGTTCAAGAATGAAAAAGTTATAATCAAGCGATTGCGAAGGGAAACAGGATTATTATTTGACGTAACTGTCCAAATAACAGGTGTCGACATATCCTTAATAAAACGATTTTATGTGATACTGCGAACATTGACGTGTGGCTATGAAATCAATTTACCCGCCTTTAAAATATTTGCTAAAGATACTGCCAACTATTATGTAACGTTATATAAATGGTACTGATGTCTGTTACCTTACATGAGATATTAATTCATGGTCCAGAGGTTATTCAAAATTTCCACCTTCCAATAGGTCAAATGTCAGGAGAGACCCAAAAGTCAAAGCATAAGGAATTTCGGAAGTTTCGCCTAAAATAAAAATTTCTCGCATCGACACTAACATCGACATTTTGCATAACGTTTTAATCAGTTCGGATACCTTAATAAACTCATTAACAATTGTAGGTCACCTGCACCGTAGAAAACCAACAAATAGCGTTCCTCCCGAAATTTTGCCTTTAATAAAATTCTCCAGTGACAGTGCCAGTAATATAGAATCGGACTCCAGCAATGATAATGAATAGAGCTCTTAGATTTACATGTTTCGAAATTAAGCTTGTCATTAATTATTGTTCATTTTTGCAATCAATGATTCTAAACGAAAACAAAAAATTCTTGTCAACATATTGTATATTCATACGCCTACAATCTAGTAATTATTTAAATGGTATTATATTATGCCCCAAAAATGTCCTAATAATAAGATTTAAACAAACGTGGCTCAGTGCAACGCTTCCTGTTTTCCTTTTAAGAATGTTTGCATTTTTCTGTAAGATTACTATAAAGTTATTTATTAATCGATCAGGGTTTTTTTTTCTAAAACAAAATATATTTTCCCTCCCAATAACAATGGTTCTGCAGGTAAATAAGTTCGAATGGAGATTCATTTACATACACCTACGTAACCAGCGCCGTCTTATAGACATAAAAATTAAATCCGTATTTGAAATCATTTAAGATATTAAAAAATGCCTTGATCCATATTTTATACTTTCCTTCAAATTCAAATAATTTATCAAGGAAAAGGTACAGGGTGTCCGAGTAGTGCGTAGAAGACGATGAATAATGACATTGTTCATTGTTGTCAAAGTATCTTGAATTTTATGGAGAATTGACAAATTCTTAAAAATACAGGGTGTTCCATTTAAAAAACAGTTATTTTTGAATGTCGGGACGTTGTGGAACACTGTATATACAAATAATTTTCGCGTACGCATTTTAATAACCTCCCCTTCAAAGTATTTTCAAGTTCCTGACAACAATGCTAGTATGTATATATATATATATATATATATATATATATATATATATATATATATATATATATATACAGGGTGAATCTTATCTAATCCGCCATAATTAAAGGAGTGCTAGAACTCATCATTCTAAGCAAAAAAGTTCATATGTACATGAGTCTGGAAATGCTTCGTTTCCGAGATACAGGGTGTCAAAGTTGAAAATAGAAATCGTGTTTTCTTCAATATCTTTCGACTGTTTCGAAATAATTTCATGAAATTTCGTATATGGAGGTTTTTTGGGATGACAAATTTAAATTTGTGATCCATTTAGTTGTGGTTTCTAGGGGGCGCCAGCGGCAACCATTTCGACCCCTTTAAATCGTCGCAATTTTTTTGTGCTACACTGTATACCATTTTGGACTAGAAAAATCGATCTTCCTATCTTTTCTGCTAAAAAAAGGTATATCTTAGTGAAGTCGCTAGGAGCAACCCTTTCCGAGAAAAACGCATTTAAAACTCATGATGCATACACATTTTCGGAGGGTATTCTTTTGACAGGTTTAACAATAGGGATTCTTACTTGTTTACTTATGTGTCTGCTCTAGCAACTTCACTTTTTTTAGCAGAAAAGATTTGAATTTGTCATCCCAAAAAACCCCCATATAAAAAATTTCATGAAATTATTTCGAAACAGTCGAAAGATATTGAATAAAACGCGATTTATTTTTTCAACTTTGACACCCTGTATCTCGGAAACAAAGCATTTCCGGACCCACCTACATATGAACTTTTTTGCTTAGAATGATGAGTTCTAGTACTCCTTTGATTTTGGCGGATTAGATAAGATTCACCCTGTATATATATATATATATATATATATATATATATATATATATATATATATATATTACCTGCCCACCACTACCATCTCAACACCACTTCACATATATTGTAAAATCGGTGAATGGTTTTTCTTAATTGAGGGACCTACTTAAAACTACATCATATGCAAGACAAAGGCGGTTTATGGTAAGATCCACTATTGACTGAAGTTTTATTTCTGCCATATAATCTGTGATTACAATGTCATTGTCCGATGGATAGCATGCCTTTTAGCTAGTTTAGTTTTTTCGTGTGATGGATAGATACTTTGTCGTTTTAACTTTGCAGACCTTCGAATAATTTGATATTCTCTGCTTATTTTTCTTCTAAGTTAATTAATAGACGATATGATAACTAGGGCTTACGTTGGTGAATATAGAGGTAACTGTTTACAACTTGATTGCTATAATCCACTTTTAATTCTGTATACATGTTATGGACTTCTAACTAGTTGAGTTACTAAATTCGCCGCATTCCTCTTTTCAGATTGTCTTAACTTCATTCGGATTGCATAACTCAGTTCAGCCAATGAGTAATTTGCAAGGTGAGCCACTTTTCACAATTTGGATTTTCGTCCACTTAAATCAAAACTTTTAAAGGTGTTCCTTTTCGTAACAAACTTCCACTGGGTTTTTTCACAGAAATAACGGTGTTCAGTCAAATAAAAAATTCTTTCTTCCATTGTAAACTTAGTCTTCAAATAAAGCAAAAGTTACCCTTCTTGATTCTTTCTCTTATTTCGACGTCATTTCGACGAATGGCTTCAAATAATTCGAGTCTTAATATTTCAAACATGGCACCTGAAATTTAATTAATTTCAACGTTTGACCGCTTACTGTTTTGCAATTTAAAGACTGGGAAATCTGAATCATTCTCGAAGTATAGGTTGTTTCCGTATAAATTGAAAACCCTTGTACAGATATCTTTTAAGGACCTTTTGGAGTTAAAAAATGCTACATATAAAACTGGTAGGGTTTAATTAGAAGACCTACCTGAAACTACATTATATGCAAAACAAAGGCGGTTTAGGGTAAGATCCACTATTGACTGAAGTTTTATTTCTGCCATATAATATGTGATTACAATGTCATTGTCTGGTGGATAGCATGCCTTTTTAGCTAGTTTAATTTTTTCGTATGATGGAAAGATACTTTGCCGTTTTAACTTTGCAGACCTTCGAATAAGTTGATATGAGAGCTAGGGCTTTCGTTGGCAAATACGGATTGCTATAGCGCACTTTTAATTGTGTATACCTGTTGTGAACTTCTAGCTAGTTGAGTTACTAAATTAGCCACATTCCTCTTTCCAGATTGCCTTAACTTCATAACTGCATAACTCAGTTCAGTCAATGAGTAATTTGCAAGGTGCGACACTTTCCTCAATTTAGATTTTCGTCCACTTAAACCAAAATCTTTTAAAGCTCTTCCTTTTCGAGGTAAACTTCCACTGGATTTTTTCACAGAAATAACAGTGTTTAGTCAAATAGGAAATTGCGACTACATGCCTTCATTTAATCCGAAGGTCTGACAGAAATGTTCGTATTACTTTATTAATTTAGATGAGATGAACTGAATTGTCTTTCATTGTAAACTTATTCTTCAAATAAAGCAAAAGTTACCATTATTATCTTCATTTCGACGAATGGCTTTAGAAAATTCGAGCCTTAATATTTCAAACATGGCGTCTGGAATTTAATTAATTTCAATGTTTGACCGCTTACTGTTTTGCAATTTAAAGACTGGGAAATCTGAAGCATTCTCGAAGTATAGGTTGTTTTCTTATAAATTGAAAACCCATCTACAGATATCTTTTAAGGACCTTTTGGAGTTAAAAAAATGCTACATATAAAACTGGTAGGGTTTAATTAGAAGATATGTAAGAAGCTATTTAGAAATATACAGGGGTGGGGGGCAACAATAATCCTTGGCAGGTCAAACCCGTATTTTTTGTAACTTTAACTGTTATGACCGAAATTAAGAAAAAGTGTTCAGTAATCGTAATGTGTATATCAAATAGAGAAGTGATTAGGTGTATTTGTCATATACATTAGCGTTTGGAACAGTGTTATTCTTAACTTATGCCCAAACGGTTAAAATTAGATCCATAGCTCTATTCATTTTTTAAAAAAATACAATTAAAAAACAAGTTCGGTCTGCCACGAATTATTGGCCCGCCCTGTATATTTCGAAATACCTGTGCTCTTCCAAATCTTTTAAATATTAAACTCTGCATCTTTTTTATTTACCATTTTTTGTAACCTTAAAAGTATGACCTCTAGAAGGGTTGGCAATCTTTAAGATAACACTCTGTGCATATCGATTTTTGAGCTAACAGTTGCACTGTAACTGATGTTTCAATATAACAACTAGGCTGAAATAAAACTCACATAAATACCTACTAGTTTTTAAAATTCCTTAAGTTTTGAAACGTTCATTTTATTATTTTGTACCAATTTATCGGGGTCATCTTGTACAGTCATGCGATAAGAAGTGTCATAGCAAAGTTGTTTCTATTGATGTCAGTGCTACGTATCCTTGTTGGTTATCATTGATGGTATTATTGAAGTGGCTTGATCATAAATGACTTGATGACAAATATCGATGTACATTTGTACTAAAAAAAAAGGGTACAAGTATTAGAAAGAGACGTAGATAACTGTCATCCTATTTTCGTACAACCGGCTGGTGTAAATGAGAGTTTAATTTAGATTATCATATATGTCATAGGTTGTCAAAGATAGAACTCATAGACGTAGGCATTATTTTTATTTACGTAAAACAGATTCATTGAAGCCGCTTCACGTGAATTTGTTGTTTTTTTACCAAATACTAAATTTTATTTGTAATAGCCTTATATTCTAATTGTTCTTCTTATTTTTACTTTCTTGCTAAACAAAAAAGTATTGCGGTCCAAAAAAATCGAAAAAAATAAGTTGTGTTATTTTGGAGTTTTACGACTCCCTGAACCCGAAAAAATTTTAGAAATTTTTCAAAATGTCTGTGCGTGTCTGTGTGTCTGTGGTAACTCGCCAGCCGAAACTATACGGACCATGTTGATGAGATTTGGAATGAAGGCCTACGAGACAAGTATGTGAATAATGCCATTATTCACTGTTGTTAAAATATCTTGAATTTTATGGGAATTGACAAATTCCTAAATATACAGGGTGTTCCATTTAAAAAACGGTTATTTTTGAATGTCCGGACACTGTATATCTATCTACAAGTAATTTTAGCGTACGCATTTTAATAACCTCTATAACTGTCCCCATTAAAGTATTTTCAAATTCCTGACAACAATGCTAATATATGATATATATATATATATATATATATATATATATATATATATATATATATAGGTGTATGTTGACCGTCTGAGAACTACTGGGACACCCTGTATGTTGGAAATTAAATTTGGGGTAATGAATGCCGACGATATAGTTTGGCTTATTCTTTATCGTTCTTACTTTCACTGTGTTTATCTGTTAATAAACCAATCAGTTTGTAGGTAAAATTTACAAGTAGGTACCTATACATTGTTTTTCATCAACCATCAACGCGCCCTGTATTAGGGAAACTAACTACTACTACTAACATACTCTAAAATAAGTGTAAATTGGTTAAAATTTGATAATTCAGTAATTTTTATTAATATAGGTACTAGTACTAACACCTGGCATTTTTGTCCCCGTAAATTTCAAAAATCGTACACTATGCGACGATGCCGTTGTCATAATTGTTACAGCCTACTTCGTTTTTGAAATTTAAAACGTCGTTAGATTCAAAATCAACTTAATAAAAGTGACATTTTCAAAAAATATATGTATTTCAGACATGTTCAAAAAATCAATACCAATTATTATATATTCGGGAATAGCTTTAAAACAGGCGCATTCAGTCAGCTGAAAGCGTTCTATTAAAAACAATTCTTTCAGCAAATTTTAACATAAGAGATACAGGAAAATCTAAACAAAAATGTTTTCCCTTATATGTCAAAAACGATGTAGGCCATGACAATGATGTGAGCGACATCATTCGTTGAACAGCAGAATATTACAAAAACCGGGCCCCTATATCTTCACTTATAAATGAGATACCCCTGAAACACCATGGAAATGAGACACATTTTACACGTGATGTGTGTAATTTTAAGTGTTAAGATTTGCTGGTCCATTTGTAGGCATTTAAATGGGAGTTTGTTTGAATTTTTTTCCAGATGAATTGACGGCCTTTACTTTTTTTCCATGTAAGGGAAAATTGATAATTTTTCCTATTTTCCTGTACCCTGTATCTAAAAGCTGAAATTGGTATAAGCATTATATGAGTTTAAATTTCCGTTACTAAAAAATTAAATAAGTGCCCGTAATAGATTAGAACGGTACCTATGTTTAAAAGAAAAGAACACTAAATTATTTAGTGTTTAGCCATCTTTTTTGCCAATGTCGAAAATATGCTGCCGTTGCGTTTAAAAATCGCGAGAAAAACCGGAAAAATATAGGTTTTTTTACAAAAGGCTATCTATCGACCGCTATAAGAAGTATATAAAAATAGTTTATAGCGCAATTAATAGATAGAAATCGTTTTTCAACGAGACCCAGTTTGTTATTGGTTAAAGCAATTTGTAGCCATGTATTATTATTATTTTATTTATTTATTTCGTATTTGTGACGGAGATCTAGATACAGATGGAAATCTCTATGCGCATCAACTAGTAATGGTTATTATCACACCCGTCACTAGAATTCTGCCCTGCTAAATAAATTCCACCTTTTAGTAAGGGATCTTTAACGTGTCAACCATCGTATTGTCACGGGGCCCACAGTTTTACTTCCTATCTCAGAGAAGGAGTGCTTTTGGAAAAACGGCGACCTCAGGCAGGTTTGAACCCACGCCGACAGGTGAAAGTCAAGCACTGTAGCCACTCGCCACTTATTTCACGAGGTTGACTAATGTGTTTTAACCCTTGGTGGGTACTGGGAGTTATAGTTCCCATTTATAAACTAGGAATTTACTCCTCACAAAATAATATTTGGTAATCGAACATGGTGCTACCATCTAGCCTGTAGTAGCAGAAACGTAACCAACATGTTGGTTTTGATGTGAAAGGGTTCTCTATTTAACAAATTGAATAACTGTAGTGCTAACCTAAAGAAACACTCGAAAAATGTGATTTTTAGAGTTATCCTGCTTCATCTGAAGGAAAAGACATGATTTAAGACATTTTATGGTTTTACATGTTCTTTTGTTGCATTTTTTCCAATTTTGGAACTTTTTTATGTGGGAATTATTCTTCCCGCTACCTTTGCTGGGTATCTTTACATGGAAATTATGCTTCCCATTGCGCAGTTTCGATAAGTTAGTAGATATGGAATCTTCACAATCCAAAACATTTCGTGGGTGTACTAGATTATGTTCATAGTCTCCCAGAAAATGAAACTGATTCGAAAGCTGAGAAGGATGAGGATGTATTTGATGGTTATAATGAATTATGTCAGGCTGATTCGAACAAGTCATTATCTAGAACACGCCAATGAAGCCCACGAGTTTCATTTCCGAATCCAACACTATCCACGATTGAGATGGCTGATGGTTCTTTACTGAGAATGAAAATTTTCCAGATAATTAAACGGGGACTGATCCTCAAAGGCTACCAATAGATGGCAATTCTTCAGATGAAACTGGTGACTGGGACTGTAACACGGATTACTTTGAAGGACTAGATATCCAATTTTATAATATTCCAACGCCAAAACTCACTTAAAAAATGTAAAGGAATTGATTTATTTTTGAAAATTTTTACCGGGGAAATATCTTCACTTGCATATTAGGTTAACCTTTAAGCATCACAACCGCGATAAATGAAAAAATGCGTTGAACCTTTCTAGCATTCGCATGGCACAACTGTTGAGAAAATCAAAACTTTGTTTGGTATGATGATTCTCGTGGATATTCATAAATTACCACGCATGGATAATTATTGGTCGAGTGATGCAAACTTAGAAGTTTACCTTTGAACTCATTCGTTCATAAAAAAAACTTATAATAATTAGAAGTTGCTTGTGTTGCGCAAGTAATGACTCAAAAAGATACAAAAACCTTATGGAAAACCTTCATATCAATGACAATAGTACTGCGGTTGAGGAATGAAACGAAGGATGTTACATAGAGTCAGGCGACTGTTAGACAATTTGCAAAGGACCATTTCTTCATCATATAATCATTGTTCAATGTTGGATGTAGACTAGTCTGATTGAATTCAAAGGAAGGTCTTTTATAAAACAGTACATGCCAAAAAAAGTGGGGTTACAAAGTTTGGTGCTTCGCAGACTCTAAAACTGCCTACATATATAATTTTAACATTTACGTTGGAAAATCAGAAAATAATAAAGGTCCAGTTTTTCTTGGTGAGCGTGTATTTTTACGAATACAACACAAAAATTGTTTTGTAGTGTTCGACAATTTTTTACTGCATATCCGTAGATAAAAAAGCTAACAGTCAGAAGAATGTATGCAGCTGGAACAGTATGAGCGAACAGAAAAGGTTTACCTACGATGATGAAAGAAAAAGTCAATCTCTTGAGAGGAGAGTGTAAGTTTGAGATATGTAGCATGTGTCAAGTGGATGGACAACAATCCAGTTAATTTTTCTATAGTCGTGTTTCTCCTTTAAAGGTACTAACCTACGTAGAATGAAAAAATAAAGTGGAGAAAAAACTAGTGTTTCATGTTCGCCGGTTGTCGCGGGTGCAGAGTATAAGATAAGAGATACATTTTTATGAAAACCACTAATACAGCTAATTTTAATCAGCTTCAGTTTCGTTATCCAGATAATGCAGATATAAACTAGTTTACTTCTTGGGGAATAAAAGAAGCGTACCTGATGAGGTGAGATTATCTAATGTTGGCAAACATTTGTCCAGGAAAGATAGAAGTTATAGAAGATGCAGGTTACAAGAAAAGAGGATAAAAATACTTTGTTCCGGATGTGATTTAAAAAACTCCGTGGAAAAAAAATACAAATACATCTTAAAATTAAACGTTTTACTTTTTATTAGCCATACGTGGGCACTGGGAAGCAATCTTCCCACATCTTTAAACAAAGCATGGTAAACTTTTTTCTAAATTCAAATTTAGGTTACAAAAATACATATATTTTTCATATTTACGTCACATAAACTTCTAATAAGCTCGCGCCCATTAAAGTGTTAAACAAAAGTTAGTCCAAAGTTTTTGAAAAATTTATTACGAATTCCTTTGTCGTACTTTGAACTTGACACCTTTTATAGAAAAACTTTATTTTCTCATTTAATCTACCTATTGCGTATCCTAGCTACCGTCCTACCGACTTGAAAACTTTCCAGCTTTCTCTCATGTGGAGTTTTAATATATTTTTCACCCGGTATATCGTTATATAGTATTTGTTTAAGCTTTAAATATTTAAAGGCAACAATAACAATGTTATTTTATAATTTCAGGTTCTAAAAGATCTTAAACATCGCTTGGAAATTGATCGACCCTACACACCTCCACTAGAAGGTGTGCAACAACAGTATGGGTTCAACACTAATCTTCTAAAAGACATAGTTAAGTTTTGGAAGGAGAGTTACAATTGGCGTGAACGAGAGGTATTCTTGAATAAACTACCACAATTCAAAACAAACGTTCAAGGTTTAGACCTACATTATATACATGTTAAACCTAAAGTCTCCACTGGTACGAAAGTACTACCTTTATTACTTCTTCACGGATGGCCTGGATCAGTACGTGAATTTTACAGTATCATACCAGTTTTAACCAAAGAAAGTAAAGATCGAGATTTTGTTTTTGAAGTTATTGCACCTTCACTACCTGGATATGTTTTTTCACAAGGATCGTCAAAGAAGGGGTTAAGTCACTATAAAATTGCTATGGTTCTTAAAAATTTAATGAAACGCATTGGTCACGATAAATTTTACGTACAAGGTGGTGATTGGGGTGCAATTATTTCTACAGATATAGCAACATTATTCCCTGAAAATGTCTTAGGCTTGCACTCAAACATGTGCACGGTGTATGGAATGAAAACGTTTATGAAAATGTTTATTGCTAGCTTTTATCCTTCATATTTCGTGGAAAAAGGAAATGAACATAAAATTTTTCCAATTTTGGAAAAAATGAAATCACTTCTGGAAGAATCTGGATACTTCCACATTCAAGCTACTAAACCAGATACTGTTGGTAATAGGGTACAATGCCTATGGCAATTGTTAAAACATTTATGTTAATTGTCTTTGTAGGACTTGCTCTAGGTCAATCTCCGAGTGGTTTAGCTGCTTACATATTAGAGAAATTTTCAACTGGTACAAATTTTACGTACAAAAATCGTGAAGATGGAGGTTTGACAGAGAAGTTTACTTATAATGATCTAATAGACAATGTAATGCTTTATTGGGTAACAAATTCATTTACTACTAGTGCAAGAATTTATTCAGAAGCTTATACTGTACAAACTCTAAAATGGGGTATAAATAGGTAGGACGTAGTAATTTCCTCGCTTTTTAGTTTTTATTTTAATGATTATTTTAGTATACCCATAAGTGAGAAAGTTCCATGTGCTTGTGCAAGGCTTGGTCAAGATATTAGTTATTACACTGATTGGATGCTGAGGGATAAATATCCAAATTTGGTACATACAAGTGATTATCAAGTTGGTGGTCACTTTGCAGCGATGGAAGTACCAGAATTATTAGCAAATGATATCTTTTTAGCAATCGGTAAAATGCAGAAAAAATAAATGAAGATGACTACCAATTTATATTTTTGTTAAAAAAATAACTTTACATAAATATTACAAAAAAAGAAAAATATTTGTTTTATTGTTTACATTTTCAAGATTTATTATAAGGAGAAAAAGGAAAAATGTAATATGGGCAGCATAACATTTATGCTTATGTCATATGTTTTTAGCAGATAGAACAGTCACTCACTCGCGATAAGCCTATTTTTACATATTCATATTTTGCCCTTTGGCAGTATTAAGAGCTTTTTTGGTAGTACGGCCCCTAGAGGGCTATCTGGTTGATCGTGCGAACACATTTTTAATTACAAAGCAATTTTAAGTCCAAAAGTAATACAGAAATAAATTCAAGATAAAGTAAACGGTTTTACACAATCATTAATATAAAGTAATTATATTCTGGATTTCCCCCAGTTATGTAACCGCAATAACATCCTTTCACGTTTGAAAAAACCCGTAATTAGCTAACTACATGAAAGGCCTACAGGCCTTGAAAATACAATTAAAATGTTCACGTTCTTTTGTGTGTGCGGCGTGGGAATTCCTCAGTTATGTAACCAACAATAACACCATTTCACTATTCAAATAACGTGTTTGGGAAAAGCCATGTAATTACATAAAAGGCAGACAAGTCGAGTTTCATTTTCAATTTTGATAATTGCTTCTGATAACTTTATTCGATTTAACACAAAAAACAATGTGCAAGTCTAGGATGTTGAGTTGAAATCAGTTTCTGTCAATCTTATTCGCTTTAATACAATAACAAGATGCAAGTCTAGGATGTTAATTTGAAATCAGCTTCTGCCAACCTTATTCAATTTCATACAAAAACAAAAACAAGATGCAAATCTAGGATGTTGATATGAAATCAGCCTCTGCCAACCTTATTCGAATTAATACAAAAACAATGTGCAAGTCTAAGATGTTGATCTGAAATCAGCTACTGCCAACCTTGTTGTCGTGTATTGCTGAATATGTCTCTCAATTTTCTATTCGAATGCCACACTGTAACGCGATTCAGGTATTCTAAATTGGCTCCTATGAAAGTTGGATTTACAAAACATAAGCTCAAACACAATCACAAGCAATATACATAGCTTTTAAGAATTTAAGATGGATTACGACCACGAAACGAGCTTATCGAATGAAGAAATTGGTGGAACCCAAATTAGTCAATGATATTATCCAAATACGGTAAAGTCAATTTTAATTTATTCTAATTTATATGAAGATAATGGAATTGATACAGTTAATGCCAAATCCATTTCTAACAACGAAGTTAGCACACTTATACCGGAATTTAGCGAGAACCCAAATGACATTAATGCTGACTCATGTACTCAGCGCGTAGACCCTGTAAAGGATATTTATAGAATTTATGACATGAGGATGCATCTTATTGGGATAAATAAATTAACTGGTGCAGCATTGCGGTAGTATCATTCGAAGCTAAACCACTTACAAGTGCCATGGGTCGTTCTTAAGACGAAGATAAAAATGATGTTTTTATGCAAACGCGATAACGTACTATTAATGACGGGATTTGAGAATCGATGATGGAAGAAGCAAGAACGTTTTGCAATTTACTTCAGCGACAAAGTTATGCTACGTAATCGAGCAAAAGTGTCCGAAACCGATTTAATCGCAAAGCTAGCACGAATGCAATGCTTCCGAACAACTGAAAAAGTATCACAAGTTATGATGAATAATGTTACATCCGCCGATAGGGATGAAACATATAGTGCATATTGTAAAAGCTGTACCCGAATTGAAGCTACTGCACATACGAAATCAACGAATGCAGAGGAAGTGACGTTACACCTAAGCCCCTTGCAACGAAAAGTCGGTTTAATTGTTACATCAAGGTCATGGAAGGGAACAATGCGACGCCCTATAAGAGAGGAAGGAAATTGTGGAAAACTGACCACCATCTTAAAGAGTGTCTTAATTTAAATGGAAACATAAAGGTTGTAACAAAATTTCGCAAGTTTTCAATTATTTATTTGATTTGGATTAAATTTTACATTTTAAACCTTACTGTTATACAACTTAATATACATTCAATTAGTTTTGGTTGCCTATACTATTACACATAATAGATTCCAATTTTACAATAGCTGTTCAAGCATTTCTAATCTTTTGCTTTTGTTTAACACACATTTGGCTAGTTCATAGATAACACTTTTTTCATAAAAGTTTTGCATTTTGTTAACACTAGATGTCTGGTTGCATTCCTTTAATGATTCACTAATTTAATTTCACTCTTCGCAATAAGGACATTTAAAAAGGAATGGTTTCATGAAGGAAAACAGTTTATACTCGAGAGCGCTGAGTACTAATCGTTTTCTTCACCTGTTGCGGTTTTGAAGTGTACCATTCATACAGTTATCACGAAAAGCTCGCCTTTCATCTTTAGAGGTATGTGAATCTATTTTTCTGTGGCTCAAATTAATTTTCACCTTGTTGTGTTTGTTTTCGTTCTGGGTGTTGTCGTTATCGTTTCATATTTTACAGCTAAAATCAGTTTAAGATTAGACCATCTGTACCAGTGTATGTGTAATTACCTACAAATTCCATCTTTATACACCCTTGGTTCACTTGAAGAACAACTTAGTAGAACATCAACTCAAATCGACAAAAGGTCAGACGATTTTAACCATATTCTTCACCCCATGTTTTCTATATCTAACCTATGCCCCGATTCCTTTCTGCTCCATTCCGTGATACTAAAATAATAAAACTAGTACAATAACCACTTGATCTCACTGAAATATTATTTATCTGACACGTTACCTCAAATCCGTTTCTCCTCCTCCTTTCCCTTCCTTTTTTTTCTGTGTGCCTCTATAATTAGAACTGTTAAAAATAATGTATTACATTATTACTAAATTACTTACTTTTTTTTCATTAGATCTTTAATTTTTGTGTAAATTGTTCTTTTAACTACCGCTTTGTAATCAGCTATGGCCATTACTTTTATCTTTTAACGTTTGTGCCGTATTAACTATCAAACAAACCTCCGCACGGTAGTTTAGTTCCATATGTTTAATTTTTTTATTTGAATATTGGTGTAATTGATTAAATGTTATCTTTTTTTTGTATAGAAAACCTGCGTTATTTTAGGCGGACCTTTCATAATTAATAAGGTACATATTTATTTACATTTCAACTTATTACAAAATAATTTCTTCGTTACTTTTAACGTTAAACTAAATTATTTAATGTTTGTGTTGTCAATTTTTTGTTTTCTTTAAATTCTAATTACTGAAAGTATCTACATATTAATACTTATAAATTTAACTACTTGCTTAATTGTATAGGTACCTCGTTTTGGACATTAAATTCCAATTTATTTATCTTTTTGTACAAAATTGTATATTTTGAGACACGTTTTATTTATATACTATCCTCGCCAGGAGTGTATACCGCTACGTCATCACATACAATCATATGGTGTAATATGAAAAAGCTGCAGAATACCAAAATACAATTACTTGTTTATTGTGATTTATTTTGTAAAAATTAGAAAACGTTGATTATCGTAATCAAAACGGTTAAAAATGTAAAGGCGTAAATGAATAACAATGGGAGTAGCTCTGAAAAGAACTGATTTAAAATGTGTAATAAATGATGACTAAAATAAGTAAATGTAGGGAATGAGGAAACAGTCAAAGGATAAACAAACAAATGGAGGTATTAGTCAAATGAGAATTAAATGCATATGCATATAAAAAAAATTAATTTTCCGTTTATAGGTTTACTCTTTCTACTACATTTGCTTATTCAATACCGTATGTCGAATTTCGTCAAATGCACTACGAATGTTCACCATCCGTATTTAATTCACTGTTTTATATGAGAAGACAGTATAAATAAATTGGATAGCTAAATTCATAAATTTATGATGTAGCGGTAAACACTCCTGGCGAGGATAATAGGTATTTTTTATTTGATTTAGGTTTTGTTTTATATCACAACTTTTTTCCTATTTGGTTTCTCTTTTCCTTTAGTTGCCTACTCGCCTCTATTAGACATCGTTATCCCGGTGATATCTTATTTTGGGGAGCGGCTCCTGGCGCCCCTATCTTTACCGAAATTTTCTTGACCCCGACCGAACCGCCTGACGCCGGCGGTTTCTTTCATCAGCAGGTAAGTATAGCGACCCTTCTCTCCCCACCGTTCCCGTTTCTGCACGTAACAAGGTAGAAAGAAAGGGAGATACAAGAGTAGTTCCAAACAGCACTACAAATTTAGTTACAAACATTTCAAACGATTTAGATGAAGTTCCTTATGTTATTTAATTTACTCGTAATGTGTTAAATTTAAATTCAGAAGCATTACCATTACTGGATTCTGGAAGTGTCATAAGCATAATTAAAAGTAAACTTGTAGATTTCAGTTTATATTCAGATAAAGTAGATGTATCAAATAATTCCATAGGTATTAATGGGTTAAGGTTAATTATTCTAGGTACATTTATCACACAATTGTATCACACAAATGTTCTAGATTTAGAAGTACCGATTAAATTTTATGTTGTATCTGACTCAACGATGACGTTTGATGTCATTTTGGGTAGAGATTTCATTTCTAGTCCTTGTTTAAATATTTATTTTGTTAATCAAAAGGTACAAGTTTCAAAATGTAGTCAATATAATTACGAAAGAGCTGTAAATGAAGTATTAAGTATACAATCACAAAACCTGAAAATGATTTAAATATTAATCCAACCATAAGTTTTAATGTTCAAACAGCTGTTAAGAATTTGCAATGCAATTATTTTGAAAACTTAAAACAAGGGTCCGATTTAAACCAATTTCAGATGAAAATTAAACTGAAGAATGATAATCCCTTAGTTTTTAGAGCTAGGTGATTGTCTTTCCTTGAAAAAGAAAAACTTCATCTTATTACAGCCCAATAGTTTTGGTAAGAAAGAAAAATGACGAAGTTCGGCTGTGCCGATTATAGATGTTTGAACAGTATAACTGTAAAAGAAAATTATCCAACTCCACTTATTGATGACCACTTGGTTATGCGCGGAAGTAAAAATATTTCACCTCACTTGATTTAAAAAATTATTTCTTTCGCATCAACACGGCACCTAATTCAATGAAATTTACTTCTTTATTACCCCTTTAAGTCAGTTTGAATTTTTAAAATGTCCTTTTGGACTGACCAACGCACGTCGAGTGATCATGCGTTTTATAAACACCATTTTTCAAGAACTTATTAAAACAAACTAGATCTTGGTGTATCTTGGTGATGTCTTATTAGCTACTGATAACATTGACAATCACTTAACCATTTTGTCCAGTATTTTTGATGACGCGGCCAGGGACGGTTTAGTGTTTATGTACCTAAGAGCAAATTTTTGTTTTTTGAGATTATTTACTGCGGTTATCTGGTTAGTTATGACGGAATCAGGCCTAATCCACAGAGTGTGAGCTATGTAATGAATTGCCCGATACCGAAGTTATTAGGAATTATGGTTGTTACATTATGTTATGGCGTCTTATGTGTTACAATAAGAATTTTTGAATTATTGTGTTTTTATAAATTTAGTGACTTAGCATTATTGATTCGAAGCGAACGATTATTCCTGACATACCACCCTACAAAGTATTAATTATAGTTAGCACCGAATTAAAAGTAAATATAAACATGGCAAATACAATCTTCAATTACAATTAAATTCAATATTTTTGTAAATATAACAACTGTAAATAGTAATTTATTTAATGTTACGTTATTCATTGTCACTATTAAAATCATCATCAGTATCTACATTGTTTATATTTATAATAAGCGGTTTTATAGCATCCATTATATTATCGATTTCCACATTCGTTCTTCTATTTATTGCGTGATTTACGTAGTTTTACCATTCAGCTGACGTAATTTGTAAATAGGTTTCTCGAATTAGGTTGCGCATTTCATCTTTCTTAAAAGTCTTATTATGTCCTGCTATATGTCTCTACTTCACTCCACACCATTTCGATTAGATTTAACTCGCAAGGGTAGAGTGGGAACCTTAGAATCTTCACATCCTTTCCCTTTGCAATTTCTTCTATTTTGTACCCTTTATATATTTTTTTGAATGTATTTATCACTTAATACAACTCAACTTTTAGATAGTCTTCTTCATAAAACAAATTTTCCGACCGAAGCCGTTCTTGAATCTCCTCTTTTCTTGAAGAGTTGTTGGAAATCTTTTTTAATGTTCTGCTGTGGTAAGGCGCATTGTCCATCACCACAACCGTTTTTCCTGGTAGACTCGTAAATAAGTTTTTCGAATCACTCTTCAAACCGTGGTAGCCCTTGCTATTTTATTTTTTGCCAAAAAGGTCTTCTCTGCTCCTGAAACAAATCTACTTGCAGATCCTGCGTGTAGTAGAACAAATCGTGGACCGCGAGTTGTAGGAGCTTTCAAACCCGTAGTCAGGCCCCGAAGAAATGCATCTGGATGAGATTTAATTGATGTGTCGGCCCATTCTTTTGGCACATTATGTCCGACGTTAACCCACGATTCATCGAGATATGCCATATTGTAGCCTTCTTCACAATATTTACGAATAGCTTGATTCAAATTGATTTCCTTCCGCGTTTTTAAAACACAAAATTCATATCACGCAGTAAGCAAAACAATGTGGTTCGTGATATATCAGGGAAATTGTCGTCGTCATTTACTTGTTTCCGAAATACTAGTCATGGCCTACACTTTTTTAGTAACTTTTGTTACAGACTCGTTGTTATCGTGATCTAAATGGTAATGTATAATGTTAATCATGAACTGATTTTCTGAAACTTGAAGGGTTGCTATTTAACGATTTCTGACATTACACACTATACTGTTAATACAATAATTAACACTAAAAACCAACGAAAATGCCAACGCGTTCTGAAGAACATACAAACAACAATAATAATTTGATGTATGCTCCATTCTTATTTTTATTAGTATCTTAATTACCTACCCGTAATTGTTAAATTCATTTACATTCAATTACATACCTTTGAATAACTTTTCAAGTTCAGTTTAGAAAATAGCAAAAGGTAGAATTATAAATTTTAGTTAATACACATTCATTACCCTCATAATCACGCTAATTAAAACATAATTTGTAAGATGTGCTACCAAATTAAAACTGCTGTAATGTATGTTGACGTAGGTAAGTAACACAATACTAAATGAATAAGAATTGCTGGTTATTATTGTTTAGCTAATCTTCTTAAACCCGCGAACCTTGTACCTTAATATACGGGGTGGCCAACTAAGAAAGCGAGGTACTGTATCTGGGAAACTGTACATCGTAGAGGCTTGCGGAAAAAAGTTATTACTAAAACGCCCAATACAAAACCAGGAAAATATTTTCATGTTTCTGAAATGGCCGCTAGGGGGCGTAACTGCAATCTTGAATCTAAAAAAGTGATGTTTCTGTGAATTCTGCTATATTAACCTAATAAAAAAATAACTGATCTTTGAAGTCGAGGATAATCTGAACTTTTTTTGTTTGGCACTTTTTGACGTATCTATAAAAATAAAGTGGTGGGGGGTATTCAAAGGTTTCCTTAAATCACCCTCTGTACCTTCAGAACGGCTAATCCGATTTTAACAAACTTGGGCGCGTTGAAAAGTGCTTTTCTTGGGCTACAAATGTTAAAATAATTGAAGTTTTGTTAGTTTCACATGTCGTCGCTAGAGGGCTTTGTTCGACATTCCGACAGAAACGGTTAATTTTCGCAAAAAAATTAAATGCATTGGTATGACTTTTTTTCATGAACAAGTAGCTAAATGATGTCTAAACAAGCTTACGAAAACCGCATCTCGATATCTTGTTCCTAACCTAAAATATCGGCCAAAGAAAACTTTATACGAGAATATCTTAATTTTTTTTTTTAACTATACTTTTCTGGAATTGTTTCTATTATGTAAGTTGTGGCCCTAAAAAGGACCGATTTAAAGGAGGAAGGTTTTTAATGCCCCGTAAATGCTCGAAATGCTGACCATCACTCTGTGCATTGCTGAGGCCTCTTATGGGTAGACAAAACTGCAGCTTCAATTTCGGCTCTGAATAGGTTACCTAGAAATTGCGATTTTAAATGTTTGTAAATTTATGCACTAGAATAAAATCACCCTTTTTGAAATTACTACGGACAAGTAAGCAATGCTAAAAGTTATACGAAAGGTCTATTTTTTGTTTGTTTAAATGCATATTCACTATGGATATATACGAAAAATACAATTAATAGAAGCAGGCAATGGAAACAGATACCTAAACAAAACATACATAATCCTCAAATTGTCAATAGTTGTCAATACTTTCGCGTTACTTTGAGCAATTTTTGTGCTTTCAAAATGCGGGCTCGATATCCAAATCGGCGTCCTTGCCATGTAAGAGTGTTTCCCCGATTAGTGGCGAGCTTACGAGCCAATAGAAGTTTTGGGCCTACGTTTCAACGGCAAAGAATTGGAAAAACAAGAAAATATTAACGGTGTACTGGGCTATATTGAAGGGAATCCTCATGTTAGCACAAGAGCTTTATCCTCTGATTTGGGCATATCATGGACAACGGTTGAAAATATTTTGAAGGACCATAGGTAAGTTCTAATGGCCATCAAAATATATAGGTATTCGTTTAAACTTGTTTTAATTACTATAAGAATGCACCCATATCATGTCGTTTTGCATCAGGCCTTGAAAGGGGAAGATTTTGATCGAAGGTTAGGCTATTGCCATTGGATGTTAGGCATAATACGCGAAAACAGAGAATTTTTATTTCAAATTGTTTGGACCGATGAAGCCATCTTCAGTAGTGACGGGAGAGTCAATCTGCACAATATGCATTATTGGTCTGCAGAAAATCCCCATTGGTTGCGTGAAGTTCAGCGCGAAGGACGTTGGAGTTTAAAGGTATGGTGTGGCATACTGGGAGCAGAAGTATTGGGCCATATTTTTTCGAGCAACCCCTAAATGGCAATGTATTTCTTGACTTTTGGCCAATCAATTACCGTTGTTGTTGGAAGATGTGCCTCTGGAAACAAGGCAAAAATTGTTTTTGCAGTTGGATGGTTGCCCAGCACATTTTGCTATTAATGTGCGAGAGCATATTAATGCAGTATTTCAACAGCGGTGGATTGGAAGAGGAAGTCTGTTTCCATGGCCTCCGCGATCGCCAGACTTAACTTGCCTCGATTTTTATTTATGGGGGCGCTTAAAGGACATCGTGTTTCGGACTCAACCTACTACTAGAGAAGATATGAAAAACCGGATTCGTAACGCAATACGTAACATACCGAGAGCCGAAATTGAAGCTGCAGTTTTGTCTAGTCATGAGAGGCTTCAGCAATGCATAGTGTGATGGTCAGCATTTCCAGCATTTACGGGGGCATTAAAACCTTCCTCCTTAAATCGGTCCTTTTAGGGCCACAACCTAAATAATAAAAACAATTCCAGAAAAATATAGTTAAAAAAAATAAAAATTTAAGGGATTTTCGTATAAAGTTTTCTTTGGCCGATATTTTAGGTTAGGAACAAGATATCGAGATGTAGTTTTCGCGAGCTCGAATAAGCATCATTTAGCTACTTGTTCATGAAAAAAAGTCATACCACTGCATTTAATTTTTTTACGAAAATTAACCGTTTCTGTCGGAATGTCGAACAAGGCCGTCTAGCGAGGACATGTGAAACTAACAAAACTTCAAATATTATAACATTTGTAGCCCAAGAATAGTTCATTTCAACGCACCCAAGTTTGTTAAAATAGGCTTAGCCGTTTCGAAGATACAGGGGGTTATTTAAGGAAACCTTTGAATACCCCCCACCACTTTATTTTTAGACATACGTCAAAATGTGCCAAACAAAAAAAGTTTAGATTATCCTCGACTTCAAAGATCAGTTATTTTTTTATTAGGTTAATATAGCAGAATTCACAGAAACATCACTTTTTCAGATTCAAGGTTGCAGTTACGCCCCCCAAGGCCATTTCAGAAACTTAAAAATATTTTCCAGGTTTTTCTATTGGCCGTTTTAGTAATAACTTTTTTTTGCGAAAGCCTCTATGATGGATAGTTTCCCAGATACACTACCTCGCATTCTTAATTGGCCACCCTGTACAATAGTACTTGTAGAAAATTCCATTCCTTAAATACAAAACAATCTAAACTTTCTCTTAATTGAATTGTGATTTTAACATAAGGTTCAACATTGCTTTAATATATACAACAAAAAATTCATAAATATGCACATAAAAGTACAATGAACCTTAAATAAGCACTTTATTCATATAATGTCACTTTTATTTGTTCCATTTTAATAAGCAAAGGAGTTACCATATTATATACCACTGTAAGAATGAAATATTACATACAAACTAGTATAAAAAGTAAAATCAGTGTGTAATACAGCAATATCCAAGACCTATGGGAAGATTAGTAGAGAACTTCTGGTTTTATGTACGAGTCTTAAGACGCCGCTCTTTCGCCATATAGAATTGGCAACACTGGCCATAAGGTTTAACATTGGCTATCTTTTACTGTTAGTTGTTTTAATTTAGTTTTAGTTTGGGATAAATTTTTGTTATGAATGAATATTATTTAATATTTACTATTAATTTTATTAAATTGACGTCTGACATAAATATCAACTTAACCTTGAATCTGTTTAATTGATCCAATTTACAATAAACAATAAATACAAGTAATGAGGTGCTAAACATCTGTTTACTATGTTCGGGTTACTTGTATATTTTCAAACTTAACGTAAACAAAATATTCAATTTTATTGGCCAATTTCAATTGAAATCATGGATAAGGTAACACAATCTTACAAGTCATCAAAACTGACAATTCTTACACATTTATTAATATTTTTGTGAACAAATACAATGGTGAATTATTATACTAGTCCTATATATCTCTGCTATCTAATGGTCTTAAATTAAAAAAATACATATATCAGGTTTAATAGCCGATTGCCCATGGTTACATTGATCATTGAATAATATAGGTAATAAATAGGAAAACTGAATTTCGTATTAGTACGCAACCATTGTCACCGTTTCAAATTTATAAAATAATATCTGACTTATATGTTGATAATCCTATATGTATAATTCTTCAATATCTATTATCGCTTTCACTAGAAACTGTAATCCAATTGATTTTCTTAATAATTGAGGCTTGATCGATAACACTTTTACCACATAAAATTGACACATGTATTTTTACTTTTCAGGTGTAAAATCTAAGAAGTAAATGACTGCTTTTGATTATTAATTATTGTCTTAATATAGTTTTCACTTTCATATGTTCTACATACATAAAGACAAAATTTACATCGATTGGGGCTTGAACCTTGGTGGCGCAGTTGGTAGCGCGGTACTCTAGCAAAGTACAGGTCGTAGGTTCGAATCCTACCGAGGTAAACTTTTATTTATGTATTTAAAAATTAATAATAATTTTTAATTACATATTTACCTTGAACTTATTCGTTCATAACAAAAACTTATAATAATTTAATATTAGTCAAGTTGCTTTGGTATGTGCGAATCCTTCGATATTGCAGGCTCACATTCCATTAATATAAGTATTTGATTGTAATCTCATTATATTTAGAACATACATCGTTCTACATACATAAAGACAAAATTTACATCGATTGGGGCTTGAACCTTGGTGGCGCAGTTGGTAGCGCGGTACTCTAGCAAAGTACAGGTCGTAGGTTCGAATCCTACTGAGGTAAACTTTTATTTATGTATTTAATAAAATTAATAATAATTTTTAATTACATATTTACCTTTGAACTTATTCGTTCATAACAAAAACTTATAATAATTTAATATTAGTCAAGTTGCTTTGGTATGTGCGAATCATATTGCAGGCTCACATTCCATTAATATAAGTAATTTGATTGTAATCATTATATTTAGAATATACATCCGTTCTACATACATAAAGACAAAATTTACATCGATTGGGGCTTGAACCTTGGTGGCGCAGTTGGTAGCGGTACTCTAGCAAAGTACAGGTCGTAGGTTCGAATCCTACTGAGGTAAACTTTTTATTTATGTATTTAATAAAATTAATAATAATTTTTAATTACATATTTACCTTGAACTTATTCGTTCATAACAAAAACTTATAATAATTTAATATTAGTCAAGTTGCTTTGGTATGTGCGAATCCTTGATATTGCAGGCTCACATTCCATTAATATAAGTAATTTGATTGTAATCTCATTATATTTAGAATATACATCCGTTCTACATACATAAAGACAAAATTTACATCGATTGGGGCTTGAACCTTGGTGGCGCAGTTGGTAGCGCGGTACTTAGCAAAGTACAGGTCGTAGGTTCGAATCCTACCGAGGTAAACTTTTATTTATGTATTTAATAAAATTAATAATAATTTTAATTATCATTATCACAGTAATTTTAAAAATTAATCATGAAGTTTTATTGTTTAAGCAATTAACAGCTTTAACAATTCATCTTAAATAATTTAAATTTAGCAGTAATAACCGGATATCTCCGGTAACGGACGAATTCAGCAAACTAGTTTTAAATGTTCAGTGAATTGTAAATAACTGTACAACACAATATTTATTAATGCTAGGTCAAATACCCTTAACCAATAACTTGAAAAATATATTTTAAATCATAAATAGAGTTCGAATAAGCACTTATTTTGTAATTGTAAGTATAATTTTAATAAATTAAAATTTATAAAAATACCATTGTCATTATTCAAAATGGTCATGTAATTTATTCAACAACCGTATTCGCACGGCTATGAATTGAAGGCTAAATCTTTCCTTATCTTTATACAAGCTGTTCGAAAATTGCAGTGGGTGATTCCTCATCATAAGATTTGAAAAAAGTTCCTGTAAATATAGGTCCGAAAAGGCATACTTCTCGAGATACAGCGTGATAAACTAAATTTCAGAAATCAATTTATTTTTCATTTCTGAAGAACCGTTAAAGATATATGGAATTGAAATTTTAAACATCAATATAAACTCGGAAAGTCACCATTATCAACATTGTTAGGGTATTGCAAATGTTATTGCTACAATACTTGTTTTATGTATTGCGCCGTTACATACCTAATCAGAGATTATGTTTAATTGTGTTGTCGTGTGAAAATACTATTACATTTTACGCGCTGAGTAAATTGTTTTAAGTAAATTTGTTAGTTAAAACTAAATAAATAATTAGTGAACAACTTTGGAACAATAATTGAACAAATATGTGGCGCTGGTGTCAGATAAGTAATTTGCATAGTTTAACACTTTTTTGCTTGTTTTTGAAAGATCTAATAATCGGGCCCAACAATTATATTCAGGGTACCCCGTAGGTACACAAATGGAAACAAATACCAAATTTTAACTACGTAAGATAGTGCACAATACTACTCTAAGCTTATGTTTAAAATTTCAATTCAATATCTTTAACGGTTCCTAAGAAATAAAAAATAAATTGATTCCGGAAATTTAACGCACTATATTTCGAAAAGTATGCATTTTCGGATTTATGTTTACAGGAACTTTTCTTTAAATTTTATGACGAGAAATCTGGCCGTGCACAACTTTCCCTAACACGCTTTTTTCAAAATATCCAATAACAAAATTTTAAACAGGTAACATGACTTTCCATAGCTAAATTCATGTCCATCTCGAAAAGTGGTCTCTTACCCTATTGTATCTCAACGGCCTAATTTGAATAATTTTTACACCTAATGTGAAACTTTAATCTGATCATTTATACCCGATTTACACCCCCGAATACATATTAACTACTCTTTTTATCGATCGAATCGATTCTAAAATCAATTTTTAATTAAATTTTTTATTAAAGTTTTGAATCCACCTCAATAAGTAGTTTATTTTGCCAGGTTTTCACAAAAATGAATGATCATTCAAAAGTGACATGTAAAACTAATTATATTAAGCAAAATATGCGTTATTAAATGCATGTTAGTTTATTTAAACCTTTTCATAGTTCATTCCATTCGAAAGGTTTGATACAGTTACCGACGTCATATTCTTAACTTTTTAGAAAGCTTCCACAGGGTTTACTTGCCACTTTCCTTTGGGGAAGAGCTATTCAAAAACTCCTCTTCAGCAAAGCCCACAAAAATCATTAAAGCAGTTTATTTGAACCCGTACGAAATTTGAATATTGCTTGGTAACATTATTCTAAGTTCCTGTGTTTCATTAATAATAATAAATTACTAAAGTAATTGAGAAAATATGAAGAAATGTTACAGCTAAGGAAATTCAAAATTCATGTATTATATTTTACTTTATATTGAGTTTTGTCATATTATTAACTTACTCACCTAAAGGGAAAGTTGTAATTGGTTAAAAAATTTGAAATTGAACTCACTCCAGAAATATCCGCTCGACCCGGTCCAAACAAAGTAATTTTTGAAAAATGTCGAAAATATCTATATATATTTGTGCCTGTGACGAATGTTTGGACGCGATATCGCAATAGCTAGAAGAGCTATTGCATTCAATATCCATGCAAGTATTTATGACAGTAGGTAAGATTGGAGACTTTTGGGGCACACATTTCCAAGGTCCCACATTTCCAAGGTTGCCACAAAACCAAGGTCCCCACCCTACCAAGGTCAAAAAAGCGCAATGTTTGACCTAATTACATATCATTACCACAATACCAAGGTCACAAACCCCGCTTTCCTGTTCCACAATTACAAGGCCATCCGTGCGACTTAATTACATAGCATTACCACAATACCAAGGTCACAAACCCCGCTTTCCTGTTCCACAATTACAAGGCCATCCGTGCGACCTAATTATATATCATTACCACAAACCCAAGGTCACAAACCACGCTTTCCTGTTCCACAACTACAAGGCCATCCGTGCGACCTAATTACATATCATCACCACAAAACCAAGCTCACAAACCCCGCTTTCCTGTTCCACAATTACAAGGCCATCCGTGTGACCTATCACGCATTCGTGTTCCACAATTACAAGAACATCCGTGTGACCTGCTTGCTACTCTAGCCCACTTGTATGTTTTTTGCTCACCTGTATGTTTTTTGCCCACTTGTATGTCTTTTTCTCACTTGTAGGTTTTTTGCTCACTTGTATGTTTTTTGCTTACCCACACTTTTAACGTTAGGAGTTGACGCATATGATAAGTGTAAAACAAATAAGGGGTAGTGATCATGGAAGGAAAGTGAAAAAAAATATTGAGCTGTTTACATAAGAAAGTGTTATAAAGATTAGTGATTAACTATGCAGGAAATAGCAATAAATAGTAGAAGTTTGAGATTGAGCAAGTGTGAATAACATGTCAAAAAAAACTTTGAGAAATAAAAAACACGCAGTCGCACACTCACACACTCACACAAACACACTTATACACCCATACTCACACTCGCACACTCACAGACTGATAGTGGTGGAGGGGACGTTGGAAAAAAAAACGAAAGCACAAATATATTAAACATTAACAGAGAATACAGATATGTATAATAATATATATTGCTAGATGGTCTTCGTGCATTATGTTTATCGACGACGGAGTAGGTCCGGGTGAAACTGACTCGGAGCGGATGCTTCTCAGAAGGCCTTGGGAGTGCAAAGTTAGACTTGCACACCCCAAGGAAGTGTTGTAGGTCGATCCAGAATGCTGAGAAGGCCTTGGGGTAGAATCGCCAGTCTCAGCGACCCTACTAAGGTGTAAAGTAAGACTTGCACACCCCAAGGAAGTGTTGTAGGTCGATCCAGAATGCTGTGAAGGCCTTGGGGTAGAATCGCCAGTCTTAGCGACCCTACTAAGGTGTAAAGTAAGACTTGCACACCCCAAGGAAGTGTTGGACCTCGACCTAGATTGCCAGTCTCAGCAACCTATCTTGTAGAGTAGTAAAAAACTTGGACTACTCGAGATTACTTCAATGTGCTTTTGCACCTTCTATATATACCCAGAAGTGACTTTGAAACGGTTGGGGTTGCTTCGCGATTGGTTCTGCTCTAGAGGTTTCTGGCAGAGTTGTTTTTTTTTGCAGCAGTGACCTAGATCAACTATGATGCGTCAATAAAAAAGCAGTAAACACGTTTTAGCAGTATATTCAAACGGATATTATTATGGTAGTGTCAAGCGACCAGACGACCTTTATATGTAGTAATAATAATCAGATTTAAATTACATTAGAATTCGTAAACAAGTTTTAATACTTATTAGTTACGTAAATAGGCATGATAATGAGAGTCGAATTTATTCATTATATGAAACAGCAAAAACAGGAGCATTTCTTTTCCTAAGTATAGCGAAAATATTTTTAATTTATTGGTGAAGAGCGTATGTAAATTACATGATACAGTAATACTTTGTATACACCAGGTCGTTAACTCTATCGGGTTTTTTAGTTGAAGATCACTTAGAGTGTATGTTACATTCGTAGAAATAGATTAGTTTAATGTATAGATATATATATATATATATATATATATATATATATATATATATATATATATATATATATATATATATATATGTATATATAACTTGTAATTGATATTGTTCTCTATTTTTTAATTCCATTTTAATTGTTAAAGCGTTAAGCTAAAGGAATTTAGCTATATATATATATATATATATATATATATATATATATATATATATATATACGATGAGACTGATAAAATATATCGTTTCAAAATAATTGTATAAATTTAGCGTACAAAGGCCAACCCAGTTTTAGTAGTTTTTTTTAATTGAAGGAGCAAGTTCTCTTATTTTTTTCAAAGGTAAATGCACTGCACTCATACAAAGTCCAGTATGCTAATAAGTCATATTACAACAATGAATACCTGTAGGTTTTCTTATTTCCTTAGAATTGAAAATATTCATATTTATTTAAAAAAATACATTTCTTATTGAACGATTTTAATTAATGGCCAGTTATGTGTATGTGTACTTATAATGAAGTTGCAATGAAAGGGAAATCATTTTTTTTTATTTTCAATATGTTTAAAAATTAATTCTGGCTGAAAAAAAGTTAATTAGAATCTAACAAACCCGCGAATGAACCTGCTCGTACAAACATAACTACATGTTATCAGACGAATTTTCAAGTAGTTAACAATTCTGCATAAACTGGTTTTTCTATATATGTTCATTTTAAACACTTTCCTTGTGTATGCATTTGTATTGAATTACCTTTTACCTAAACTCTTTTAAATTAAACTGTTACAAAGGTTATAATTGTATTTCTTATTGTCTTTATATATTTTGCTAATTTCTAGAATTAGTTTTAATAAATAGTGCAGCAATTATTTTTTTATTTGTTATTTCTATTTTTCATTAGTGGTGTGCTTGTACAAATTCATTTAGTAATTATAACGTGTAATTCCGTATTCCTGTGGGAAATAAATTATTTTTATTATTACATAATCGTAATTTATATAGATAAGTATTTTTATTGATTTTTCCAGTAAGCAGGAAAATCACAATTATATTTTTAATACCTGTAATAAAGTAAACACGAGGTGCTAATATGCGCTTACATAGCAACAATGAAGCATCCAGCAGGTAAACCAAATCTTGTTTTTCAACTACCTGCTGTAGCAGGCTTTCCGTAACCACCCGTTTATAATTTATTAGAGAAAGTTCGATTAGGCAACCCAACATACGCCTATTACACAAAATCCTATACCGTTGCGCCTCTTCTTGGTTATAGTACAAAACTGTATAAACAAAAGTTATGTAGAATTAAATTTTCTTTAAAAAAATATGTGCACACCTTTTCTTATAAAACTAATTGTTATTTAGATATTGAAAAAAAGTTGAACTAACATTAAAAATTTCACCTTAGGATTTTTTTTGCCGCTAAATTATGCGTCGCATCAACAAAAAGGTATAGACTATATAATTAATCTATATGTTGAAGGTCTATTTTTTTTACCTACATATGTATATGTAGGTTGGAAGGTAAAAAAGGATTTTCAGTGGTGTAAGAAGGATTAAGTTGGAACTTATATATACAAGTAAACAAGAATTGCTAATGTAAACAATGCTATTTGTTTAATTTAGGTAGCGAATCGGTAATGGTGCTGACATCTCATATTCAATAGATAAATAAATCGTGAATTAAGAAAAATATGTAAAAAGAGGCTTCCCTGAGGCATGTCAGATGAAGAAGATGCTGAGGACGTTGCTTGCGAATTCATGTTTGTTTTTTTATATTGTTGTAATCTATAGTATAAGTAGATGTATGACTCATTTGTGTTTTTTTTTCCGTTCACAAACTATAGGTGTTACCCCCACATAAAAAATGATTTCCAGACACTTTTCAAGGTTATCTGGGGGAGGGGGGAGTCCGGATTCAACCCCAAACCCTCCTCAATGTATAAGCATGTGACCCTGACCTACTTTACCACTTCTGCCCCTCATTCCACTTTCCCCCATTCACCCCAACACTTCAAATTTTGTATTTAAGACGGGGCGGTTCCACTACAGTGTAAGTCTGTCTTTATGCGCCACCAAGTAAAGTTTCAAGTCTTATAAAGCGGTGTTACATCATGTCTTCAAAGAATAGTTAGTGTTAGTTTCGTATTGCATCTCTCCCGGCTACCCTTCCTATCCAACACGTATAGTGCCCTTATTCACATCAACCTACACTTCAGCTATACATGTAGTTATTATTCTTTCTTTGTTGCAGCAAAAATGTTCCAATGTGAATGTCTCAAGAATTTTTTTCGAAAGGATTCCCTACTTCGACATCAAAAAACTGCGTGCTGGATGTCAGTATCTACCCCACCATCTGGCATGCAGGAGGATTCACTGCAAAACCAAACCACAGAGAGCAATGTGGTGCAAGGAATCACTTCCGATGATAAAAAAGCAGTACATAGACATGTTACTGATTCCTTTGCGCAACCAGGACCATCTAGGGTAAACTGCGCGAAGGATAATGCGAAACCCGGACCATTAGGGTTGAGCAACTCAAGGAAGCGGAAGTCTGACCAATGCGATAAACCGGAACAACCTAAAAAAATTGGTGAGAGTGCACTGCACTGATTGTTCAATGGATGTACCTCGGTATGCATTCCAAGGACACCTCAGAAGCAATAGGCATAAAGCAAATGTATGTTTACTTGTCGATACTGGGGTTGAAGTGATTCGAAATGCGTTTAAACAACGCATTGTGTCGTATCGACTGTCACCATGCAATACGCATACTGATGTGTTCACCTTTATGGCAGACGTTAAAGGGAACTTATTGAAAGTAGTACAAAGTCAGTTGCAGAAACACTACTCATTAAAATGTAATGTAGAACTGTTTGGTTTATACTTTTTGAACAGTAAGGAAAGCACAGAACTGAAATCCTTTCAGACTAAGTATGACATTCGAAGTATTGGGACGGTGTTGGAAGGGTATTTCCAAAGAATAAGTGAAATATTGGATGCAAAGCAATCTGAATTTCAGCATAAAGATTCTGGTAAGTGTGACTATTGGTGTAATAGATTAGTAACAACTGTTTTAGGGTGGTCCCTGGTACAATTCGTATATTTAGAGGTGAACATGCTAAAATTTGCGCCCATTACGGATTCTTCATATATGGCTGTCCCCGCTGAAATCGCACATAAACACGCCATAGTCAATGTAAGAAATAATGACAATTGCTGCTTTGCATGGACTGTTGTATCGGCACTAGTGACACCAAAGGGTCTACCACAACGGACGACGTCTTACCCTCATTTGCAAACGTTATTTAACTGGAATGGTGTACAGTTTCCTGTTAAGCTGACTAACATTGCAACGTTTGAGAGCAATAATAACATTTCCATCAATGTTTATGGGTTAGACGATACGTATCCTGATGGTCAGCGTGTCACAGAGGTAGTGGGGCCTCTGTATTATACCAAAGCCGCCTGTTTGGCTCCAGGTCCATGTTAATTTATTATTCTTAGTCAGTAACCAAACAGATAATCAGCATTATGTATGGATAAAAATTTTTTCTCGTTTACTTAGCAACCAAATAACTCGGTGGAATGGAGCAATGTATTTTTGTGATGCATGCTTGTATTACTTTAGATCCGAGGAGCAATTAACCCGACACGTGTCACACGACTGTAACTTCGTATATACAAAATTACCGGACGCGAAACAAAAAAAAAGACATAACCGGGGAATTCTACGCGGAAAATATACTCGCGTTTCGGAACTATCAGAAACAAATGGTTCTACCATTCGTAATATATGCAGATTTTGAAGCGCTATTAGTACCGGTAGATACGGCTGAACCAGATCCCGAAAAACCGTTCACGATAAAAACGTGTAAACACGAACCATACTCGTTTAGTTATTATCTTAAGTGTAGTGTAAACGATGCGTGGTCTAAGTTAGAGCTGTATAGGGGGAGTAATGCAGGGGAGATATTTATAAGACGACTGGAAAGTGATGTACAACGGATATATAATGAACATTTCAAAGCTATTGTTCCAATGACACCATTAACGGATGAACAGCAGGTTACGTATGAACGCAGTGTATGTTGTTACATATGCGGCAAGCACTTTACGGGCGATCCGACAAATCTGAAAGTACGAGATCACTGTCACGTTACTGGTAAGTATCGTGGTGCAGCACATTCAACGTGTAACTTAAACTATCAGGTACCTACATTTCTCCCCGTTTTCTACATAATCTCAGTGGTTATGATGTTCACCTGTTCATTAAACAGTTAGCGAGTGAAACGGAAGAAATTACCGTACTTCCGGTTAACAGTGAAAAATATATAACGTTTGGTAAGCACATTTTTGTTGATGAATATGTAAACAGTCATGGTATCAGGAAAAGAAATACATTAATTTACGTTTCGTCGATAGTTGTAGATTCATGGCTGCATCCTTAGATACTCTATCTCAGAATTTATCAGATGATCAATGTATGGAGGTACGGAAATATTTTAGTAATGATAGCGACTTCAACTTAGTGAGAAAGAAAGGTAGTTTCCTTATGCGTACGTAGACAGCTTTAGTAAATTGAACGACGTCACGGTGCCATCATATGACAAATTCTACGATAAAATGCGCGATGCAAATATTGCCGATGACGAATACTGTCGCGTTCTACTGATATGGGATCACTTTAAGTGTAATACACTAGGTGATTATGCTGATATTTATTTAAAATCAGATGTGTTGATATTGGCTGACGTGTTTGAAAACTTTAGGAGATTATGTATGGGTGTGTATGGGTTAGAACCTGCACAGTATGTCACTTTGCCTGGATTGGCGTGGGATGCCATGTTGAAATGTACAAAAGTAGAGCTAGAATTACTGACGGATATGGATATGTATCACTTTTTCAAACACGGTATTCGGGGTGGAGTAAGTACTTGTATCAAGCGGAGAAGCATCGCTAATAACGAGTTTGTTCCAAACTATGATCCGAAACAACCGAAAGTGTTTTTGCAATATTTAGATGCCACGAATTTATACGGGTGGAGTATGAAGCAATACCTGCTCCACGATGGGTTTATGTGGTTACCTCAAGAGGAAATAGATCACTTTAACGTATTACAGATTGATGATGACGCCGATATTGGATTTGTACTGGAGGTTGATATACATTATCCCCACCATCCGCATGACGAACACAACGATTATCCGTTTTGTCCTGAAATGATCTGCGCACCACATTCCCAGGAGGAGAAGTTAATCCCTAACCTGTGTGATAAGACCAACTACGTTATACATTACCGCTATTTAAAACAATGTATAGAGCATGGCTTATTGTTACTCGTATTCATAGGGTTTTACGCTTTCGTCAGAGTCCGTGGCTAATACCATACGTAGACCTTAATACCGCTCTCTGCAGCACCGCACAGAACAAGTTCGAAAAGGATCTCTATAAAATTATGAATAATGGCGTGTTTGGTAAAACAATAGAAAATGTCGATAAACGAAGAGTTATTAAACTGTTAACACATTGGGAAAATAACGGTCGTCGGGTAGGTCTAGCACGGTACGTTGCAAAACCGCAATTTTATTCAATTCACTGATAAATTGTTTGCGGCGGAATTGTCGAAACAGGTAGTTACGTACGACAAACACGTCTATGTCGGATTCAGTATTTTAGATCTTTCCAAAATTATAATGTATCGGTTTTTTTATGATATCTTACGAGCTCATTATGGCAAGAATGTCACGCTGCTCTATACTGACACGGATTCATTGATTGTTGAGATAGTAACTGATGATATGTATGCACACATGCGAAATAATTTAGACGAATATGATTCTTCCAACTATCAAAATGAGTTTCATGGTATTCCTACGACTGCTTCCGTCGTTGGCCGAATGAAAGATGAGTACGCAGGGAAAGCGATTCATTATTTTTATGGTGCTGGATCGAAGTCATATTGTCTGAAGCTTGCTGATAATGAAGTTGTTAAGAAAGCGAAAGGTGTTAGGAAAGTTGTTATTCAGAAAGTGTTGACGGAAGTAGATTACAAAGCGGTTGCGGAGGGGTCTGATAAAACAGTAATGTGTAAAATGCTTGTGTTTCGATCAACCTTACATGATATATATACCGAAATGTTAAACAAAATTGCATTTAGGTCCCAGGATGACAAACGATATCGACTACGTGATACGTGTTCCACATTGGCGTGGGGGCATTGGCGAATACCGGAATTGGAGAATGCTGATCCGTTGAGCGAACTATTGCAGGTTGCTAAGCAAATGAATTTATATTAACCGGAAGAAAAGAAGAATAGTTTGGGTACTGACACTTGCTAGTTTCTTTCCTATATTCTTTCCATAATAAAACTAATATTAATAATAAGTTGTATTATTCCTTTAGTTGTTTAACATATATTAATATTATGTACTAATTCGTTAGTAAGAGAATATATGCTATACAAATACTGTGTGATATAAATAAAAAAAAAACGAGAATGACTATTTACTATTTTTTTATTAAAAAAATGTGTACAAGACTTATTGCATTATATATGTATTATATAAATAGTAGACAGTACTCAAAGTACAGTGACATAATGATTCACAATGAAAGTAACAAACGGGTTGCATAGCAGGAAGAGGTGGACTTTCCTCAATTTCAATAACAGGCTGGGTCACAAATTTTCTGATGTAATCTGCTTTCTCTCTGCCCTTGACATAGACAGAATCTGTTGGCTGAATCAATCTCTCGAGCAGTCTTCGAAAGTGGTGTGGTGGTGTAAACCCTTCTTCCCATTTAATACAATGCTGGTTATGGATTAACCAAGTAGCTTGACGACGACTCTCTGCATCTAACGTATGCCAGGGATACGGTGATTTAAAAACAAAATGGGCAATTTGTTTCCCATTATAAATGGCGAGTTCTTTTGGTATAAAAGCTTTTGAAATTTTAAACCCTTGTACATCGATTATGACGGACATTGTATTACAACTGTCGTACTGCTTTGGTTCACGCGTTGTATGTAACTAAACGATGTGGAGTATAACACAGTATGCTGTCGTATTGGCAGCTATGTTTGCCGCTGTTTCAAACTCCACACGAAGAACTACTGCTTTAGAGTGCAATGGTTCTTTTTGATTTGAGCAATCTACGGCAATCAACGGTGCAGCTGTGGTAAATAGCGTAGGGGTGAGTAATGGTTGTCCATCTCTTTGGTAATATGGCATTTGGAATTTAGCAAACATTTCATACAACGTAGCAAAGCAATTGTTATCATAATTAACGTTGAGATTGTCATACGGATAATGATCCGTGTTCAGAAACACGCGAATATTATTTAGTGCACATTTATCGAATCTGCTTGTATCCTGCATAACATTATTCTCTCGCCCAGTTTGAAATCCTATAATAATGTATCTAGGTGTTTCTATACTAGTAGATGTTTTGATTGCCCATGTATGCTTATCTGTTGCTGGAACGGCGGGATATATGTGGGTTTCCCAACTTCTAAATGCTACTGGCGTATTTCCATTTTTATCAATGTATTTCATTAACGCCAACTCCTCTGCTAATGCTGGAATGATGTGTGGAACTTTCTAATATATCTTATCTATGTTAACTTTTAATGCTTCTTCTACAGTTGAAATTACTGCGTCGGTATCAATGTTACTACGAATTAATACCAGTTCTTGTCTAATGTTCAAAATCACTTTATTGTAATCTTCGGCAAAGCCAAGTAGCATTCGCAACGGTATACAAACATTAAAGTATCCTTGAGCATTTGTTAGTGTACTGTTTGCAGTAGGAAACCAACCTGCATTTTCATGACGGGCGAAATCATTGGACGTCAATGATACCAATCCTTTCATTGTCGACGGTAATCCCACTTTCGTTACGGAATCTACCACTATTCCATTCATTTCATATCTAATTTCACTGAATAAAATGCGATACTGTTATTAACGAACATTGCGGTGTTAGAGACAGTACCATCCTGACGTAATAATCGTCCCTCTACGTAGACATAGCTTTCGGATGGTAAAGTGCACGTCTTCCTGAATGGGTATCCTAATGGGTGTGCAGTTACGATAGCATTATCAACGACAACTTTTTCATTAACGTTTAATATACTCATTGTAGTACTGTAAAGCCGAGACTTTCCAATAATAACTATTTTAAGTGTTATTGTCGAAATGGTAGATGTATTGATAGGTAGATAGATGACATGTTGAGAGGACTCTATTATTTTATACCCCGCTGGTACACTGGGGAAGAACTGATGAATTATGTGTGATGTTTCACCATTCTTAAAACTACCACTTGTTATATTGCACTCGATAATTAATGAGTTAATTTTGATAATGTTAATAGGAGTATCAGAGGTATGCACTTTCTGAGCCTGGTAAACAGTTTTATTAAATCCCAGCATAGGTCCTATCGAATTTGCCACATTGAAGTTAATGTCATGGGTTGCTTTCATACTTGCTTTCATAGTATTATTATTCGCTTGTAAATGCATAAATGCTCTCGATCCCTTCACTGACTCATTAATATATTTATTCACATCCGAGACTTCGTATGATCCTGGTGGTATTGTAATTTTATCGTTTCCAAATATGAGTTGGTTATTCTTTGAAGTAACATTCTGTATAATATTGAAAGATTCAAAACTTGTCAATCCCATTACGTATTCCGACTCATTTTCAAGAAAAATCGGTGGATTAAAGGTTGCTTGCAAGATTCAGTTTTTACCGGTAAATGTAAATGTGTACGATATTACGATCACGTAACGACTACTGAAAATCAGTACGAGTAGTCATATAAAAAGTGTAAGACTAAATGACCGCAGTTGTATGTATCAAAATCTTGAACCTTGGTAAAGTTATACTCAATTGTGTTTCTGCTACCGTCACTTTTAAAATAGTGGAGTAATTCAAAGGGTGGTTTAATATGTCCTATGCTATCAAAATATGTAATATGCCTGTTACGCTTAATGTAAGCTGTCCAGTGTGTACCCTTGTTATTTTGATCATCCAGATTCACAATACCACATTCATTCGCATGGATTCGTGTAGGTAAGTTATCTCGCATATATATCCCTTTAAAATAGGGAATCTGTAATTGCTCCACAAATTTTGATAGCTCAACATTACTTAAGGCGTGACGTAGTAGCTTCAGTGGGAGTTTTTTGAATACGGTTGTAAATATATACCTAACCCTCGTTTATATGGCTTTATGTATAAACCTTTTCCTAATGCAGCTGCTTCCATTGCTTGGTTGTGTCGTTTGGTTTCGCCTAACGTTTTTGTCGCAGCTTTTGCGACTGCCGCAGCACCGCCACCTAGAGACCCTAAAGCTCCTAATGCTGCAAAGAGGAGAATAAGAGGTATGAATCCCCCACGTTTTGGTATTGGCAATATTCTGCTCTTGGGTGACATAATTTTTTTGTGTTTTAGACGCTCAAGGCTTGCTGTATTGTTGATTTTAAAGATGATCGAAGTTTACCACCAACACGACATCGGGCTAGAAGGACTGCTTTGTTAAACGAAATTGCTCTGCGAGAATGCTTCCTTCGTCGAGATTTGTTTCCCATTCCCAATTTCTTTTGTCCTTTCTGTGATTTGCCACCCATTCCCATTGTCCGTTTTCCTTTCATTATACCAGCTATGGTTAATGCAGCTGCCCTTTCACCAAAGGTAGCGTCGGTAGAACGAAATCTATTCCAAGCTTTTTGTTGTAAAGTCTTATCGGCTATGTGTCGTTGTCCTAGATCGTTTGACTTGGAGTATGCAATATCGTGTTCTTTACACGCTTCGTCCAATGCGTTAATACCTTTGTCGCCACGAGCTAATCGTTTTTGTAAACGGGTACCTGGCCCACAATATCGATATCCGGGTATATGCAACTCCACGGGTAATTAACTATATATATATATATATATATATATATATATATATATATATAGAAGCGTCATACAAGTCGTGGTTTAGTACCATAATGGGTGACATCCGTTTCATTCCGCAAGATACAGAATTACCTATCAAAAATTATGACATTACTCCTAACAAGGAGCACTACTCTAAACACCGCGGTTTACTAAAAGGGGGATGTAAACGAGGTATAATCGTCGGACCATCCGGCTGTGGAAAAACCAATGTTATGATTAGCTTATTAGAACATCAAAATGGCTTACGTTTTGAAAATGTCTATATATATTGCAAATCTCTATACCAACCTAAATACCAGTACCTGCGAGTGTTACTGGCGTCCATAAAGGAAATTCGGTATTTCGAATACAGTGATAATAGTGATGTTATACCTCCTAGTGAGTCCCGTAAAAATTCAATAATGATTTTTGATGATGTAGCATGTCATAAACAAAATGAAATTAGAGATCATTTTTGTTTTGGCAGACATCGAAATAATGATTGTTTCTATCTGTGTCAAACGTATTCTTCAATTCCAAAACAGCTTATACGTGATAATGCGAATTTACTTGTTCTTTTTCAACAAGATCACACTAATCTCAAGCATGTGTATGATGATCACGTTAATGTTGATATGTCATTTGATAGATTTAAAGACTTGTGTTGCTGTTGCTGGCGTGATAAATTCGGATTTCTTGTGATTGATAAAGAAAGTGATGTTAATAACGGTCGTTACCGTAAGAGATTTGACTGTTTCATTGCAGTATAAATAATCTACTAGGACTGTCAACGTACAGTCGTAATGGAGGAGCGCTTAGTACAAGACATTTTGCGTGCTCGCAAGAGTGTGCAACAGAAATATGCTAGTTTGAAAGAAGATACTGCACTTACAGAACGTGCAATGGAGGCACACTTTAAACCTATCACACAACCATTAAAACAATTAATTACTAAAAATGATGGTTCTCTCATCAAATCTGAACCCCTTACGCCAGAAGTAGGAAAAAAGGAGCCCATTGCACATGAAAATGAAGTATTTTTACATTATACACCGAAAACCTCTAGAATACGTAAGGAGCCGCGTACTATTGTTCCTGACACCGTTCCCACACCTGTACAGGAATCTGTAATTGCTGATGTCACACATGACGACGAGGTGGAAATTCCTACTTTACAACAATTGAAATCGGAACTACTAGCTGCTGGATCTCAACCCGCCTTTGAAGAGTATCTTAATCAATACGAAGGATTAGCGAAATACTACGTCGAAGGTATCTTTAGAGATACCGAAGATGAATATGACAACGTACGGTGTGCATTTTATTCCTGAAGAAGAGAAATTTTTTATTGGCGATGCTGAACTAGATTTTGTTGGAGAAAATTTGCGAATCGCTCTTCCCGATGGATCATCCCTAGACTATGAGGGAACACCGGGGTTATATGAACTACTTTTTAAAAAAGTTCCTACGGGATACAAAAAGAGGGATCTACAGCACTACAATGACATTTTGCGTCGTACGCATGCTGCCCGACGTAATTATAACCCTGATGATCAAATCCGAGGAACTAATAGTAAGAAGTACCTTGAAATCATTAAACCATTACTTCAACCTAGAAAACGTTCTGCCACATCATCTATTGCACCTCCAGCCACCAGATCTCGAACAACTTCTATATCCAAAAGAGGTGGTGGACTGCAGCTATTGCGATACAATAATAAACCGATTGAGTTTGTACCGTGGAATAATCCGAATAAGTTAGTCGATTGGTTAAGGGAATTATTAGGATCTATGTCAGCAGGAACTACTAGCAATCACAACGAAATAATATATATAATTGACGAACTATGTAACCCACAAGTAATAAAGTAACAGATCTTGTTATAAACCGACCACTATAGTCATTTCCTTTCATTGTTACGACGACTATCACTAAAGATAGTGCTATATGTCCACCAGTGATGCCAATACATAAATTTGGCGGACATCTTCATCATCAAATGACAGTGGATAAATTTGGGAAACATATTGTTCATCATAGCGATCTGTATTATGAAACTTTTATTTCATTTTCTGGAATCGCCGTAAAGAAGAGAATTAGTCTACCTACCGGCATAGTTGATCAATATACCTATCCCTGTAACGGCGGCACTATACTTTATTGCAGGTGGAGTCTTCCAAGTCTTCAGCTTAACATAGATGGTAAAAAATTTGAGCTGGCAAAGGATGTAATTGGTAATTCCTCTTAAGAGGAATGATGTAATTCGTGTAACCATACCGGAGTTTGTACAGTTTTCAACTGCAACGATGTTCAACGTAGAGTTCGTAGTAAAATCCAAAGCAAATAATGAGTAAAGCCGATGTTGTTGAAGAACTGCACAAACCTGCAAGAAGAAATTTTCCGCGCCGTTGTGTTGTACTAAAAGGTTTGAATGATCTATTTCAAGCTGATTTAGTGGAAATGATACCATATGCTCGGATGAATAAAGGATTTCGATACATTTTAGTAATAATAAATGCATTCTCTAAATATGTCTGGGCTTTCCCCATCAAACGAAAGAATGGTAAACTAGTCGCGGATGTAATGGATAAACTTTTTTCTGGTTTGAAAAGGACACCTACACATATACAAACTGATATGGGAACTGAGTTCTATAATGCTGAATTCAAAAAAGTAATGAAAAAATTTAATATCAATCATTATAGTAGTTATTCCACCTTGAAAAGTAGCATAGTCGAACGTGTAAATCACACCCTTAAAGCAATAATGTGGAAAACCTTCAGCTTGCAAGGATCCTATAAGTGGCTATCAATATTGCCGCACATTGTCGCCGAGTATAATTCAAGAAAGCATAGAACTTATTTCTTATTGCTACTGCTATTCTTGACTACGTGTTGGAGGTATGTTGGTCAAGGTAGTACGTAATTGCTGTCGCCAAGATGCTCGTTGTATTGTACACATCTTTGTGTTATGTATGTATCGGCAGTCTTCCTCAGCCAATTGTGTAACGAACAAGCCGCTAATACAATTACGTCAACAGATTCTGGTGGCAGTAGCATAGGTTTTTCAAAAACTCTAAATCTTGACACTAAAATGCCAAAAGCATTTTCACCTATGCAGCGAGCTCTTGATATTCGATAATTGAATATTTTTTTCTTTGTCTGTGGGCGTTTACTTTAAGGGGAACGCAGCATCTCCGACAATAATTAAATTTTCTGGTACATCTAGTTCGTTTCTCTGTAAGGCTTGCCCAAGGCTCGATTGGGCAAGCACACCACCATCAGAAGCTCGTCCGTTGCAGCCAATGTCAACATTCGTAAAACAATATTCATCGTCTACCAATGCTAAGAGTACAATGCTATTAGTTCCTTTATAGTTGAAAAAATTTGAACTATCATCAGGCGCTCACATAGTAGCATGTTTCTCGTCGATAACACCGATACATCCAGGAAAATTCTGAAACTGTTGATAGGTGCATGTATTTTCTGTTTAAACAATGCCGTTTTGACTGTCATTTCTTTATTCATGATATTGCCAAGGTAAGGGAAGGGAAGGTTTATGCCATTCTATCATTTGGATCTTGCGTATCCATAAATTGAATGTGTAGATAACCTTAATAACATTTTACATCCATCTATGTTACCTTTTACAACTGACATTCCTGAGTAAATTAGTTACTGTGTCCTCCTACTAAGCTCTATAATTTGCTCCTCTCTCCTCTTAAAAAATGTTTAGTACATATTTTGTTCATGGCTATTACATATAACCATTGTTTATACAAATGTATAAACAATGATATAAAACATAAACAATAGTACTACATTGATTTGTAAACAAATGTAAATTCCTTCAAACTAAATTTTTAGCTGTTGCAGAGGTACGTGATACGAACTCAGAAATGGAGTTACGAAACCGTAACGCTTGTGTTAACATTGTGGGAAGCTAATTAAATTTGCGCCGTGTCCTCTACCACGCGAAATTTGGCGAATTATAACCTCAATCTGTCTAAAAAATGGAAATAAAAAGGAAAATTAAAATCTACGGTAACCTAGGATGCCAGCTACGGTCCTCTACAATCCATTGAGATGATCCTATGTTACCGTATATTTTATGTATCCTTTTTATTTCCATCTTTAGACCGATTGAGGTTATAACTTTCACGTGGTAGAATACACGGCCTATTTTTGACAATAATATTCCGCACAGCTTTATTTGTCTTTTTCGCTGATTTAAATAAATTTAAGAGGATTAAAGGCAATAATAGGGAGACTGAAAGAGGTTACATTTCATGGCCGTACATTTGATGTTGTATTTGGAAGCTCCATAGATATTCAACCAATTGCAACGGCCGGCAATATAGGTGGATATTGTGCAAGAGATTCAATTTCTTCAGATGTAAAAACCGACCACCTGTCAAGGTGTTCTACTCCATCATCAAATTGTACACTGGTTAAATAAACGCAACTTAATTTGAAAACATTTGTTACTCGTATTATTACAGAGCATGAATAATGTTGAAAGTACACCAACTTTACAGGGTATAAATAGAAAAAGAAATGTCATCTCTTCATGAAGTGGTTGAAACCTTTAAAACAAGATTTATTGACTAAAAATTAATACTCACATTTTGTATTGTTTTAGTTTGCGTAACATTAATGAATAAATGGTTGATCTGCAATATTGTTCCGTTTTGTTAACTCCAAAATTATCTTCATCATTACAAATTACACTAGCGTCGTTATTGTCGTCATTCAAATCACTAATTTGTTACTATTTTGTGCCATAAAAATATTATGGAAAACACAACATGCTATAATCATTTTAGGAATGAATTCTGTGTTGTTTTAAAATGTGAAAACGACCTTTTAATAACTCATAACATTGTTCAATAAAAACTCGTGTCTAGGACATCTTATAATTGAAAGGGCACTATTTTCTGGTCAAATGATTTGAGACGGAAGTGCATGACGCAAAAGGAGTTGGGATGATCATAAGTGAAAGAGCGAAGAGATTTGTTAAATAATACGAATTGGTATCTCCCCGGGGGGTGTAGGACGTTTCGCGCCGCGGCCGTTTCACCGCGGCCGTTTCGCCGCAGGGCTAATTCGCCGCTGGCCGTTTCGGCGCGGCCGTTCCGCCGCCAAAAGTACACTATAGCTCGTATGAAAAAATGGACCTCGCATCCTTGATCTCCTTTTTGGAGAAAACACTACGAATTGCGTTGTAAATATGAATTTATTAGAGACGGAATTAACACATTGTATAAAATGTTGTTTTAGTTCGTTACGCCCTAAAAAACTATTTTTTTCTAAAAATCAGTAAAAATGAGTTCATAAAATGCCCATTCGAAATAAAGATACATATTTTCGAAAAAGAAATGTTTATTTTCTATGTAAATACTACAATACGTCAAATAATTACATTAAATACATATAATACCTACATTATATTAATGAAATTGGTAATTATGGGCGATTGAACGCAAATATTCTAAAATAGTTCTGTCATTAAATTCTCTCACAATTCTTAAAATTATGTCGTCACCTAATGAGTGTCCTAATGATAATGATCTCATTAGAAATAATTGTTAATAAGGTTTAAAATTTGGTAGATACGTGAGTTTTTATACGATATATTTGAAAAAATGTAAGATGGTATAAGCTAGTGTTCAATTGAATGCAATAAAATAATGTTGGCGGCGAAACGGCTCGCGCCGAAACGGCCAGCGGCGAACTGGCCCTGCGGCGAAACGGCCGCGGCGAAACGCCGCGGCAAAACGTCCCACACCGCTCCCCGGGTAATATGGGTTAGAATGAAAGTGGAGTTTCGAAGAATTTTTCTTATTGCATGCTATGCACTGATGAATGGTAAAAGAGACCAGGAGCATGAGAACTTCTGGAATGAAGTAGAGAACGTGTTGAACGTATGTAAGCCAAACGAAAGAGTGATTGTAGTGGGGTATATGAATGGGTGGGTGGGTGTACAGAGAGAACATAGTGAATGCGTTCTAGGAAACTTCGGAGACCAAAGAGTTAATGAGAACGGTGAACACCTGCTGAACATCTGTGTGGAGAGAAGCCTGTTTGTATCCAATACGTGGTTTAAACATAAAAATGTGCATATGTATTCATGGCAAAGAGGTGAATCTAAAAGTATGATAGACTTGATAGTGTATGATGAACGGCTTAGAAACCTGGAGAAAGACACAAAAGTAACGCGCGGATCGGAGTGTGGATCGGACCACTTTTTGGTTGTATCGAGAGTGTGTTTAGGGCCTGGAGAAGCATAGCAAACGCAGTGCGAACGTCCAGAATTAGGGTTGACAAACTAGTGGATAATGGTGCGAGAATGAAATACGCAGATGCTGTGAGTAAAGAGTTGAATGTGAATGAAACAGTGTGGAACGAACCTATAAAAGACACTGACGTTGAAAGTGCATGGATAAGTTTGCAAAACTCTGTTGTCTATTGTGCCGTGCGAATATGTGGAAGAGTGATTGTAGGTAGACAGAAAAAATGTGTTTGGTGGAATGAGTCGGTAAAAAAGGCAGTATGTAAGAAAAAAGATGCGTACATGGCAATGATTGCTGCAAAAAATGAGACTGAGAAGAAGCGATTGTATGAGGTGTACAGATTAAGAAACAAAGAAGCGAAGGAGGCAGTGAGAATAAGTAAAGAAGAAGTGATGGCTGTGGAAGGAGAGAAAATTCAGAATGATTTTGAGGGAAACAAGAAACTCTTCTGGGAATGGGTCAAAAATACAAAACGTGAACGCTGACTCTGACAGGGTTCCAGGCGACAATGACGCCGACGTTGCTCAGGAAGTCCAGGACCGCGATAACGCTGACGATGACCTACACGGTAGTAACGACGAAGAAATTGACGATGCCTGGTTTTGGAATACCCATATCCCTATGACTATTGGCCGCACAGTTCTTCCCCCCGTATACAACATTATGTGTGCGATGGTGTCGAGAGTCAGTGCCGCTCAAAGCAATTCTGCTTTTTTGATAGTTGCAGGGTGGTACTGGCTCTTTTACGCACATCGCATAATATCATGGGAACGTCTCACATTTACGGTATGTATTCCCTTCGTACTACTTTTATAATATCACTTCTGTCTTTGCGATTGACGACAATAATACCATTCGTCCGGAATTATGATGTCGTGATTACGGAGAGCTCTCTTAAAGAACAGCTCGACTGTGCCCACACTAGGCTTCTAACATTATACCTTGACTGGAATAGTGTTATCTCAGTGGTTATGATCACGCCATTATACATCTGGAGATGATATTGGAAACTGTCGAAGAGATTGGTGGACTTTACGAACTAATCCACTTTCGTAATCAAGCACTTCGATAAGTGGTCTTTCCTGTGATCGAGATAGACATACTAAGTATGACTGACACCGCTCTCCAAATACTTACGCTTTCTTCCCAGAAAAACGGCGGCCCCAACAGTGCGACCGCAGACCAGACGCAGACTAACTGACTGAGCGCGTCGACAGCTTTACATACAAACAGACAGACCAACTGACAAATATAAACAGACAGATAGACAGATAGACAGATAGACAGATAGACAGATAGACAGATAGACAGATAGACAGATAGACAGATAGACAGATATACAGATATACAGATAGACAGATAGACAGATAGACAGATAGACAGATAGACAGATAGACAGATAGACAGATAGACAGACAGACAGACAGATAGACAGATAGACAGATAGACAGATAGACAGATAGACAGATAGACAGATAGACAGATAGACAGATAGACAGATAGACAGATAGACAGATAGACAGATAGACAGATAGACAGATAGACAGATAGACAGATAGACAGATAGACAGATAGACAGATAGACAGATAGACAGATAGACAGATAGACAGATAGACAGATAGACAGATAGACAGATAGACAGATAGACAGATAGACAGATAGACAGATAGACAGATAGACAGATAGACAGATAGACAGATAGACAGATAGACAGATAGACAGATAGACAGATAGACAGATAGACAGATAGACAGATAGACAGATAGACAGATAGACAGATAGACAGATAGACAGATAGACAGATAGACAGATAGACAGATAGACAGATAGATAGACAGATAGACAGATAGACAGATAGACAGGTAGACAGGTAGACAGATAGACAGATAGACAGATAGACAGATAGACAGATAGACAGATAGACAGATAGACAGATAGACAGATAGACAGATAGACAGATAGACAGATAGACAGATAGACAGATAGACAGATAGACAGATAGACAGATAGACAGATAGACAGATAGACAGATAGACAGATAGACAGATAGACAGATAGACAGATAGACAGATAGACAGATAGACAGATAGACAGATAGACAGATAGACAGATAGACAGATAGACAGATAGACAGATAGACAGATAGACAGATAGACAGATAGACAGATAGACAGATAGACAGATAGACAGATAGACAGATAGACAGATAGACAGATAGACAGATAGACAGATAGACAGATATACAGATAGACAGATGGACAGATGGACAGATGGACAGATAGACAGATAGACAGATAGACAGATAGACAGATAGACAGATAGACAGATAGACAGATAGACAGATAGACAGATAGACAGATAGACAGATAGACAGATGGACAGATGGACAGATGGACAGATAGACAGATAGACAGATAGACAGATAGACAGATAGACAGATAGACAGATAGACAGATAGACAGATAGACAGATAGACAGATAGACAGATAGACAGATAGACAGATAGACAGATAGACAGATAGACAGATAGACAGATAGACAGACAGACATCACACATTGTAAATGCTCGAATAGATTTATAACTATGGTGATGGCAGCCATCTGACAATCCGTTACAGGAGCATCTCCGATGGGTGCCACACTACACATATGCTCAGTTACTTGCACCACGTCTACGCAAATGTAATGAAACGAAGTGGAAAGAACCTTTTGCACTTGAACTAAACCAAATTTTATATTCCTAAATAGAATCACACAATTGTGCATGTCTTTTGTTTATACAGGAAATAAATATATTAATATATCGTTTTCTTTTTTTTGGTTTCTAGAGTGTGTATCAGCTAAGCGTAGAGTAACGTGAATAGATAGGATACACAGGTAGCGTTCAGTGCGTGGTCATCACAAATGGCCTTGCTAATATATGAGATGACTGGCCTTGGTATTGTGTAAGCTTGTGCGACCTCGAGGAAGTAGGGCATACGAATGACCTTCCTGGTGTGTGACCTTGGTACAGTAGGCCGCTGTTGTATAACCTTGGGCGTGTGGGGCTGAGTGAAAGTAGGTCAGACATTGCAATTATCCGACCTTGGTCAAATGGTAGTCTTGATAAAGTGGTAACCTTGGAAATGTGTGACCTTGGAATTGTGGTATGTTCCAAAAGTCTCCAAACTTACCTACTCGTATTATTTTTAATATATATTTTACTTGATATTATTCACAAAAATGCCAAGAAATGCTTCATTGTGTTATTATAGGAGGAGGCTGTCTTAAACCAACCAACTCTGCATCGATTCTTATTCTACTCGATCTCTACTCATTTGTTTAGTTAACTAGATAAAGGTGCGATTTTTATGCTATTTTTTAATAAATTAATTAATAGCATTATGCGATACGTAGTTATTGATTCGCATGTAATAATAAACCGTTAAGTTGATTGATTGATTGATTGACCGGATTGTTGTGTTTGTTTGTTTGAGAAAGAACCATATTGCAGAAAATGTTCATTAGTTTGTACACCACTAGATGGCGTCACAAACAAACCCTAATTAGTCCTATCGCTAAGTGACGCTACCTTTATTACGTAAAAAATATTCATTGGTCCATACCCACTAGATGGCCCTACAAGCAAATTCAAGTTTCGCAAAAGGGGCCACGACTAGAAGGCGCATACATAACACAGGTTCTTATAACTGTCTTACAAGTTAGCATTAAAGTCCCCTTATTTCAAATTTCCCGCCTTAACCATTTCAGAGCCTTAACCCTCCAACCAGAGCTCAAAAGCTTGGTGGGGCTAAAAACCAATCAGAAACTAATCACGTAAAGGGGGCTGTCCTTAGGACCTCCATTCAGAATATTGTATGCGCACGCATTTGCTTATCTCCTAGGGACTGTACTGTAAAAAAGCTCTAAATACAACCAAAATAGGGTAAAAATTCCATCAACCTCCGAAAAGAAACCATAGGGGTGAACTAACAAAATGGTTTTTAACACAACCAAAAAGGCTCTAATTGGGGTGAAAATTCCATCAAGGGTTGAAAATGTCCTCCGAAAAGAAGCCATAAAAAAGGAGAGAACTAACAAAAAGGTTCTTAACACAACCAAAAAGGGCTCTAATTAGGGTGAACATTCCATCAAGGGTTGAAAATGACCTCCGAAAAGAAACCATAGGGATGCAAAATACGATCCCCACGTGGGCATATAAAAAGTGAAAGTTAAAGTGCCCCAGTGGGCGGGGTTTGTGATGTAAAAAAGTAGAGGGGAGAGTACCGGTATACTACCAAGTATTTTTATAGAAAGATAATATATATATATATATATATATATATATATATATCACTATGTACATGTATAATTACTTCACAGGCTTACTTCTATCAGTTTTACCTGTACATAATAATTTTGCTTTTTCCTTTACTTGCTTAAGTGGGTGTTTCAACAATTTAGTTTACCTAATATCTAAAAGCAATTCAGTGTGGTCATGTCGTCATGCGGCAACAAGTGTAATGTTTAAGGTTGAAGCATGCCAGTACGCCATTGACCTACAGTTACTTAATTTAATCTAATCTTAAATTTGTTTTCGTACTTTTATTATAGTTCTATCCGAATAAGCATGTCGTTAACTAGTAAATTAATTGTCTTTCTATCCGCTGTATTCTGTGTTTATATTGGAATTAAATTTTATGGATGTTGTAAAACGCCAGTTTTGCCAGTATTTGATGAACATGAATATTGGGGACCTGGTAAACCACCAAGTAAACCGGACACAACTATAAAACCGTTTAAGATAAACGTTCCAGACGAGGTAAATAATATTCGATTATAATTATTTGATAAACAAGTCTTCATTAAGTAATTTGTACGCTTATTTTCTGAACGCGTTGTATATTTTTATAACTAGAAACACAGTTTACTTTGATTTTCTTTTAATTTAATTGTTTAATCAATGAACAGTTTATTAATTACTTATACACTAAAGAAACTGCTAATTCATTCAACAAATTATTTAAATACAGTCTGACCGGTTTCGTTACACACCACTGTTAATTTCGTGTACTGCCTTTTTATAACACTTTACAAAATTTGTTTCAAACTTAATATCTTACGGGTTATGATTTTCTACGCTTAAAACTGCCTCTGTATTGCGACATTAAAAAAATTATCTAGGAAGGACATTTCTACAATGTACTTTGGTGGGACCGCCAGCGGTAGACTTCGTTTATTTTACTATTTAGGCTGGTAACCAAGCTGGCATTTACAATGGACCATTGAGCATTTGGGTATTAATTGCTCATACAAATCACTCCCACTGTTGATATACTAATGCTGCAGATCATATTTTTCTAGTTGTTAAACGACATTAATTTGCATATTGTTATACTTGCGGCTATTTGCCGCAACGATAGCCGCAACGCACCATGTGAGTAATTTTTATCTGTTTTATTTTGAATTTTACGTAAGGTGTTCGTCATTCAAGGGTTCATAAGGAACTAATTGGGATACCGTAAATCGGGGGTACTTTGCTCGATTATTTGTAGCCGTCTTGAAATTTTAGCCAAAAAATCTACAAAAGTCAACAAATTTGAAAATGTTTTGTATGCTACATATGATCCATATTTGTTCGAATGTATGTACGAGAGCATTGAAGTATAAGATTATGGATATGGAACAAAAGTGAATGTTGTGAAAAGATAAGTCGCGCCGACAGGAGAACGTGAAAAGGAACCTCATTACAAATAATTAGTACAGCAGCTATCCCTTGGCAGAATATTTTATAACGCTTTTACTGTCGGTCGACGGTCAATCTAGAAGGGGTAAAAGCGGTCCAAGTAGCGTCAGTGAAGACGTGGGCCTACCAGGGTTTCTGAAGATTTAGATCGGTGCCGGTATTTAAGACTTATGTCGCTTGTTGAGTCGGAAATGCGCTGCGGTCTCGGTGGTATGAATTCAAAAATAATTTAGTTACAAGAAAAAACATAAAAATCCTGATACGGAGGTCGGCACCAAATGTTTTCTATGTCGGATAAATAATAAAAACGTTAATTTTATAAGTTGGAAATTAGACCACAGAACGATTAGTCAAACGAAAAAAAAATATAACTCAAACTCTCAGTCTCAGTTTGAGAAAAATAAATTGTTATCGCGGGTCAATGGAACAAATTAAATTAATATTTCTCGGCCAAAAATAATACTAAGAAAATTGGGTGATTACGAAGCGAGGACTCGGCCTCTAATTTATTCGCGCAGCTGTAAGAAAATGCGCACTATACTGCTTGGCGATGTCAATCAATAAAATCATTTTTCGCGAACGGTGGCAAAAAAACCTAAATTCCTGAAAAAAAAATAACAAACAAGAACCAAAACGCATACAAGGCGGTAAATAAATAAACTAATAATTTTTCACACAAGGTCAGCATCACTGAAAAAAAATGGTAGTAGTAAAACAAAATTAACAACTCCAGTGATTAAAATAATTAACGGAACCAAGGAAATATATATATATATATATATATATATATATATATATATATATATATATATATATATATATATATATATTATATATATTATACAAGATTACAAGAGTTAATTAGTTTACAGCCTGTTTAGACAAACGACATTTTTAGTTTATATTTTTTTGAAAGTAGTTTTGGTTTTCCGTCGCCGTTGGCAATTATATATACAGGGTCCGCCTTTGAGAGCTGATCCTATGAGTATCTGCTAAACCAAACTTACTATAATTTTGAAAATTTGGTGACAGGGTGATGATGTTAGGGCTAACTCATCTAAAATATTTTCACGTTCGTACCACTTCCGGTTATACCGGAAGTCGGTACTTTGTCGCTTATATTAAATGGAACACCCCGTATATTAATACATTTTTGGATTCTATGTCGAATTTTAAGGTAAGTTAGTTAGATAAACTAGATACGAAATTTCAGTCGTTTTAAAAAAAACACATTTTTCTAAAAAAATTGGCAGATGTGGTCTTAGTAATAACTCGTTAATTGTTCTGTTCCTGTCAAACAATTTGAATAACACTTTGAGGTGTTGTAGCCAAAGGTTTATTGCAACAGTCTGCAAAAAATTACATTTGTATTTTTCATAAAAATAAAATTATGAATGTCTAACTTGACTATCAAAAAATGCAAGTTACTCAAAAAAATCAAATGGAAACCCTTATTTTTTATTACTCAGATCGATTTAACGTCAAAAATTAAGGTAAGTTTGTTTAAAACTTTATTTGCCTAAACGTAATAGTTTCGTACTTATTATTAAAAAAGTCCCAATTTTAAAATTTGTGATAAAAATGAGCTACATACTTAAATCTAGTATTCCTTGTTCGTGGTCACCATGGAAACCAAATAATTGAGAATTGAAATAAAGAAAAATATTTGAATAAGTTACTGCAAAAAGTTATAAAAATTGATAATTTTGTGATTCAAAAGTCATTTTACCAAATAGAAATGTTCTGTCATTTATTTATTTTGTTTTTCTTTTGTAGTCAATAATTTAATAAAATTGCTGACAGTTTGTGTTTTTCTTGATGAAATGGCTCGACTTGAATATTCTAATACAGATTATTTGAATTAGTAAGAACATTTATCGAACGCTATCCTGAGCACCCCCGACCATCAACAGATACAATAAGACATGTGGTTCAAAATTTGGAACAGTTTGGCACATTTAAACACTCTGCGTCTTGCAAAAAAACTGCTATTGATAACGAACAGAATGAAGTTATAACTTTAGGATATTTCCGTGCCTATCCTTGTAATTCCATAAACGACGCGAAAACAGATATTGGCTTAACACCAACAACTATCAGAAACATAAGTTTAGACCATACTGTTTACAATTAGTTCAACATTTGAAAGAAGCGGATTTCTTGAAACGTATCGAATTTTGTGAAACAATTTTGCTCAAAATACAAGAAATTCCTAATTTTTTGACTAATATCATATTTACGGACGAGTCTAAATTTACGAAAAATGGCATATTTAATCGCCGAAAGTCGAATTACTGGAATAACGAAAACAGCAATCCAATTCCTGAATGCCATTTTCAGGAAATTTGGAATTTTAACGTATTTTGTGCTATTCGGAATAACGAAATCTTTGACGTGTATTTTTACAACGAAAATTTGAGAGGTTTAAAATAGTTGACTGTTGCGATTTATGATTACAAATTTAATTTCTAGGAGAAAATTATCTTGAGATATTAAACACTCGAATTCAACTCCGATTAAATCTAGAAAGGGAAAATTTATGGTACCAACAAGACGATGCGACCCCTCACAACACCAACGCTGTTGCCATGAAACTTTATGAAATTTTTGAAGATCGTTGATTTGCCAATAATGGTCCCTTTCCAAGGTCACCTAAGTCACCTGATCTTACGCCAATGGATTTTTATCTTTGGGGTCGAATTAAAAATATTGCTTATGCTACACCACTAACGACTAAAGAAGATTGCATTGTAAGAGTGCAAAATACCTTCAATGCTCTTTCTCCACAAGAAATTCAAAGGGCTACAAATGAAGCCGTTATAAGACGGGTTTAACAGTCTTGCGTCTAACGGGCAACATTTTGAAGATTTATTGTAAATTAATTTACATTTGATCACGAACAAGATATACTAAATAAGCGACTTTATCGTGTAAGAATGCACTGATAAGTATGTAGTTACTACCTCTGCAGTAAAAAGTAGTTTTTTTCGATTTACTCATAAAGTATTAAATTTTTACACTTATGTTGTATATCGAATTTGAAAAAAATGACAGAACATTTCTATTTGGCAAACATGACTTTTGAATCACAAAATTATCAATTTTTATAATTTTTTGCAGTAACTTATTAAAATATTTTTCTTTATTTCAATTCTCAATTATTTGGTTTCCATGGTGACCACGAACAAGGAATACTAGATTTAAGTATGTAGCTCATTTTTATCACAAATTTTAAAATTGGGACTTTTATGATAATAAGTATGAAACTGTTACGTTTAGGCAAATAAAGTTTTAAACAAACTTACCTTAATTTTTGACGTTAAATGACCTGAGTAATAAAAAATAGGGGTTTCCATTTGATTTTTTTGAGTAACTTGCATTTTTTGAGAGTCAAGTTTAGACATTCATAATTTTATTTTTATGAAAAATACAAATGTCATTTTTTGCAGACTATTACAATAAACCTTTGCCTACAACACCTCAATGTTGTATTCAAATTGTTTGACACTGAACAGAACAATTAACAAGTTATTACTAAGACCGCACCTGTCAATTTTTTTAGAAAAATTTTTGAAAACGACTGAAATTTCGTATCTAGTTTATTTAACAAACTTACCTTAAAATTCGACATAGAATCCAAAAATGTATTAATATACGGGGTGTTCCATTTAAAATAAGCGACTAAGTACCGACTTCCGGTATAACCGGAAGTGGTACGAACGTAAAAATATTTTAGATGAGTTAGCCCTAACATCATTACCCTGTCACCAAATTTTCAAAATTATAGTAAGTTTGGTTTAGCAAATACTCATAGAATCAACTCCCAAAGGCGGACCCTGTATATATAATTGCCAACGGCGACGGAAAACTAAAACTACTTTCAAAAAAATATAAACTAAAAATGTCGTTTGTCTAAACAGGCTGTAAACTAATTAACTCTTGTAATCTAATTGAGATGGCCTAACAGTGTAACTAAAATAAATGTTATGATCTGACAACTTAAATAACAGATCGTACAAGATTCAAAATTATAAAACAAAAATCGGCTACTTGCTGTTAATCAAAAAAATTAGTTTAGTCGAAATACTGCAGTAGGTGAAATATTTGGATCACCCGGTATTTATGGGTATCGCTAGTGGCGGAAAACTACAACTAAATTCCAAAAAGAAACACAATGTGTTCGTTAGGCACTAATAAAGGCGGCTATATAAAACAAAAATTACCGAGCAATTTATTCTTTTAAAACTAACATAAAAGAAAAAAACCCTAATTACGAAATTTAGTCAATTGAGCTGTAGAAAAGAAATCGCGGTTCCATAAATGCTTACACTAAATTTTAAAATGAAAGTGCAATCGGTGACGGAAACCTTGAATCAATAAATTAATTAATCCTGCTCTTATCTGTCTAAACACTCTAAACGGACGGCAAAAAAATAAATCAGGGCGGCGTTGAAACTATAGGATAAATACTTTCGATCGAAACACAAGAAAACAATCCTAATTATCAGATGCAATCGCATACAATGACAATATATTTCTGCCAAAGTTTAGGTCAAACTTAATGTGCTGTTGATTCGTGGTTTTACATGAATCTATTGCTCGATATTTCCATACATATGTTTTCATGTTCTTTTGTTTCATTTTTTCCAATATTGGAACTTTTTCATGTGGGAATTATTATAACCGCTGCCCTTGCAGGGTATCTTTACATGGAAATTATGCTTCCCATTGCCCGGTTTTGAGTAGTTAGTAGTTTGTTTTGTCTTACAGATGGATGAGATAGGGAATCTTGACAATCAAAAACATTTCGAGGCAGTACTAGATTATTTCTCCAGAAACTGATTCGGAAGCTGAGGAGGATGAGGATACATTTGATGATTATAATGAATTATGTCAGGCTGATTCGAACAAGTCATTATCTAGAACACGCCAATTAAGCCCACTATTGAGATGGCTGATGTTCTTTACTGAAAATGAAAAATTTCCAGATAATTCAATAGGGACTGACGCTCAAAGACTACGAATAGATGGCAATTCTTCAAATGAACCTGATGACTGGACTGTAACACGGATTACTTTGAAGGACTCAATATCCAATTTATAGTACTCCAACACCAAAAATCACTTTCCTTAAAAAATTTAAAGAAATTGGTTTCTTTTTGAAAATTTTTACCAAGCAAATGTTATCTTCATTTTTATATTAGACTAACCTTTAAGCATCGCAACCACGAAAAATGAAAAAAATGCATTGAACTTTTCTAGAATCGGCATGACACAACTGTTGAGATAACCAAAACTTTGTTTGTTATGATGATTCTTGGGGATATTCGTAAATTACCACGTATGGCTAATTATTGGTCGAGTGATAGAAGCTGTGTTGCGCAAGTAACGATTCAAAAAGATACGAAAAGGCTTATTAAAAACCTTCATATCAATGACAACAGTAATGCGGTTGAGAAAGGTTAACGAAGGATATGATAAATTACATAGAGTCAGGCCACTGTTAGACAATTTACAAAGGATGTTGGCTGTAGGCGAGTCTATGATTGAGTTCAAAGGACGGCCTTTTAAGAAAACAATACATTGAGTGGGGTTACATGTTTGGTGCCTCACAGACTCTAAGACTGCCTACATATATAATTTTAACATTTACGTTGGAAAATCAGAAAATAATAAAGGTCCAGTGCTTGTAGGTGAGCGTGTAGTTTTACAGCTTACAGGAGGATACAACACAAAAATTGTTTCGTAGTGGAGGAATGTATACAGCTGGAACGGTAAGAGCGAACAGAAAAGGTTTACCTACGATGATGAAAGATAAAGTCAGTCTCTTAAGAGTAGAGTATTGTTTGAGATGTGTAGCATGTGTCAAGTGAATGGGCAACAATCTAGTCAATTTTATGCCGCCGTGTTTCTCCTCTAATCTAAATGTACTACCTACGTAATAAAAAGTGGAGAAATAATTAGTGTTTCATGTTCGGGGGTTGCCGCAAATTTTAATAGAATTATGGGTGATATTAATAGGTTCGACCAGTTAAGAGAACATTATGAAATAAGCTTCAAGTGGTGGTTCCTTATATATTTATTTGCTTGATATGGCTATAGTAGACGCATACATTCTAATGAAAACCACTAATACAGCTAGTTCTATCTAATGCTGGCAAACGTCTGCCCAGCAAACATATAAGTTATAGAAAATGCAGGTTCTGCAGCACATCTTTACAAGAAAAAAGGACAAAAATACTTTGTTTCAGATGTGGTGCACCTGTATGCCTCCACTCCAAGTTTGACAAACTCCATGTTGTCTTGAAATTAATCGTTTTATTTTTTATTAACCTTAATAGGGCACTGAGAAGCAATATTCCCATATCTTTAAACAAGAACTTTTTTCTAAATTCTATGCATTATAAAAATACATCTATTTAGTACAATTTTTCATATTTACGTCATCACATAAACTTTTAATAAACTCGCACCCACTAAAGTGTTAAACAGGAGATAGTCCAAATTTTTTGAGAAAGGACCAGGCAGCCGGCTTATGGAGAAATGGATTCCGGTTAATTTGCCTTAATTTTTGGGATGTTGAAGATATCGACTTCATGAACAATAGTGCCCATGGGCACAACTCAATCCTATGGCCAGTTTTCAATTTACAGGGTGATGAAGTTGAAAAATGGCCATTCTTTAAAACGTATTAAAATGTAATTTTCATAATGTATTAAGGATTTTTTGCTGTAATAGTATTCTAATAACATCAAATAATATTGCTTTGTGTAGAAAAGTATTATTTGATACAGGGTGATTCAAAATTACCAAAAAAGTTGTTGATGCTGTGTATTCTACTTTACAGTAGGAATATGAAAATATTAATATTTGGTCTGAATTTACTTTAGTTGGACTTATTATAACAAGATATAAAAACATTTTATACAGGGTGAGTCAAAAAGTTGATCGACTCTACAGGTTATTTTTACTACAATTTTATATATTTTGTAATACAAGTCAGTAGTCGACATTGAACCATTTTCAAAAATATATGATTTATAAATTAAATACAGGGCGATTCACAAGATATTTAAGGTAGAAAATTACGAAAATTAATTTTTTTTGCGAATCACCCTGTAATTTAATATTTCCTCCGTTAATTTCTCTACTTTTTTCTTATTGTCTGTAATTTGAGTTTGTTAGGCCTCTATAGAAGTTTTGCGAAGTTACTATGATCAGTTTTTTTATATCGACTTTGTGATGACAAGCCTGTCACAATGTATACGCTTATACCTGAGCTCATAAATGTTTTTATTTTATTTAATCATTCATGATTTATGTCATTCTAACGTTATTTGTTTAAGGAAACAAATAATATGTAACATATAATATCAACAAATAATGTATTAATAAGGAGCCAAACCTCCGAAGACGCAAATATTATTAGAGAGCCAAATATCCGAAGACGCAAATATTATTATGTTATTTATCTACATACCTATCTGCAATCAGTTTGAATAAGTTACTTATAGGTGTAATGTATCCAGATTATAAGTAATCTCACCACTATAGAGGTAGAGTTTCCGGCGCGTTTTTTTTTTAAGTGGTATCCCCAATAAGCCTAATCCACTTTAACCTGGGAAATGCAGGTCGATTGTAATGAAACATACAAATATATAAAATACTTTAAGAAACGAATATACTAACAAAAATAAGTACATGTGTAGAATTTAATCCAAGTCAAGAAAAAAGAAACAAACGAAATAAACTAAAGTTAGGTAGGAACTGAAAATATTTAATTTTCTACAATTTCTGGACCATGATTAATATTTTCTGGCAGCATCCTTTCAGCTGCATCAGTAATTTCATTTAAAAGTTGAATAGATGGATATCTCATATTTTGTTCATATCTAGCATAACCCAAAAACCATAATACACTGGCCACATGAGCACATGTTCCTAAAGTTCTAGCTCTCGACTTGCAAATACAGTAATAGTGAAATTCTAAAGGTTGATGATCGACATTTTCGTCAATCGTAAAAGATATCCACAACATATATTTACATATATTACGAAATCTGGAGTACACTCGGATTCGTATAATGTTCGGATACTCCAATTCGTCAAATTGAAGAATATTAGTTTCTTCTCTTTGAATTCTGTCTTGAATATAACTTTTTGCCAAGTTTACATGATAAATTCCAGTCAGATGCTTTAAATGGTGTAAATCTAAACGGGAGAACTCATGAGCGTGCAAGTGATTTAATAAAACCCACTGACCGTCCCTTAAATGTAGATTTTCAGCTTCAACTCGTGCTTGCATAATATTTACTTCGTCCAAATTACCTAATATTTGTTCCGCCATTTGTATTGTACCGGGCATGGTTATTGGGGGATGGAATTTATTAATAAGAGCTCCAGCTATCTGATAATATTGGTTTAAATTAGCAGCATGGTGTATCGAAATAGTGTTCTTTAAAAACTTGAATATAGATTTCAAATGTCCATTACGAGATTCGACTATCCAACGTGCGGTTGTAATATATCGAGCAAAATTAGCATCACGTGTTTCTAATTCAGCCTGTCCTCTAACAAGAAGAGGGGGCATAAGACAGTTGATCCCATACTCTTGCAATAACGGAACAGAATCTCGATATCCTCTGTCTACAATTGCAATGTCCCCTTCTTGAAACCAAGCTCTCATTCCATTAATGTAGTTGTTTAGTTCATACTGTAAAATAGTGGCATCATTGTTTCGGAAATCCGAAAAATATGGTCCATTAATAGCCAGAATGTAACCATCGGGGGCGACTATCAATTCAGGTTTTACCAAATGCTGCATTTTATAATAGCAGTACGATTGTCTAAGTACTCTAAAATTAGAACTTTTTTCGAGTTTGTTATATGTGCAGTCTATATACACTATGGCTTTGGGAATGTCAGGATTAGGATTATACAGTATGTTTGTAAATCCAGAGACATGTCTGTCTATATAATTGGCTCTGGTGATTGCGTTAAATCCTATATTATATGGTACAAATCGTTGCATTAGACATAACCGCACCTTATTAATAACTAAACTAGTTACTTGTCGAGAAGGATATTGAAATATAACTTTTAAAAAATTATCTGATAAACCGTGTCTCATTTTTAGGAGAAAAGTTGTTAATTATTTTCTTGTTATATTTACACGATTTCCATCTTGTTCTAAAAAATTGCAGGTCTCATATAATTCGTTGAAATTATTTTTGGAAATCGATGTTAACGATTTAAATTCCTCCTCTGTAAAGTTATCTATATCTTCATAGGTTCGACCATTATTACTGGTAGCAGCTGTTCGAAGACTCTGGAGAAATTGAAGTAGGTCATTTATTACGTATGGACGGTTAAGAGAACGTAATCCACCTTGCAACATGTTCGAAAGAGTTCCGTCTTCGTTAATATGATGCTGACATATTCGTACATAGTCAGGGACAACTATATTTGAAACAATAAATATATTTACCCTACACTCAATAGAGAGCCTCCAAATATTTTCATTGGCATTACATATCATGTAAGCGTTGGACTTAGCTGGAAAAAGTACGTTGATTCTGAGACAATTGGGATTATTTTCCATGGCTCTGATGTCTACCAATATAACTTGAAAACAATTAAAACATATCCTACTATCTTCATCAATATTCAAAGGTGGTCTTTCAAAAGCTTCACGTCTCAAAATTGCAAGTTCTTGCTGTAAAATGTTTTCTTCGTCATAGAGACGATTCATTTGTCGTCTATTATAATTTCTGTTACACGCATAACAGTTTGCTCTATTTGCAAAAGCCATAATTAACACTTAAACATAAAGTTTAACCAACGTAAAAATTATTAATAAGAAACGGAACGAAACATTGTATTAAATTATATTATGTTTATTATATTACTTTTTACAACAATTTATTAGACAGTAGAAACATTTAAACAAAACACTTGTTAATAAGAAACACAAATGTTTTGTGCTAAGAAATTATTTTTGACGGATATGTCAAAATAAGTAACAATTTGTTTTCACAGCCTACATGATCGTTCATTGCAGTTAGGTTTTTCAGTATAAATTCATGGTATTTCGAATGACTATAAGGTCATAGTTTTTAAAAATTAAAGAAAATGGAGATAGGAAAGTTAAGCTCTTTCTACCCTTAGTCTACGATACAGGGTTATACAGGGAAATACAGAGTTATACAAGAAAATTCAGAATGATAAAAATCGGTAATCCAAATTGTCTCAGAATTAACGTACTTTTTCCAGCTACATCCAATACTTGCATGATATGTTATGAAAATATTCGGAGGCTTTCTATTGAGTGTAGATATTTATTATTTCATAGTTGTCCCTGACCATGTACGAATGTGACAGCATCAACTTAACGAAGACGGAACTCTTTAGAACATGTTGCATGGTGGGTTACGTTCTTAACCGTCCATATGTAATAAATGATCTACTTTAATTTCTCTTGTTTTTGTTAGTATTCGTTCCTTAAAGTATTTATTTTATATACAGGGTGGTCCAACGAAAACTTAACACCTCGATTTTCCGGATTTAAAATGAAAATGTGGAAAATCGCTCGGATCGATTTTAGTTTGGAGGGACACTTTTTTCTGATTGCAGCATTGGCACTTCAACCCTCTAGCAGTAGGGTGAACCAACCCTAAAAGATAGAATGTACAAGTGTGCACATTTTGAAAAGGTAATTTTATGGGGAATTCAGCAATAGTAACATTGTTGTAACAAATTCTGATTTTAGCGTCCTCTTGAGTGAAAATAATCGTTACGTAATTCAAGAGTGACACCTCATTTGAAAGCTATATTTATTAGTAATTCAATACAATAAATAGAAGTACCCCGAAATCACATTTATTATTAAAATCAGCTGAAAATCAAAAGTGTGATATTACACCTACACGTTTAGCTCTTTAGTTGATTTTACTTATTAAATGTGATTTCTGGATATTTTCATTTATAGCATTGAATTACTAATAAAAACAGCTTTCAAATGAGGTGTCACAATTTGAATTACGTAACGATTATTTTTCCCTCAAGAGGGCGCTAAAATCTGAATTTCGTTATTAGTATTGCTGAATTCCACACAATTACTATTTCAAAATGTGCCACACTTACTATCTTTACGGTTGGTTCACCTAGAGTTGAAGCAATGCTGCAATCAGAAAAAGTGTCCCCTTCAAACTAAAATCGAGGTCCGAGCGATTTTCACATTTTCATTATAAATCCGGAAAATCGAGTTTTCGTTCGACCACCCTGTATTTGTTTGTTTCATTACAAATAGAACTGCATTTGCCAGGTAAAAATGGATTAGACTATTGGGGATACCACTTAAAAAAGAGCGCGCCGGGAAACTCTACCTCTATAGTGGTGAGATTACTTATAATCTAGATACATTACACCTATAAGTAACTTATTCAAACTGATTGCAGATAGATATGTAGATAAATAACATAATAATATTTGCGTCTTCGGATATTTGGCTCTCTAATAATATTTGCGTCTTCGGAGGTTTGGCTCATTATTAATACATTATTTGTTGATATTATATGTTACATATTATTTGTTTCCTTAAACAAATAACGTTAGAATGACATAAATCATGAATGATTAAATAAAATAAAAACATTTATGAGCTCAGGTATAAGCGTATACATTGTGACAGGCTTGTCATCACAAAGTCGATATAAAAAAACTGACCATAGTAACTTCGCAAAACTTCTATAGAGGCCTAACAAACTCAAATTACAGACAAAATATATAAAATTGTAGTAAAAATAACCTGCAGTCGATCAACTTTTTGACTCACCCTGTATAAAATGTTTTTATATCTTGTTATAATAAGTCCAACTAAAGTAAATTCAGACCAAATATTAATATTTTCATATTCCTACTGTAAAGTAGAATACACAGCATCAACAATTTTTTTTGGTAATGTTTGAATCACCCTGTATCAAATAATACTTTTTCTACACAAAGCAATATTATTTGATGTTATTAGAATACTATTACAGCAAAAAATCCTTAATACATTATGAAAATTACATTTTAATACGTTTTAAAAAATGGCCATTTTTCAACTTCATCATCCTGTAAATAGAAAACTGGCCATAGGATTGAGTTGTGCCCATGGGCACTATTGTTCATGAAGTCGATATCTTCAACATCCCAAAAATTAAGGCAAATTAACCAGAATCCATTTCTCCATAAGCCGGCTGCCTGGTCCTTTATTACGAATTCCTATGTCGTACTTTAACTTGACACCGTTTATAGAAAAACTTGATTTTCTAACTTAGTGTACCTATTACGTATCCTAGAAACCATCCTACGGACTTGCAAATTATTTCCAGCTTTTTCTCATGTGGAGTTTTAATAAAATTTTTCACCCGGTATATCGTAACATACTATTGTTTAAACACAACAAATTACTGTTATTTTATAATTTCAGGTTCTAAAAGATCTTAAACATCGCTTGGAAATTGATCGACCCTACACACCCCCACTAGAAGGTGTGCAACAACAGTATGGGTTCAACACTAATCTTCTAAAAGACATAGTTAAATTTTGGAAAGAGAGTTACAATTGGCGTGAACGAGAGGTATTCTTAAATAACCAGCCACAATTCAAAACAAACGTTCAAGGTTTAGACCTACATTATATACATGTTAAACCTAAAGTCTCCACTGGTACGAAAGTACTACCTTTATTACTTCTTCACGGATGGCCTGGATCAGTATGTGAATTTTACAGTATCATACCAGTTTTAACCAAAGAAAGTAAAGATCGAGATTTTGTTTTTGAAGTTATTGCACCTTCACTACCTGGATATGCTTTTTCACAAGGATCGTCAAAGAAGGGGTTAAGTAACTATAAAATTGCTATGGTTCTTAAAAATTTAATGGAACGCATTGGTCACGATAAATTTTACGTACAAGGTGGTGATTGGGGTGCGATTATTTCTACAGATATGGCAACATTATTCCCTGAAAATGTCTTAGGATTGCACTCAAATATGTGCATGGTGTATGGAATGAAAACGTTTATGAAAATGTTTATTGCTAGCTTTTATCCTCCATATTTCGTGGAAAAAGAAAATGAACATAAAATTTTTCCAATTTTGGAAAAAATGAAAGCACTTCTGGAAGAATCTGGATACTTCCACATTCAAGCTACTAAACCAGATACTGTTGGTAATAGGGTACAGTGCCTATGGCAATTATTAAAACATTTATGTTAATTGTCTTTGTAGGACTTGCTTTAGGTCAATCTCCCAGTGGTTTAGCTGCTTACATATTAGAGAAATTTTCATCTGGTACAAATTTGACGTACAAAAATCGTGAAGATGGAGGTTTGACAGAGAAGTTTACTTATACTGATCTAATAGACAATGTAATGCTTTATTGGGTAACAAATTCATTTACTACTAGTGCAAGAATTTATTCAGAAGCTTATTCTGTACAAACTCTAAAATTGGGTATAAATAGGTAGGACGTGGTAATTTTGCTAATTTTTTAGTGTTTATTTTAATGATGATTTTAGTATACCCATAAGCGACAAAGTTCCATGTGCTTGTGCAAGGCTTGGTCAAGATATTAGTTTTTACACTGATTGGATGCTGAGGGATAAATATACAAATTTGGTGCATACAAGTGATTATCAAATTGGTGGTCACTTTGCAGCAATGGAAGTACCAGAATTATTAGCTAATGATATCTTTTTAGCAGTCGGTAAAATGCAGAAAAAGTAAATGCAGATAACTACCACTTTTTATTTTTGTTAAAAAAATAACTGTTACATAAATATTACAAAAAAGATAAATATTTGTTTTATTATTTACATTTTCAAGATATTTATTATTGGGAGGAAAAGGAAAATCATAAGATAAGCATAACATTTATGCTCATATGATGTGTTTTTAGCAGATAGAACAGTCACACATTCGCGATATGACTATTTTTAACTTATTCATATTTTGTACAAAAAAATCACATACGCACTCAATAAATTTAAAACGTCGTAAATTTTGTGTATTGAGCAAAATGTATTGCATAGACACCCATTATTACAAGAAGATGTATTAATTAATATCTTTCTTTATACAGAGACTTACTTAGACTTTATATTGGGTTTCAACCTGACTTTACAGTGTAGTGTGTATGCGCTACAGCAGTAGAATGAGGCCACTATAGGGACGCAACTCCGCACATGCGCCCTGTGTAGTTTTTAATACCAGCCCCTTGAGGGTAGGCAACCGAGGACACGTATCTTATTTACCGGCTTCTTTTCAGCCGCCATTTTCATCCCCTTGATGATGTATTTATAATCTTAACCCTGTAATTAGGGCCCTTTTGGCAGTATTAAGTACTTCTTTGGTAGTACGGCCTCTAGCGGGCTATCTGGTTGATCGTACGGACAGATTTTTAATTATAGACCAATTTTAAGTCCAAAAATAATGTAGAAATAAATTCAAGATGAAGTACTTAACGGTTTTACACAATCATTAATATAAAGTGATTATTTTGTGGATTTCCCCCAATTATGTAACCGCAATAACATCCTTTCCTTATTCAAATTCCTCAAGCGTGCTTGGAAAAATCCGTAATTAGCTAATTACTTGAAAGGCAAACAGGCCTTGAAAATACAATTAGAATGTTCACGTTATTTTGTGTGTGCGGAGTGGGAATTCCCCTGTTATTTAACCAACAATAACATCATTTCACTATTCAAATAACGTGTTTGGGAAAAGCCATGTAATTACATAAAAGGCAGACAAGTCGATTTTCAGTTCCAATTTTGATAATTGTTTCTGCCAACCTTATCCGATTTAACACAATCTGTAAGTCTAGGATGTTGATTTGAAATCAGTTTCTTACTCGCTTTAATACAAAAATAAAAACAAGAAGCAAGTCTATGATATTGATTTGAACTTATTGTCGTATATAGCTGAATCTCTCTCTTAATTCTCTATTGGATACCTCACAATATAGTTCTATTTAAAAAACAGAAATTTTGTAATTAGCCAAAGTTGGCAACACCGTAACGCGATTCGGGCATTCTAAATTGGCTCCTATGAAAGTTGGTTTTACAAAACACAAACACCAGCACAAACACAATCACAAGCAATATAGATAACAAAACTTTTAAGAATTTAAGATGAATTACGACCACGAGACAAGCTTTATCGTCGATGATATTATCCAAGTACGATAAAATCGATTTTAATGTATTCTAATTTACATGAAGATAATGGAATTGAAACAGTTTATGTGAAATCCATTTCTAACAAACAAGTTAGCACACTTATACCGGAATTTAGCGGGAACCCAAATGACATTGATGCTGAGTCACGGACGCCGTAAAGGATATTTATAGAATGGATAACATGAGGATGCATTTTATTGCGGTAAATAAATTAACTGGTGCAGCATTGCGGTAGTATCATTCGAAGATAAACCACTGAGAAATGCCATGGACCGTTCTTAAGACGAAGATAAAAATGATGTTTTTATGCAAACCCGATAACGTGCTATTAATGATGAGATTTGAGAGTCGACGATGGAAGAAACAATAACGTTTTGCAATTTACTTCAGCGACAAAGTTATGCTACGTAATCGATCAAGAGTGTCCGAAGCCGATTTAATCGATTATATCATAGACGGAATTGATAATACCGTATTCCAAAGTTAGCACGAATACAATGCTTCCGAACAACTTAAAAAGTATTACAAGCTATGCATAATGTTACATCCGCCGATAGGGATGAAACATATAGTGCATATTGTAAAAGGTATACCCGAATTGAAGCTACTGCTCATACGAAATCAACGAATGCAGAGGAAGTAACGTTACACCTAATCCCCTTACAACGAAAAGGCGGTTTAATTGTTACATTTAAGGTTATGGAAAGGAGCAATGTCGATGCCCTATAAGAGAGAAATTAAATTGTGGAAAAACTGCCCACCATCTTAAAGAGTGTCCTAGTTTAAATGGTGACATAAAGGTTGTAACAAAATTTCTCAAGTTTTCAATTATTTATTTGATTTGGATTAAATTTTACATTTTAAACCTTATTGATACACAACTTAATATACATTCCAGTACTTTTGGTTGCCTACACTATTATACATAATAAATTCCAAGTTTACAATAGCTGTTTAAAAATTTTTAATCTCTTGCTTTTGTTTAACACACATTTGGCTAGTTCATATATAACACTCTTTCTTTTCATAAAAGTTTTTCATTTTGTTAACACTAGATGTTTAGTTGCTGAAGCATTCCTTTAATGATGCTCTGATTTAATTTCACTCTTCGCAAAAAGGATATTTAAAAAGGAATGGTTTCATAAAGGAAAATAGTTTATACTCGAGAGTGCTAAGTACTAATTTTTTCTCACCTATTGTGGTTTTGAAGTGTACCATTCATACAGTTACCACGAAAAGCTCGCCTTGCATCTTTAGAGGTATGTGAATCTATTTTTCTGTGACCTTTCCTAACGGTTCATTATAATTTTCACCTTGTTGTGGTAGTTTTCGTTCTGGGTGTTGTCGTTATCGTTTCATATTTTACAGCTAAAATAAATTTAAGATTAGACTATCTTTACCAGTGTATGTGTAAATTACCAAAAAAATTCCATCTTTATACACCTTTATTTCACTTCGTAGAAGAAGAAGTGGCGAATTTTATTGTCGGAATAACTCGAAAAATTGAAAAGCGATTACATTAAAATTTGATAAAATTATGTGATTGAATCGATTTAAACAATAAACAGTGGGAAAGTCTTTTGAGTCAGCTGTAGTAGAACATTTATTAAGACAAGTTAAACATAATTGTAGAAATTCAAAATAGTACACTTTGTATTGTTCTCATTTGAAGTAATAAAATATTCTTTATCAATTTCCTCCATAAACCAACTAAAATTTCTGTCGTGTAAATTTTTTTAATTTTAAACAAACAGTTGTAATTTTGTTAATTGGATTAAAGTTTTCTTTCTATGTTATCATTTATATGACAATTCCACTTCTTAAAATTATATTAAGACAATAAAATTAATTTACAGTAATATTTGATTTAACTGGAGTAGGAGGCCAGCCTGGGATGTGACCTCGTAGTGGTGGGGGTCAGAATGGGGGTCTCGGTAGGGTTTGGGGTGGGGCGAGGAGTGGGGTCGGCTTCTTTTCGGGGGTCCTTTTCATACTCTGGGCGGTGTTTTAGCCTCTAATAAAGGTCCTTTTGGCCATATTAAGAGCCTTTTTAGCGGTCTAACCCGATGGTTAGAGTGTGTGTGGATTAAGGCGGGGCTAAGACTAGGCCACACCCATCCTTTTACATGACTGGTTGTACGTGTAATCGGCCATTTTTTCGGTTAAGGACCTTTTGGCATAGGCCTTCGGAACTTGCTTTCGGGTATTAGCCCCTTGTCGTGGCCCCATTGCCCCAAAATTTGAATTTGTTTGTGGCGCTATCTACCTGTGTATAGACTAATGAATGTTTTCCGCAATATAGCTGGTGCCACCTAGTGGTATATTTTAAAAGTACATACAGGGCCTTGTAATGCTAACTCCGGGAAAGAGGTCTAACACTAACTTTTAAGATAGGAGGTATGCATCTGGCCCTCAACACACTGTTACGCTCAATATAGTTTGGGTTTAATTGTGAATTAAAATGTATCGCAATGCTTTTGTTTTAATTATGAGTCATAATTAAATATCGCTGTCATTCAAATTAGCCGCTATCAAATTAATCTCATTTACAACGAAACAATAACTTTATTAAACCAACAATACATAACAAAGTAATTTTATAATACCGTGTTCTACTTGAATATTAAATTTGTTGTTTTCCCTGCTGACCCTAAAGAACTTAATGAAACATCTTTAATCTTCAGCTGCTCGTTAAATTGGTACCTGCGATAGTCTTCCGCCTTGAAAAACTTGTAGAAACGCTCAGGTAGTATGCATTTAAACTCCTCCAGTTCAACAGTAACCCTTTCACCGTACTTTGTTGATACGAGTCCAAGATTGAGTATTTTATATTCAACACCAATCTCCGAGTACTTAATATTTTTAAAAGACTTAAAACACGTAGATGCGTTTAAGTTACCTAAACCCGTATCTGTAATTACAACACAACATTAAAAAACTGCACGAGTGAATAAAATAAATAAAGTAAAAGCTTAAAGCAAAAAAAAATAATTCACCAGGGTTGTATTGAAGAAACGAGAAGTTGGCACACGAAGTATAAACTACAAGTGAACTTAGAGAATGATTCAATCGTTCTTATAACACCAATCTAATTACAGCAAGCTCTTTACATAAACAGATTTAGACATGAAAAACAAGTAGCTTAGAACCCTAACTCCGTTCCTTCCGATCCTATCCTGACCACACCCACCCTTAATCCCACCATGCATATATACGTAATGTATGTATGTATGTTGGAAATCTATGATTGTGGGTGAAGGAGCTTGGAAAGCTCGAGCAGCCCGCTCTCCCCCTTGGGGAGGGAATGAAATACGTGGCCTTTTCCTTTTTTTGCACTATACAAATTTTTAAGGTTATTAAGACAGATTCTATTGTATTTTAAAGATGCTATGCCTTTTCTTGTACAAAATATACGCATTGCAAGAACTTTTACTGTGAATGGTCCACCTGTCAACATCTATATCTTGCTACAACAATATTCTCTAGATGTAAGTACTCATTAATGTAAGTAGATGATGAAAACGTATGGTTCTTATTTGAAAACAGTTTCTAACAACAGCTTAACATATAGAAATAAGGTCTTAAAATAAATTCTAAAAGCATACTTTAAATTAATTTTTACAGATTGTAGAAATCATAATACATTGTTAGCTATAAAATTCTCTAGTTAATTTTAACATGTAAATGAGAATAGACAGCTGTACCTTTTCTTGTACAAAATATACGCGTAGCAAAAACCTTTACTGTGAATGATTCACCTGCCAACGTCTATATCCTGTTACACAAATATTCTCTAGATGGAAGTAGCTGATAAAAGTTTAAAGTACTGATTGATATAAGCAGGTGATGAAAACTGATGGCTCTGAATTGTAAGCAGTTTCTAACAATATCTTACATATAGAAATAAGGTTTTAAAACCAATTCTAAAAGCTAAATTTGACTGAATTTTTATAGATTAAAGAAATCATAATACATTGCTATATATAAAATTCTCTATTTAATTTTAGAAGCTTGGCTAGCTAGGTAAAATATGCAGGATGTGAAAGTATTTTGTGAGTCACATTGTTCGTGCAACTTGTTTTTCCTATCTACCAGGTGCAGTACAGTAAACGTCGCCGGAAGGGGGATGTTATGACACGCTTCCTTACGGTTACGTAGCTTTACGGTCGTGCTCCAGTTTCAGTTTTTAGTCTTGAAAATCCCGCTCAGCAGCCATATGACCATCCTTACCCCATATCCCACCTTTTCTATTTTAGCCCTGTGAATTTAATTTTAGATATATTTCACATTATAATACACGATGCCATTAATTATAGGTCTTTTAACTAATTCAACTAATTGTATCATTACCTTTTATATTTGAAGCCAGTGATTTATTTTTTAGATGTATTTTAGCTTATAATACACGATATCGGTAATTATAATTTTATTAATTTAACTGTTTGTCATTATCTTTTATATTTTAAACTTGTGATTTTAATTTTAGATACATGTTTTAGATTATAATAACCGTTAAAGCTCTTTTCCTATAGGCGTTTTTATCAGTGTATGCAAAACTCTGCAATAGCGTCACATGTTAATTTGAGTAGTAGTGCAAATGAGTTGTGTGTGTGCGTGCGTTGCTGCGTCCGTGCGTCCGTGCGTGCGTGCGTGCGTGTGTGGGTGCGTGTGTGCGTGTGTGTGTGTGTGCGTGTGTGCGTGTGTGCGTGTGTGCGTGTGTGCGTGTGTGCGTGTGTGCGTGTGTGCGTGTGTGCGTGTGCGCGTGTGCGCGCGTGCTCGTGCGCGTGCGCGCGTGCGCGGGTGCGCGTGTGCGCGTGTGTGCGTGCGCGGGTGCGCGTGTGCGCGTGTGCGCCTGTGCGTGTGTGCGTGTGGGTGCGTGTGCACATGTGCGTGTTTGTGTGTGTGTGTGTGAGTGTGTGTGTTGATAATGCGCTACTCTTTACGAGGCATGGTGATAGTCCTCGCTAGAGCCTACGCATGCTTACGGTTTTTATACTCTAATCGCCATATTCTGGATACGAAACATAAAGCAATATTGTGCAACTTTCTAGTTTTCACATTTTAATTTTTGTGACATAGGGTATGTCCCTTGTTTGTTGGCTAGGGATTGTGATAGAATTCAAAAGGTCCAACATTCATGTCTTCGAATTATCTTTGGTATTAGAAAGTATGATAGGATTTCACATACATTAAATACACTACGTGGGCTTAACATGAGGTAAAGGAGATATCTGCATTTACCTTGATTATCTCAATTAAAACACCTCCATAGTTATATAATAAAATCGCTTCCTTACGGTTGCGTAGCTTTACGGTTGTGCTCCAGTTTCAGTTTCTAGTCTTGAAAATCCCGTTCAGCAGCCATATGACCATCCTTACCCCATTTCCTAACTTTTATATTTTAGCCCTGTGACTTTAATTTTAGAAATATTTCACATTATAATACACGATGCCATTAATTATAGGTCTTTTAACTAATTCAACTAATTGTATCATTACCTTTTATATTTGAACCCAGTGATTTATTTTTTAGATGTATTTTAGCTTATAATACACGATATCGGTAATTATAATTTTATTAATTTAACTGTTTGTCATTATCTTTTATATTTTAAACTTGTGATTTTAATTTTAGATACATGTTTTAGATTATAATAACCGTTAAAGCTCTTTTCCTATAGGCGTTTTTATCATTGTATGCAAAACTCTGCAATAGCGTCACATGTTAATTTGAGTAGTAGTGCAAATGAGTTGTGTGTGGTGGTTGTGCGTCCGTGCGTCCGTGCGTGCGTGCGTGCGTGTGTGGTGCGTGTGTGTGGTGTGTGCGTGTGTCGTGTGTGCGTGTGTGCGTGTGTGCGTGTGCGTGTGTGCGTGTGTGCGTGTGCGTGTGGCGTGTGGCGGCCGTGCGCGTGCGTGCGCGGGTGCGCGTGCGCGTGTGCGCGTGTGTGCGTGCGGTGCGCGTGTGCGTGTGCGCTGTGCGTGTGCGTGTGGGTGCGTGTGCCATGTGCGTGTTTGTGTGTGTGTGTGTGTGTGTGTGTTGATAATGCGCTACTCTTTACGAGGCATGGTGATAGTCCTCGCTAGAGCCTACGCATGCTTACGGTTTTATACTCTAATCGCCATATTCTGTATACGAAACATAAAGCAATATTGTGCAACTTTCTAGTTTTCACATTTTAATTTTTGTGACATAGGGTATGTCCCTTGTTTGTTGGCTAGGGATTGTGATAGAATTCAAAAGGTCCAACATTCATGTCTTCGAATTATCTTTGGTATTAGAAAGTATGATAGGATTTCACATACATTAAATACACTACGTGGGCTTAACATGAGGTAAAGGAGATATCTGCATTTACCTTGATTATCTCAATTAAAACACCTCCATAGTTATATAATAAAATCGCTTCCTTACGGTTGCGTAGCTTTACGGTTGTGCTCCAGTTTCAGTTTCTAGTCTTGAAAATCCCGTTCAGCAGCCATATGACCATCCTTACCCCATTTCCTAACTTTTATATTTTAGCCCTGTGACTTTAATTTTAGATATATTTCACATTATAATACACGATGCCATTAATTATAGGTCTTTTAACTAATTCAACTAATTGTATCATTGAACCCAGTGATTTATTTTTTAGATGTATTTTAGCTTATAATACACGATATCGGTAATTATAATTTTATTAATTTAACTGTTTGTCATTATCTTTTATATTTTAAACTTGTGATTTTAATTTTAGATACATGTTTTAGATTATAATAACCGTTAAAGCTCTTTTCCTATAGGCGTTTTTATCAGTGTATGCAAAACTCTGCAATAGCGTCACATGTTAATTTGAGTAGTAGTGCAAATGAGTTGTGTGTGTGTGTGCGTGCGTGCGTGCGTGCGTCCGTGCGTGCGTGCGTGCGTGCGTGGGTGCGTGTGTGCGTGTGTGCGTGTGTGCGTGTGTGCGTGTGTGCGTGTGTGCGTGTGTGCGTGTGCGTGTGTGCTTGTGTGTGCGTGTGTCGTGGGTGTGCGTGTGTGCGTGTGTGCGCGGGCGCGCGTGTGCGCGTGTGTGCGTGCGTGTGTGCGCGTGTGCGCGTGTGCGCCTGTGCGTGTGTGCGTGTGGGTGCGTGTGCGCATGTGCGTGTTTGTGTGTGTGTGAGTGTGTGTGTTGATTATGCGCTACTCTTTACGAGGCATGGTGATAGTCCTCGCTAGAGCCTACGCATGCTTACGGTTTTTATACTCTAATCGCCATATTCTGGATACGAAACATAAAGCAATATTGTGCAACTTTCTAGTTTTCACATTTTAATTTTTGTGACATAGGGTATGTCCCTTGTTTGTTGGCTAGGGATTGTGATAGAATTCAAAAGGTCCAAAATTCGTGTCTTCGAATTATCTTTGGTATTAGAAAGTATGATTTCACATACATTAAATACACTACGTGGGCTTAACATGAGGTAAAGGAGATATCTGCATTTACCTTGATTATCTCAAGTAAAACACCTCCATAGTTATATAATAAAATCAGCTTTCGTACTGACGTCCACCACTTTACCCTCAGTCCGCCGTTTAGGTTTATCACTATTCAAAATGTCTTTTTCTTATAACATCTGTAAGTTGTGGAATTACTCTAAAAATTATAAATTAATGCTTTTTAACCCGTTAGCGTTCAAACGTCATATTAATAAAAGACAGATGTTGTGCTGAGACAGTGCACTATATTATATAGGGTGATTGGTAACTTATGCAGTTAACTGAAAGTGCTAATAGAGGACCCTGAACTGAACAATTTTTCTTAGTAGACTAACAGGCCAAACCCAATATAACTAAACTACAGTATTTTAAAAATGATTGCCCACTTGTGGAAAACCACTGGTACTATCACAATTTTAATTAAAAGATAGCGTCTTTGGCACCCAAACAATGGCGTAATGGTGGTAGACCACATCGCCATGTTGTACGTGCAGAAGAAGATATTTTGAATATGACAGATCACGCACCTTCATTAAGTTCTCGAGAAATTGCACGGGAGCTAAGAGTGTTGCAGTGGATGTCTTGGCGAACTTTAATGATATCTTTCCATTCTAATGTGAAATTCAAAATTTATTTACTTACAGTAGGAGGACAAGTCACTCACTTGATAGATGTCAACAAAGCAACAATCGATATGACATTGACATGTCAGATTGTAACACAAGAAACAATCGCTGGTTCCAATCAAGCACTCTGATTTATCGAAAAATTGCATTTTTTAAGTGGTTTTCCACAAGTGGGTAATCATTTTTAAAATACTGAAGTTTAGTTATTATTGGATTTCGCCTGTTAATTTACTAAGAAAGATTGTTCAGTTTAGGGTCCTCTATTAACACTTTCAGTTAACTGCATAAGTTACCAGTCACCCTGTATAAGTAATGTATGTATGTATGCTGGGAATTCATGATTGTGGCAGAAGGAGCTCGGAAAGCTCGAGCAGACCGCACTTTCAGTTAACCGCATAAGTTACCAGTCACCCTGTATTAATATACCATAGTTTTTCTTTGTATTTTAATTTTTTTAGTTTTTTAAGTGTGATAGTATGTCCACTTTTTTCTTTTTATTCTTCTTTTGGGTATGTTTAAATGTATCATGCAGATGTACTGCATTATTTTTTTTCTTTGTTAAGAGGCTTCGGGGAAGAACAGTAAACCAACCGATAAATTGACCCTGTGCCTATTGATTTGTAAGTTCATGCATAAAGCATTTATTATTATTATTATTATTAAATGTAGGCAAACCGTCGACTCCACATCTATCTAGTACTCCCAACTTTTTTGAAATTTTGTAACATGTAAATTCAAAATGGTCGTTAAAACTCAACTTTTGGTCTACTATAATTCCTAAATATTTCACACTATCTGCCTCTCCGACTACTTCATTGTCTATCATTATTTAAAAATCGTTTCCAAGTACACTTATTATTGGAGACTGCTTTCCTATTATTAATGCTTTTGTTTTCTTGACATTAAGTTTAAGTCTATTAATTTTTAACCAGTTTATCAATCTTTTCATATCACTGTTAATTTTTTGGTCAATATTATCGTTCTTATCTCCAGATATATAAATTACCGTATCTGCTGCAAATAAATACTTGTGTTGATATAAATGCACAGAGTCCCACTGTTTCAAGAACTTCCACCCCTACTTCTATAAGTAGAAAAAGTAACTCCATTTCTGAATTAAGAGAATTAAAATGTTGGAAGGAAAAATATTATGAAGATAAGTTAGAGTTGAAAAAAGAAAACTTGATGCATATAAAAAAGAATTGAACAATTAAAGAAAAGCAAATTACTAGAAATTGTGTTTAATGACCATTGTCTTTGTATGAAACAATAACCTGTTTTAGACAAGGATATGCTGAATCGCCCAATAAATAATAACCTAAAATTAAATACTTAAAAAGTTATTCGTTATAGGTATACTTTTACACTCGCCCGTTATTTCCTTTACTTTATCTAATTTGAATTCGTGTCATACGTAAACCCAAACGTTAGGGTCAATTTATAACTATAGTCTAATCAAATCGAGACTTTAGTGTCAGGTGTTAACTTACTCACTTTATTTATTTAAGGCGCCAAATGTAAGTACTTAAGTAACGGGGCGGCTTTTACTATAAATTGTACGTGTACAATTGCCTCGGACTAACTGCCATCGAAGACAGGTCGTTATCGAGATTTGATTGACTGAAAGATTTCAACAAACAACTAAATTTATTCCCTATTATTTACAACTCTAAATATTTTACTTATTCTACGTTTATTTCAACTTAACCTAAGGAAAACATGTAACAAAACAATTACTTACAAAGCACAAAATCCTCAAGGTCTGGACACGATATTTTCAATCCCAACACGTTGGTGGTATCGGACGTCAGGATAGTGAGGTGTCTATAGTACAACAAACGTTCAGGTAACACGGAGTTGGAGCGGAAAGAAGCTTTCCACCAACTATATTTAGGTTACAAAGGTTAAAAAACCAATACAGTACCGACTTTTGTAATCATTCATTCGCAAATCAATTTCTTATTGATAATTTTCCATTATAATTAAATGATTTTATCTTATAGAGAATAAAATCAATATTCTTAAGCTTTGAACTATTTATGTATATAAAAACTTTATATTTATATACGAATTCGAGAAATAAATGGTATGAGAGTTTAAAGGGGATGAGCGCTTTATTTAATGTCGGTTAAAATAGTACGTTGACCTGCGGTTTCAGAGAATAACTAACAGAATCGGTTTATTCCTTTTTCTTATGTATAGAAAAAGGATAGTTATGTATTTATTTGCAACGAAAACGTTTTTCTTTTTAATTGAGATTCTTTTAAATCGTTTCGGGAAAATCCTATTTTATGTACAGGACGTAGTTTGAGAATAATGATTAAGGAAAATCACAATCCTTTTTTATGCATGTAAACTTTGATCCTTAGATAGTTTACATGTGATCTGTTTTCGGACAACTAGATTCACCGGAGGATTATCCAAATTGAATCAGGTTGGGTATACAGGCTTTCAGAAATATAATTCACCTAGCAGTCTCTAAATGGTTTTTATACCTTCGGAGAGGATGAGTTCAGGATACGGATTAGAAATAATGTATTACAATTTGACTTAACACACGGACGGTCTCCTCGTGGTTTTATCAAACCTGTGGTCGGACTCATCTAACAGGATTTAACGTCTGGTGGTTATGTCGGTACGTGTTTGTTTCTGGTTTAATCTCCCCAACGGGCGGTCGCACCTCGGGTTAATTAACAGGATAGCTCGATTTCTACAGGCCTTCGCCTTAGGGATGGCTCGGTAAACGAATCACCTCTAAAGGCATACGCCTTAGGGGGTAATCCTTTTGGACAGGTCTCAATACCTTACAGAAATCACTCCCAAAAGTAAAGAGGGGTATTTCTATGTGTGCATCCGCGGGCTAACGCACCAGGGACTGATTGTGTGTAATTAGGTGTTATGATGTTTTATAGATATACAAGATCGTTCTATAATTCCAGCAAGGACAGAAAGGAAATCTATCACTGCAGGTGGTGTGATAATATAAACTCTAAGACTTACCCCAAGTGGGTTTTAAACGGATGAAGCGGGTGCGGTTAACTAGGCTGGTGGACTCAGGAAGACGGAATGGCAGGAACTAACTAGGTCGGGATGGACTCGCAGGCAACTAACTGAAGAGCTCGCCAAAGAGCGGTCAGGAACCAACTGAATTCGCAGGAAAAGGAAAAGTCAACGTATTTCATTCCCTCCCCAAGGGGGAGGGCGGGCTGTTCGAGCATTAATTTAAAAATTAATTTGCGAATTTACGTAATGATTTTTCTGGATCTTGAAATAAATACACAAATACATGATTAAATATAAAGTTATCGGTTTATTAAAATCTAACTGTAATTTCCTATTTTTCTTGGAGTACAGTCTAATGTGAGTTAAATTAAAATTTTAATTTTCTGATCTTGAAATTGTCCAACAACGGAATTTTCAATAGTCAAACATAGAATTAAAGATTTAAAATAAACCCACATTGGTGCAACGGACCATTATGGAAACATTTGGTTACATATACTATCCCTATCCACTTTTTTCGTTGGAAAAACATTCCTCAATTTACAATAATATAAAATAAAACTATGTTCAATATGAGCACGCCAAGAACTGAGAACCTAGTTGAATTGTTTCTGGGAATGTGTTTAATGACCATTGTCTTTGTCTGAAACAATAACCTGTTTTAGACAAGGATATGCTGAATCGTCCAATAAATAATAACCTAAAATTAAATACTTAAAAAGTTATTTGTTATAGGTATACTTTTAAACCATCACGAACATCACTTAATTTGGTGTATACATGAGAATTCTTAAATGAGCAGATCCTGGTCACCCCATAAAGACATCTATAAATTTCTTATCTTCATTACAAATACCTTGTCCATCAAGAGTGACTATTCCTTTTAGCTATATAATCATCTGGAATTAACCTTTGGCCTGTCTATTAGAACATGTGTCCCATCAGCACAACCTCAAATAATTGAAGATTTTTAAAAGGTAAATATAAAAAGTATAGTAACCAACAATCCCTGGAAACCTTTTCTTCCTGAAGTAATAACCAGCACTCGTAATTTGTTGATTCTCATTGACCCAGTATATTACCCTTTCAAACTAGGTACTCACAAAACACGGTAAATTATTCTACGCACAGTTCATAACAATGTTGTAACGATCTGCTAAGTCCCTGTATGACCAGGTTTTAGGACCAGCAAACCAAAAAAAAATGATATGTTTTTCTGGCGACTTTATGTTGTAGTGATCAGCAATTTTACAGTATACTTTTGGCTGGTTGTACTGTTTCGTAAGATTTACAAATAATACTTTACTAACTTAAAAATGGCGTTTAAATTCTTACTGAAGTACTATGGAACGGTGTATTTTAAATACTCTTGTGTAGTTTCGTTTATTAATTTGTTTTGGAATAAACAAAAATTCGTTATCACTAGTTTCCTCAGTAGAACCTGGACTACTACTGGTACTACCATGACTACTAAGTAAACGAATTAGATTCAACATTTGGATTCTGGAATAACATTAATTTTTTTCATAAAAACAAAAGTGACAACTAGAATCACTCAGTACACCTTCTTCAACTCTAGTTTAATTAGTGCAAGACACTATGCACTACACCAGCATACTAAACAGCAACTTGTACATGCATTATGTGGTACCAAACGCGTTTTTAGGGAAAAGTGTAAGATAATACTTCTGGTGTTGTATACAATGATACCTCCATAATTTAGATAGCTGAAATGTTTTCCACTTGATGACTCTTTTGTATGTTTGTAACATGTCCACTCACAAAACAATAAGCCTTAGGAGTATAAAAATGAATAAGTATGGTCTCAGAATATCTTCAACTGTCTGCAGCTAATAAATGTGAAAATCCAAATTTGCAAATTAGAAAAAAAATTACTTTAAAATGCCACGTTCATTGCAGTTTGTTATACCATTATTATAGTCATTATTAAAGTTTGTGATTAGGTACCAGAATACAAAAAATACTTTAAATTTACTTTTCATCATGCGAGTTACACAAAATTACACATTTTAAAAATTAATTTTCAGATTCCAATGTAAATTTGAAATTTATAAAATACATATTACTTAACAAGTTTGTGTCATGTGGTACAGACATTGTACCAGATACTTTGTCCTTATAGGCCACATAGTAAAAGTAAAAGCATGCGATTTTTACATTCGAATGAAATATATGATATTGGTCTGCTTTCATGCAGAATTTTAATGTGAATAAATGCAATTTTCTACCTTTAATTTCTATGAAACAGACTTTATATTTTATTATATATAACTTGTATGGCTTATTATGTACAGCGTTTCATTAACTAATTATTTATATTAATTACTTCGACAAATGGATTGCTTGGTTATTCTATCCTAACGGATTTAACTTATATGAAATATACGTTGCGAAGTAGTTGTATTAATCACATTAATCGCATGTTAATTTAAAATCTTATGGCATAGTGTTAATACTATGTAACCTGTATAAACGTCATAAAGTTTATGACTCCACAGCTTCAAAAACATAAAAACTCCATGTTTGTTGATATAATATATGAATTATGTTATCTTCAAAATTGTTCCAAACAGGTTCTTTTATAATAAGTTTAAAATGCAAACAATGTAAATGTTTACATTAATATTTATAAGTATGTTCTTCTCACAACTCGCGCACTGGTAAATTGACCACTATTGGTCATTTCTCATAAGAAAACTACACATCCTTGTCTTTTTCCAATATTCTAACAGTAACTGAGTGAAATACAGATGATAAAGCATAGTTTGTGAGTTAGAAGTTGTGGCACGTGATAGCTCCATAATATTTGTGTATAATAAATAAAATACAATAATTAAATTGCATTTCTACTAATACTATAATGCATTTTTTAAGCAAAAATGTGTTGGTCGATCCCATTGTGGTCACCAATGCGTTAAGATAAACACAAACTAAAAAGAGACTACATCATTAACATAAAGAACTAATTCTACCTGGAAATTGTACAAACTTGATTAATCAGATATTTTTAGTGTTGCCTGTGTAAAATATATACAAACTAAACTGAAACTGCATAATTATTAATCGGTAAATTCTTTAATAAAATAATTTTTGTTTAAATGTATTTAATACTAGAAATATTAACAAACTAAAAGGTAAAATAACACATGATATTCTGTATAATATAAAAATATTACACAGCCATCTCCATTTTTATTGTAGGATATGGATTGTAACCAACTAAATCAAAATCTTCAATATTAAAATCATCTATATCGGCAACTTGTCTTTTTATATGTAAATGTGGAAAAGGTCGTGGTACCCTCTGCAGTTGTTCTTTAAGCGGTTCAACATGACTCAAATATACGTGACTGTCTCCCAAAGTGTGAATAAACTCACCAGGCTGTAAATATTACAATGAAAAAATAATAATTACATATTAAACAAATTTACCTTTAATCCTGTAACATGAGCCAGCATTACTGTTAGCAATGCATAACTAGCAATGTTAAAGGGGACTCTAATCCCATATCAGCAGACCTTTGATATAGTAAACAAGACAATTCATCATTTGAAACAAAAAACTGTACTAAACAATGACAAGGTGGTAAAGCCATTTTATGTATATCAACTGGGTTCCAAGCACACATAATAATGCGCCGATCATGTGGTCTAGTACGTATGGTATTAATTACTTCTCGTAACTGATCAACTCCTTGTCCACTATAGTCACTATGCATATCCTTGTATGATGCGCCAAAATGTCGCCACTGAAAACCATAAACAGGTCCTAAATCACCTTCTTCTCTATCTGTAAACCCCATCTGATCTAAGAATTCACGAGAACTATTTGCATCCCATATATGCACTTTCTTTTCAGATAGTTCCTTTGCATTAGTACTTCCTTTTATAAACCAAAGCAACTCTTCAACAACACCTCTCCAAAATACGCGTTTGGTTGTTAGTAATGGAAAAATATTATCTCGTAACGAATAACGCATTTGTGCACCAAAAATTCCATAAGTACCAACACCTGTACGATCACTACGTTTAACGCCTTTCTCAATAATGCAGCGAATATGATCTAAGTATTGATATTCTTCGTGATCCTTAGTATTTTGGTTTGGTGAATGTTTTGAAAAAGTTTCATTAGTAGCATTTTTGGGAATGTTTAAATCGCCATTTGCTTCAACCTTCTCCATTTAGGCTAACTAGGTACTGTAAATTTCACACAAAATATTTTACGCTTGCAATTTTTAATGGTTTATTAAAAAAGAAAAGCGCAATCGATTTGGCGGGAAAACGTATCGACTAACCTGTATTTTCTGGGCAAAAGTGGCTAGATATACGTCCGACGGGTGCCAAGACAACCTTCATGCCGTCAGTGTTGTGACATATCTAGATACAAGTATCCAGATTCTAATTTGGTATTTAGAGACCGTTTCAAAATACGAATTCAGTTTTTCCAAAATGTTTTTTTTTAATTAAATAAAATATTTATTAGAAAACACAACAACACAAAAAATAACCACTCCAGCTTTAAAACCACAGAAAGATAACAAAAAATTTACAAAAATCTTAAATCGTTGATTTATTTTAGGATGAAATAACCCAATTACTTATTAAACAAAAAAAAAAGCACACTAATTATAACTATTTCGGTGAATTTCGGTTAATTGACTTCATCCAGTGGCGTAGAATGTGTTGAAGTCACCACTTAAAACGAAAGAAAAGCGTATACCTCACTGCTTTTTTGCAAAAAGATTACGGTTTTAGACTACCATTTCATTTTGAAACTAAAATCAGACTTGCTATTTTTTCGAATTAGCGCTCCGTTTTTAAGAAATTTATATCAACACAAACAACGACAGAATTGACCTAAAAGCAAATTAATACGGAATTCCATTAAGCGCATTTGTCATTTATCTTTTAAGTGTTAAATAGTTGTTGAATTTAATTGTCTTGTGTTTATTGCTTTTGTCTCGTGTAAAAAATTTTTTTTTAATAATTGTGGACCTAAATAGGCTAAATTTGGGCCATCGTGCTAAAGCACTCAGGAACACTTAGGAGGGTGGATAGAGGGACATTGAATTGCCAAGAGATGCCTATGAACAGCTACCTTAAATTTGTTCATATCATAAGTGAGAGGAAAACAGGAACTAGGGAGATCATTCCAGAGTTTAGAAGCCGTGTAGAATAATGTGGATTGCGCCCGCTTGGTACGACAAGTGCCCAAGATGGTATCAGCAGCGTAATAGCCATTGTAATACCGATAATACAAAGAAAGAACTGAAACGATTCTTCTATGCTCAAGGGACTGTATGTCAGAATCTAAGGACGGGTAATTTATAAGCCTAATCGCTCCCTTTGGAGTACGAACAACGATATCGAGAGCGTATTGGGGAGCACCAACCCATAGGTGAAAATTATATTCTAGATGAGGTCGAGTTTGGGCCTTATACAGCAGAAAGAGTTGTCGGGAGGTAAAGTAGTGCTTCGATCTGTACAACAAGCTTATTTTACAAGCAGCTGTTTTGGAAGCTGATAGAAGATGGTCAACCTATGATAGATTTGAAGATACAGTCATTACCAACAGAGCAATAGTCTGAAAACTTAAGATCTGAGCCATTCATACTTACAACAAGGAATGATCGATCTTTTTTGGCGGACACAATTGTTGTTTTCGAGAGCTGGTCGATATGCATTCTACGCCACTGGATGGATTCAACTAACTGAAAGTCACCGGAATAATTGCAATTAGTGAGACATTAAGGTATACCAAATTTCAATTTAATTTTCCTTCTGGTTTTTAAGAAACCTTAAAAAGCCTTCCAAAAACACGCTGTATCTCGATTAGGAAGCATTTTCGGAAACTCGTTCATCAGAATTTTTGTCTTATTTTGGAACCTAGAATATCCAGTTTTCGTTTGTCGGTGATTTTAAAGTACACCTTGTAATGTACCCAGGTCAGTCTAACTGCGCAACTCGAATGCAAAAACAGAGCTAACACGCGAATTTACATAAGTCAAATGATCGTTATGATAACCCAGGTCGGTCCACTTACGTTATGTGAACGAGTTGTTACGGGATGTATGTGTTCCGGGCTTCTAAGGGAGGATAAAATAAAGGTAACACAATAAAACACAGTATGTAAATTTCACCAATAAGTCTTGCATGAAAACGGATAGGTCTCATTAAGTAATCGTGTACTATCTAGTACAAATATTTTCGCTGAACCTGTTGATGGGATCTAATTACAGTTGGAAATTGATTTAAAAAAAGCACTCGTCCGTGGTCAAAAAGGTTATAACAAATCGTGCGTCTTATCCATTTTTATTTAAAAACCATTCACAAAAATTCATCCGATGAGGATAGTCGGGAGGCAATGCTGCATGTACTTTTATTAAATGAAAGGGGTGTAAATTTTATTCACATAAAACTTTAAACGCCTTGGTGTGCGACAAACCACTTTCTAAACCTAACACTCGCGTACTTATTCATATTCATATTCATGAACTGTATCTAAAATGTTTTCATCGGTTTCAACTGGTCCGTCGGAAATTTAACCTTGCTTTTAAATTTCCATACTCTAATGGTGCTTTGATTTTGGAGTTTTCTGTTTGGAAATCTTTATCCATACAACCGAGCATTACAATTAGTATGAACATAACACAAACGCATATCGACCAGCTCTCGAATACAATTCATTTTTTTTACAATAATTAGACAAAAACCATAAACACAAGACAATTACATTCCGCAGCTATTTGACACTTAAAAGGTAAATGCCAAATGCAAAACAATCTCTGATGCGCATAATGGAATTCCTTATTTAAATGGATTTTTGGTCAATTCTGTGGCCGTTAGTAGTACCGGGACACAAGCCTCGCCCCCTGGGGCACCTTTCGGCGCCATTTCTTTATATGCCCACGTGGGGGATCGTATTTTTTCACCTGAGAATAAAAAGGTCTAATCTGTTATTAATTAGAGCCCGTTTTTATCAAAGGAGATTGCATAATTGTTTTTAAAATTATTATTACATCTCTTTTAATCCCATCTACAGATTGTGACCTAATTTATTTATGCATTGGGGGTTGCATTCTAATAACGGGCCGTAGTTTTGTAAGAAGGGAATCTGTTCGCGGGCTTCGTAATTTGTGTTTATTATTATTAAATTGTTATACAATGCAACTGGAAAGTAGCAATCAGCTGTCGACATCGTGTTAATTAATGTGTTTACAAATATTCTAAAAATTTGCTGCTGCAAAAAAGCATTAAGGTCTAAATTAAATATTAGATGAAATAATAATAATTTCTACCCTGATGGAATAGCGCTTTTTTTTATGCAGGTCGAGTCTCTGTCTAAGCGATCAGCACCTATGCACTCGAAAAAATTATGCCTGATTTATTTGTATGTTCAATTACTCACACACACACACACACACACACGCACACACACCCACACGCACCCGCACACGCACACGCACACCCACATGCACACGCACACGCGCACACGCGCACACACGCACACACGCGCACACGCGCACACGCACACACACACACACACAAATTACTTTAAAATAAATAAATTAGCGGCAATTAAGTAGACAGGTAATTAGGCATTATAAATTAGATATACATCAAACTATTATTGTTAACGCACGATGCTCGTGTTGGTTTTAGTAAATATTTAAAACACAACAGCAAATATGGTTATCTTGATGTTAAAAGATAAGCACCATAAAACAGAGTAGAATATACATGTGATTGCAGATTTTTTTTCATCGAAAATTTTTCTGCAATAGAAGATGATCATGCACGCCTCTCTCTTGTTACGGAACTCTTAATTAAAACAACTAAACTACTGAAAACCCTTTTATTTGTCAGAGTAGAATGGTTGAAAAACAAGTATTATACAGTAATTTGATTCACATCATTTATAACTAAACATGTAGTGAAAAACGTATCTACAAAATCAAGCGTTGATAAATTATTTCTCATTCTGAAATACAAGAACCTTATCGTATAAAGTCCTCACATTCGAATGGTAATCCTGCAGCGGCGTTTTGTTGTAGCGGAACCATCTAGAATTCTGCTCAAGGAAACGTAAATGGTAACCTAGCGGGGTTCGTCCAAAGGAATCAAAATATTCCCTGCTACCATTCTCGTCAATATAGATAGCAATCCAATGCAGATCTGGTTTGTTTGCTGGATCCGTGTCCACAATAATTGCATAAAGTCTAGGTGCGTGTCGCGGTAGCTGATTAGAAGCACATACAAGTGGAAACACATTCTTGTGGCTGGGGATCGATTTAAAACATTTCAACACTTTTACCGCATACATATTTGGAGTTGGTATGCCCAGTCTTGCAGTAGTAATACGTTTTCCAGGGCACACATATGCTCCTCGATATTGTGGTTAAAACAACTATACGAATCTGCTTCCTTTTTCAATTTTTTTTCGACGGACAGTGTCCACAATAATTGCATAAAGTCTAGGTGAGTGTCGCGGCAGCTGATTAGAAGCACATACAAGTGGAAACATATTCTTGTGGCTGGGTATCGATTTCAAACATTTCAACACTTGTACCGCATACATCTTTGGAGTTGGTATGCGCCCAGTCTTGCAGTAGTAATGCGTTTTCCAGAGCACACATAGGCTCCTCGATCTTATGGTTAAAACAACTATACGCATATGCTTCCTTTTCCAATTTTTTAATCGACCGACAACCCATCTCGTCCAAGTTTAGTATTGGTTTGTTAAGGAGTCTTAAAAACTGTTGTTTTTCACTACCCTTAACGTGAATTTTGTTAAACGGCATCAGAGTTCTTATCAGCTCCTCTTGGAAATCGTTGCATCATCAGCAACGAACCATGATCTGCAATCACGGCAATTTCTTTCGTTATCAACACTTCTAAATCCTTGTACGTCCAAGTACGCGTCCATCTTCTTTCACTTGCTACTGGATACTGAAGTTTGTGATCTAGAGCTGTCCTTTTTAACAGGCGAAATCCACGACCACATTCCAATGTTTATCGAAATATTGAAATACTGAATGTAAATGTATTTTGTCAAAATTTTCTTTAGTAAAATATATAGACGACTTTCAAATTTGATGAGTACAGTTGTACCGAAAATGACTAGGTGTTATTTTTATTTTCAGAATAAAATGTCTTCAAAAAATTTTTAACGGAGAACGAACTGCTAGAGGAGTTAGTAAAAGGGCTGTCTGATATAGAAGCGGTGCTAGTGATGACAGTGACTACGAAGAAGAGATTCAAGCAAGGCAGAGAATTGGATAAATGATAGATGGTCCCTCAGAACATCGAGACAAGGATGATGAAGAAATACATGAGGATGAAGAACAGGGTGAAGAAGATTATAGTGCACATAACTGTGACGACTTCATTACTCAAAAAAAAAAACATAAAATGGTTACAGAGTGTGCAATTTACCCGGTAAAATATTCCGCACTTGAAATGAAAACTGTTCTGGGGAATATCTCCAATTAGATATTTTCTGAGATATTTTCTCGAAAGTTTATTTGAAGATTTAGTTCAATCAGTGGTTCAATATACAAATAATGTAGGTACGATCTGCAAACTGGAACTGAAAGTCCGGTCCTGGTGGGCAAGAAGGTAAAGCAGTGTGGCTACCAAATTAGTTGAATTTCAAGTGGCAAAGGTGTAATTAGTTAAACTGATAAAATTTAGTAAGTGAATAAAGTAAGGAGAGTGTGATAATAACAAACATAAAATAGAAAAGATTAGGTTTAAGTAACCAAAAGGCATTAAAAAAACAGAATAACTGATAAGCAAGTGACATTAAGGTCAAGTGCTATGAAGTACAAAGATAGTTAAGCAATTGAACACACGTTATATCATAAATAAAGTGCAGGACAGTATTTAAAATTTTTACATCTTTTATAACTTTATTTAAACTCGCGTATAAAGTTCATAAATACCTTTTAACATAAACGAAACAAAGACGGATTTAGAATAAAATTATATACATCGTGTTACATTCAAATAAAACTAAACAAAATTGAACGCTGTCAAAGAATAATAAATAATTCATAGGAAATGAGAGAAATAAATAGACACAATAAGGGCGATTTGCAAAAACTGAAATAATACATAAAAACACAAACACACTCCGTGTAAAATATCAAAGTTTAAGAGGATATACCAAAAACAAAGTATAAAAAGTAGTTAAGTAGGAAAATAAAGTGAGAAGGAAGTGAGTCAAGAAGCAAAGAACACCGAGGGAGATCAAGATCCGACGGATCGACCAGCCGGCGACCGCACGCGAGACGAGATAAGTAAACAACCACGCATTCATTCAGAATCAAATTACAGGGAGGTACGCAGGTTTGTTAAAATTTATAATAACGGGCGTAATACCCTGGGATATTACGTTTGTTTGGTTAAACCCGCTCCAAAGGATAAGATTTGAGTTCTTTTAAACTTTTTTTATAATTTCAACATAATTGAATTATATTTAATGGTGTTATTGTGAAACTCAAAATGAATATTTTTTATTGCGTTTTATTTAAAACTAGTCAAATTTTACTTTGCTTGCTATTTAATTTCAGTTCGCGTAAATGAATTTTAAGATTTACGTTTGCGAATTCCATTCTTAATTGGTTGTGGCGGCTAGCTCAAAGTTAAAGTAGAGAAATGATCACTGTTATCAATTATCATTAACCAAAGTTATGCTCATTTCGATTTATTTATTTATCTGGATTCCTATTGTGTTGACCTCTTTCGGCATTTATATATTCAATATTTGTGTAAGCGTTTAATATTAATAATCATTAGCAATAACAGTAAATCAAACGTTATACTCATTTAACTAAATTCCTAATCTGAACGAAAATGCTTCTATATATATATATATATATATATATATATATATATATATATATATATAATAACCTTCTTAAAAGTAACATATAACAAATAAAACCTTTATCACAATTAAACGTTTGTCTTTCGTTTAAGTAGGATGTTTAAATTTAAAGTTTAGAGGAAATTAAACACAGTATTTTATTTATTCACACAATCAAAAAGGCTCTTACTTGTTATTTTTGTTGATAGCGGATGATGTAATTCGGCGTTTCTTGAATCGGTGAAGAGGCCTCAAATAGGTTATAGACTGCTCTTCCGATAATGTCACTTTGCCGGCACTCTGGAACCGTTCTCTTTTGTTCTCCTTATCTTTTCTTATACGTTTGTTATTGATTAATACGCTTCTACTTTTCTTCCCAAAAATTAATGATTTGTGTAAATTATTGCTTGATATATTTATACTATCCAGTTTTTACGTAATTATTTAATTTCAACGACAAACAGCTTGCGCTACAAACTGCAATATCCAATCGTATTACTCATTATTAACACTTCGAGTTATTATTCGTTATACTTTGATTTAGGATCGATTACTGTTTTTTGTATTTATTGTTCACTATTTAAACACAATTGATTACCGTTCTGATATATACAAACGCGTTATCTTCACTTATTACGTCACCTTTAATGCAAATCTCAAATTATGGTGCAATCCTTGGTATTATCACCTACTTGCCAATACTTGCACTTTTTATTATTTTAATAAGGAAGGTAATTTTCTACTTCTTCCCTATTATACCGCCAATTAATTCTTATTTGTAATTTTCACACTTTATAGTGTCGTGTGACTATACAATGTCACTTATGCTGCGGCGTCAATCAACCAACAACTATCAACTCTGATCGCTTAGTTAACGGGACTATTTCAAAAACTGCACATCATTACATCATTACTATGACAGCGTCTCATCCCTTCCAACACATAAATGCACTTGCAAATGCCGCGTATTTTTAATATTTTCAAATTGAATATATACATAACTTATTGAAATAAACTCAAGCTTTTCATCTTAATATTAATTACATTCAAATACAAATAAACAATAACCATTTTCTTATCCAGAAAAATAATATATAAGTATCTAATCTCGTATAACTTTTATATAAATTTTTCTTTTTCTAAAGTTCCCGTTACAATTTACAATGGCGGAAGGTGCAGAAGTAACTTTAAAAGACATCATTGATAAATTGATAGGGATGGAAAGAAAAATAGACGAGACGAACAAAAACGTAAACCAACATACAAAGCAATTAAAGAAGTTAGAGAAAACTATAAATGAACAGGCTCTGAAAATTGAAAGGCTGGATAATGAATCAAGGAATTTGATCTTTTCTGGAATCGCGGTGGAGTACAAGGAAAACCCAACAACCCTAAAAGAGAAGCTTATAAACGTAATCATAAGACGAGTGGGGGTATCAATAGCGAATAACGAGATAGACTATATCTTTAGATTAGGAGAGAGAGGGGGGAAGGAAACAGACCTGTAAAACTCGGATTTACAACACTATGGAAGAAAACAGCAAATGCTACGAAACACTTACAGACTGTCAGAAACAAAATTGGGCGTGAGCAAGGACTTAGATAAGGGAACAAGAGAAACAAAAAAGCAACTACTCCCGTACATGATAGAAGCTAGAAAAAAAAAGGAATGAAAGCAACCACAAGAAGGGGTATGTTACTTATAAACGGAGAAGAGTGGATGTTAGAAGAACTGGAAGAAAAAAACAAATGAAGCAGAAACGGAAGAGAGAATTAAGCGGTGAAGATCTAAGGATGATTAAGGAATAAATTTTCCCAGATGGGCATTATCGAAGCTGGGAGCAAACTAGTTTAGCCCCCATCAGAAAAGAAAGGAATTCAACGAAGGATGAGAATCTCAACAAGATGCTCAGAGACAACACGAGGGCAATCCGAAAGCAGATCAATCTAAAAAACTAGCACGATTAAAAAGCCAGAAGGAAGTAATTATAACGAAACGCAATGTGAAGGAATCCAAGAAAACAAATTGCAGACTAAAAAAGGAGAATGGAATACAAATGCGGACCATGCAAGAAAAAGACAACATACTTTTGATAGGGATCAACGAGAAGAGAACAACGGTATCCATATTTCAGGCATTAGCGAAACTAAGAAAAAAGGAAAAGGAAAACCAAGGATCACTGACAAACACCATGTACTACTCAGCAGTAAAGACCGAAAACAGAGCAAAAGAAGGAGTCGGAATGGTAATGGATGAAGATAAGAACAAGCTCATTATAAAATACAAAGCAGTGAATTCACGAATGTTGGTGTTAACAGTGAAATTAAATCAGTTAGTAAATTTAATACAAATTTATGGGCCAGTAGAAGGCACACTAGAGATGGAAATGGAGGAGTTCTATAAGACACTCCAAAAAGTTTTAGATGAAGCAAACGAGGAAGCGGATGCAACAATGATCCTGGGGGACTGGAATGGAAAGGCAGGAAAGGACCCCAATAGAGGATTAGGTTGAATTGGAAAGTGGGGAGAGCGGGCGCTCAACAGGAATGGATTAAACATGTTAGAACTCTGCCAAAACAACAACTTAATAATAAGCAACAGTTTCTGGAAGCAACAAGAAGAAGATATTTACACATTTGTGGCAGAGGAGGGAAGCGCTAGAAGCTTAATAGATTATGTAGTGTACGACAAGCCTTAGTGGGTGGTCGATCCGTCGGACCTTGACCCCCTCGGTGTTCTTTGCTTCTTGATTAGTGAGAAAATACAAAATATAGCAACAAAGAAGGAGGCAGATTTAGGTACCCACCACAGATTAGTAGTGGCCCAATTCATAAGCACAATAGGTAAAACTAGAGAAATAGAATATAGTAGGATAGCAACAACAGACTAAAAATCTCAGAGAACCAGAATAAGTTCAAAGAAAAAACAAACGTGTTATTTAATAGAGGGAACGAAGAGATACATAACGGGGATTTGGAGATGTGGAATACTTTCAAGGAGACAATACTAAAGGTAGCGGAACAGGTATGCGGACGAAGAAATTACAACAATAATTCAAGGAGAACCAAGTGGTAGACCAAAGAGATAAAAGGGCTTGTTAATGAGAAGAAAAGATCACGGTAAAAGTATATCCGAACAAGAGAAGACGGAACAACCGATACAGCAAAAAAGAAACAAAGTAAAGAAAGCGGTTAAAGAGACGAAAAAGAACAGCTGGCGAGAGTTTGGGGTTGAATTAAACGATAACTATAATATAGACAAAAAGAAGTTCTGGGCCACCAAATTTTGGGGCCTTGGAGGAAGTATTATGAGAAATAATTCGGGGAAACAAAGGCAGAGGAGAAAATGACAATATAAGAGACAAGTACAAGAAGCATTACAACGGTTCAAAATCGGGAAAGCAAGTGAAGAAGGCTAGAATCTAAGGATTTACTAAATCGAATCCATAAATAAACTCCAGCAGTTACTAATGTAGAAGAACGAATAAGAGGAGCCGGAAACGCTTAAGTGTCTGAGAGATGAAGTGAAGGAGTGGTTATGGGAGATTTTCAAGGAAGCTTGGCTGCAGGAAAAAATTCCTAAAAAATGGGATGCAAGATGCTATAATTATAGAGCTATAAGCCTGACCCAAACAACATATAAGGTTTAAACAAAAATACTGGAAAACAGGTTAAGGAGATATGTGGAATACAAGCTGAAGGAAGAACAGGCAGACAAACAAGTGAAAATATATGTACAGTATAAGCTGTTTTATCCGGTACAGGATCATCCGGAAAGCTCTAATATACGGAAAAATTTACCGGAAATGTGAAGTTTAAAGCTACTGCTCCGGACTTTATCAGCGTAATCGAGAGTACTATACTCGGACAGTTTCGTGTAATTTCGGGGTTTTCACGCACGTTCCCGAAACCGATTAGTACGCTGCAAATCTTCAAGGAAGAACGTCATGTATTAATTTCATCATCTCATTGTCCATAAAGAGCATGGAAGAAACAACTAAGAAGCGGAAAAGGATGGTGCTAACCATAAAACAAAAACTTGACATTTGCCAAAGAGTCGATCGTGATGAAAATCGGAACGTCTTGATGAAAGAATACGGCATCGGATCTTCAACGATTTACGACATACGTAAACAAAAGGATGAACTGCTGAAGTTCTATTCTTCCACCAAAATTGGAGCAACTCGACACAATACTAGTATGAATGGTTCACAATTAAACGGTCTGAAGGAGCGCCTATCTCTGGACCCATTATCATTGAAAAGGCAAAAGAACTTCACAAAAAAAGGAGCTAACAGCACGTTTTCAGACGGATGGTTAGCTGGATTCAAGAATCGCCATTGTACCCGGAAGTTAAATATAACGGGTGAAAAATTCTTCAGATCATGAAGCAGCAGAAGAATTTGTACATAAGTTTGAAGAGTTACTAGAAGAACACGACCTAACAGCAGAAAAAATATACAACGCTGATGAAACGTGTTTACTTTGGTGTTGTTTATCAAACAAAACCCTCACAAGTGGTGCTGAAAAAGTAGCAGATGGATTCAAAATGAACAAAGATCGGCTTACAGTGGTGCGGGCACTCATCGTGTGAAGTTGTTGATTTTAGCAAAATCCCGCCAGCCACGTGCATTTAAAAACGTTCGGCACTTACCAGTTGAGTATTCGGCCCAATCGAATTCTAGGATGAACATAACCATTTTTAAAAACTGGTGTTTCCACACGTTTGTTCACTCAGTGAAAGACAATTTCCACAAGATCGGCATGGCTGAAGACAGCAAGTGTTTGTTGTTGCTCGATAACTGAAATGCGCATCCCAATGAACTTGAATTGCGGAAAGGAAATGTTTTTGTTGTATTCCTTCCTCCAAACGTTACGGCTCTCATACAGCCTATGAGCCAAGAAGTAATTCAAAATATGAATGCTACTACAGACGGGGTTTCCTGCGAGAGCTTGTGAATTACGAAGGATCAATCAAAGAATTCCAGAAATCATACACAATTAAGGATGATGATCCACTTCCTGAAATTGTTTCCATCTTTAATGGACTATCTCCCTCCAATCCCGAGAATGATGCAAGTCTAGCAGACATCGAAGATTGGGTCAGTACTGATAAAAATATAGAAGTGTGGCGTACTTTAACCAACGAGTACTTAATCAACAGTGTTTTAAATCTAAATCACGACAATGAAAAGCTTAATAGTGAATCATCAGATGAAGAAACCGTGACAGAAAAAGTTTCTTGGGCGAAAGCTGCTGACGCGTTTTCTACACTATTAAAGTTTGCTGAAAGTCAGCTATGTTACTCGGCACAGAAAGTCGTTCAATTATACATTCTGCACTACACTTTTCTACAGAAGCGTATGGAAAATACAAAATAAGCAGACATGCTCAAATGTTTCAAAAACTTGCGGAGAAAAAACAAGCAAAATCCGCACAGTGAAATAAGTGAAAGAAAAGTTTTTATTGTAATACATTTTAAAAGTCTTTGAAATGTGTTGTTTTTTTTATAAATGTTTTGATTAAATTCGTATTAGTTTCAAGCAATTTGATGGGTTACTGTGCTTTATATACCTCCTATAAATTATAGCGCTCTATTATCCGGAAAATCGCGATATCCGGCAGACGGTCGGTCCCGACGGTGCCGGATAAAATAACTGATACTGTATATTGAGAACACTAATACATAGGTGATAGAAGAAGGAAAGGTGGTATATATAACATTCATCGACTTAAAATCAGCTTTCGATACTGTCAATAGATAAGCACTATGGGACACCCTAGTGAAGTTAGACGCACCAAACCAGTCCATAAGAATAATAAGGGGAACGATCAATAAAGTAAAATGTAAAATACGGATAGCAGGACAAAGATCATAGGAGTTTGACATGAAAAGAGGGATAAAATAGCTAGATAATCTGAACCCTCTATTATTTGTGATAATGATGGACAGAATAATCAAACGAATTAAGACCGAAACAACATTAAACGCAATGGTAGGATATAACAACTTAAATGTTATCGCAATAAATAGTTTGCTGTACGCAGATGATGTAGTCTTAATTGCCGATTCAAGAAGAAAAATGGGTAAAGGAGATAGAAAATATAAGGGTGGAAGCGCGAACAAAACAATAGTGATGATAGTAAATGAAAACCGAGATGCAATAGGGACAGGGAGATTATTTGTGAAAATACAACCCTACAAAGAGTAACAACCTACGAATATCTGGGAACGACTCTAGATAACAATGGAAAAATTGAACCAGAACTAACCAACAGAGCTAACAAATTCACATGACTATACTATGCACTAAACAGGACAATCTTAGGACACAACAACATAATTGAAGGTTAAGGTAATATAATATAATAATATCGGGTGGGCCATAATTTTTTGCATTTTTGTAATAGCCCTAGCGGAGTAACCGAACGCGGGAAGGATGCGGGGCCACTCACGTTTTTCGAAAATTTACTCGTAGTGGATCGCTTCATAGGAGAACAACGCGCGTTCTGTGTAAAACATTTTTACAAAAGCAATGATTCTTACGTCGTTGCACGCCGCCTATTTCGATCGCATTACCAATTACACAATATCAATCAGTGGCCAAGTGTTAATTTAATTAAGTCATGGGTTAAAAAATTCGAAACAACTGGTGTGACCATAAATCAGAAACAAACCGGACAACCACGGAGCGAAGAGAACACCTCGCAAGTAAACGTCTGTACAACACGGTTCAAGTTTGTCAACGTGCAAACGTTCAAATGCTTTGGGGAGACTCCAAACGTCTTTGCGCCCGATTATGAAATTAGTTTTAAAACTGCATCCATATAAATTACGGTTAGCCGCAAGCATTAAAGGACAAAGACTTAATCTTAAGAAGAACATTCGTTGAAACAATGTTCGAATGTTTCACCAACTTCAATAACATTTTCTTCTCAGATGAAGCCCATGTCAGGAACACAGAAAACCCTCGCTTAAAATACCAGAGGCCTTTTACACTCCTCGACGGTGACGGTGTGGGTAGCAATGTATTAAAAGGGCATTGTCATTCAGTAACAGTTAATTCTGCAGAATATGTGAAAAGATTTTTTTTTCAACCAAAGCTGCAGCGGTTTGATGGTTATAACAATAGGACTGGGATGCAGCAAGGCGGGACAACCTGCCATACATCCAATGAGAGTATACCCGTGGTTAAAGAAATATTCCCTAACAAATTGATCTCGCGTAGAGGAGACATTCCATGGCCTCCCGCAGCCCAGACCTAAGTCCACGTGACTTTTTCTTATGGGGATATCTGAAAAGTCGGGTCTACGTGAATAAACCCAGAACAGTAGGTCAACTAAAGAAGAATATTCGTGAAGAAATATTGGGCATACCGCGAGCTTTGTGTCGGAAAGTGTTCGAAAATCTTCGTGGCATATTTGAGGAATGCCAGCGTCGAAATGGTGGACATTTAGACCATCTACTTTTTAAGAAATAGTTTCCCATCTTTGTTCATGATTTTAAATATGCAGTAATATAAACACAATCTGTGGTTTTTCATTGTATTTTTAAAAGTGCAAAAATTTATGGCACACCCGATACAATAACAGTGCCCGCAATCACATATGCGGCAAAGAATTGAGCAATAACGGGAGAACACGAAGGAAAAATAGGGGCAATGGAAATGAAGGACATGAGGAAGTTTACGGGAACTACTAAAAGGGAACACGTTAGGAATACGCAGATAAGGGAGATTTCCAACCAACCATTAATACTGGATAAAATAGGGGAGAAGCAGATGAATTGGTATGGACACCTCACTAGAATGAATAAGGAAGCATTGTCAAAAAGAGTACGGGAAATGGGAAAACCTAATAGGGGAAGATATGGCAGACCAAGAAAATGTTGTTGAGACCAAATCGAAGATCAGAGGAAAAGAAGAGAAAAATCTCTCACAGAAATGAAAAAGATAGCAAGGGACAGAATGAAATGGAAGAGATGAGTGACGGAGGGACCGGGCCGTCACCGACAATCCGACGCCTGAGAGGGTAGAAGGAACCAAGAAAGAAGGAAAGGCGTATTCAGGTTAATAAAATGTTTATTTTCTGAAGGTTTATCAACATCAATACTTAGAACCGATGCCGATTTCTGGAATGTTTTGCTATGTGGTAATACAAGAAAAAAATTTTCTCTCAAATAATTGTAACAAACAGCTAACTGCCTGAAAATCAAAACCGAATCAAAGATTATTTTTGGTGAAACGTCTTGACTTGTTTTTGGTACATATTAACTTAATTTGTTCAGTTCTGAAAAGTGGGTTTTCTTTAAAATCCTCTTTTTTAAGAAAAGGACACACTTTGTCTAACTTACAAATACATTTTGAAAAATATTTTCTAATACAGCTATTAATTTTTATACTTTTATCTGAAATCTACTTTGGATCAAAGTAGAGCCATTTTTACATGTTGCAATTCCAAATCAATTTTTAAACTTACCTTTACACTATATTATTAAAACTAAAAAAATATAAATAGTTTTCAGTAACTCCAAGCCTCCAGTTGCTTAGCACTGTCACCGAAATCTTGTCTTTAAAATTATCACTTAACATTTTAAAACACTTGATGATAACACTTTCTAAAAATTCGTTTGTACCACCCTCACATCGTTTAAAATAAACATTGTCAATCCAAATGTTTTTCACAAGCAACAGAATATTTTCCCGTGTCCAATCTTTTCTAGGTATACATTTTATCCACCTTAGTAGTAAGGAGGCACCATCCCCTCCACTTTTTTACGTCACAAGCCCCACCCACTGAGACACCTTCCGCCGCCATTCTGTTTTTTGTGACGTCACCCTTGGGACACCTTTGGTCGCCATTTTTTATATGCCTACGTGGGGATCGTATTTTTTTCACCTGAGAATAAAAAGATTAAATCTGTTATTAACATTTATTAAGGTTGTTTCCATCAAAGGAGATTGCATAATTGTTATTACATTTCTTTTAATCCTATCTACAGATTGTGACCTTTTCACCTATACAAAAAATTTACTTACGCGTTGTAAGACAGGAACCTGTTCACGGGCTTCGCCCCTGTCATGATTGTAGTCTAATTAAAAAAAACTAGTCTCGTAAGGCATAGATGCCGTAAGACTAAAAATTAAATCGGAATGAAAATGATTAAATCGTATTATTGATGTTTTATAGAAGCAAATGGATTTGGTATTTATTTAAGTTTACATGTCTATTAAAATTATTACAGGTAGTGTAAGGCTAAAAATTAAATACGTATGAAAATGATTAAACCGTATTACTGTTAGAAACAGATGGCCTTGGTATTTTTTAAAACTGGTGTTTATATCTATCTAACATGAAGTTTAAATATCATTCTGCCAGGGATAAATGTTTTTGTTTTTACAATGTGTTTATTTTTCGTAATGCGTTTATTATAGGAGACATTGCATAATTGTAATTAAAATGATTATTACATTTGTTTTAATTCCTATCTACAGATTGTGACATTTTACCTATACCAAAATTTATTTATACATAGTTTAAATTATTTCACTTCGATGTCATTAAAATAAAACGAGTAATTCAGTTATACCTAATTAGTTTGCTTACGGAAATAACATGCTTTAAAATGATTTTACCGATGGAATGCATTTATTAAGCTGTTATACAATGCAATCGGAAAATAACAACCGCTCTGGGAATCGTGTTAAATGAATGTGTTTTCGTAATAGGGTTTATTATAAGGAAGACTGCATAATTATTATTAAAATTATTATTACATTTCTTTTGAGTTCCATTTGAGGGTTGTGGCCTTTACCTATATACGAATTTTATTACAACAACATGCTTAGCTTTACCTTGAGAAAGTCACCTTCAACATTATACATAATTAAAAATGAGTAATTAAGTTGTCGTGCTTTAAACGATTTCTACCTTGAGAACGTTAAATTATGTGTACAAGGTCTAAGCAGAAATAAAATGCATTAATACGATAAATGGTTACACATATGTATTATAGTCTGTTTTACGGTTCATTGTGTATTCCCTTTAATAGTGCTATCAATTAAAAGTGGAATACTAAAGGTCGACTGCTAAATTATATGCTCAAGGTTTAAGTGAAAAATAAAATTGCATTAATACGTTAGTTAATACATATATTAATTAAACGTAATAGTTACACATATGCGTTACAGTTGTTTGTTTTACGCTTCATATAGGTAAAATTTTGCGACGCGAGGCTTTCGGCGAATGCTGTTTCGGCGGCCCCACTCCAACCCTCCTCGAACATAACCGAGATAGTAGAATAGGTGTAGGGCGTTTTTGGGTTTTCGCCCCTTGTCGTGATCGGAACTTGTTCGTGGGCCTTCGTGTACTGTCGTAGTACCCTTGGAAAATTTTGAATTTGTATTTAAGTCTCTGCAGGTTATGCCTGAAAATATTAATTTGTATTCTAATAAGGGGTATAATGCTAACTTGTAAGATAGATTTAGATCTTAGCAACTTACTTTCAGACCCTCGCCCCTCAACCAAAAATTTGTTTGTGGAGCCATCTGGGGGAAATTTGAACGTGTATTATAGTATTATAATAAGGGGGCCTAATGCTAACTTGTATGACAGGCATAGGGCTTCGCAGCTTGCCTTCGGTCTTAGCCCCTGGTCCCTTGGCGGGAAATTTGAATTTGAATTTGTATTTGAGTGTTTACATTCTGATTACTTATTGCGAGAAATTTGAACTTGTAGTCTAATAAGGGAATTATTGCTAACTTATAAGACAGACATGGAGCTTCGTGATTTGCTTTCGGGTGTTAGCCCCTTGGTCTCTTGGCGGGAAATTTGAATTTGTATTTAAGTATTTACATTCTGATTACTTACTGCGAGAAATTTGAACATGGATTGTATTCTAAATAAGCGGGCCTAATACTAGCTTATAAGACAGGTATAAGGCCTCGCAACTTGCTCTTGGGGCTTAGACCCTAGATTCCTTGGCGGGAAATTTGAATTGGTATTCTAATAAGAGGGCCCCAAATGCTAACTTGTAAAACAAGTGTAGGGTTTCGCAACTTACTCTCGGGGCTTCAAAACCTTGTCCTGACCTCTAGGTGTAAAATTTGAATTTGTATTTAAGTCTCGGGAGAATATTCTGTTTGTGAAAAACATTTGGATTGACAATGGATGTCAAAGAATACATAGCTGCAGAACGAAATAAAAAGACGTTTCTTCGAAGTTTTACTTTCCGAAGCTATCCCAACGTTGTTTCCTGATTTATCAAAATATTTATTGAGGCATTCACCTTGCTTGTTGTTCATGTATTGGAGATTTAGACACCGGCACATAGTTATCATTGCTGTTTGATTTGTAATTTGAATTACATTCAGGAACACAACATTTATCAGCCATCTAGAAAATAAAATGTATCATTTTGTGAACATAGAATGTATCAAAAGTAACACATTGCTTTTTAACCTACCTGTTTGAATACAATATTTTCTTAAATCTTAAAATAAGTATATCATGAAGATGGAGTGATTAAAATATATAGTTAAACTTAATGTTAATGAATAATTCTGGGACTTATTGCACTATTTGTAATCCTCAAAACACTTGGTTCATGCAAAAGATACAAAACGTAAGTGCTTATAGCCAGTTGATTACAACCAACGTGTGTCAATCGTCGGCTTGCACAACATGTTGCCAAATTTCACTACGTCGACTTGTAATAAACACGCAAGGGCCATAATTTTTTAGTGGCACTCAATGTGTTAAGATAAACAGCAACTGAACAAGGGATTGTATCATTATCATAAAGAACTATCGTTACCCGCCAATTGTGAAAACTTGATTAATTAAATATTTTAGGTGTGCAGATTTCGTTGCCCATGCAAAATTCTCAGTTATTATGCAAAATAAATACGAATTAAATCGAAACTGCATAATTATTAGTTGGTAAATTCTTTAATAAAATAAGTTTTTTTTTAAGTGTATATAATACTAGAAACATTAACAAACTAAAAGACCTCGGTGATGAAATGGTTAGAGTGCTTGCTTCTCACCTAAGCGGTGCGAGTTCAAACCTAGCTGAGGTACCCGTTTTTCAGAAAAACGGAGAAAAACCAAAGCACTCTTTCTTCTCGGATACCAAGTAAACTGTAGGTACCGTGACAAGACAAAATGATTGACACGTTAAAGATTCCTTACTAAAGGGATAGTATGTCAAGATTCCAGTGCTAATAACCATTAGTAGTTGATGCGCATAGAGATGCCTGACACTTCCGCTTGTGTCTAGATCTCGGTCCACAAATTAAAAAAAAACATGATCATGTATATTTCTTTATAATGTATGAATATTACACAGCCATCTCCATTTTTATTTTAGGATATGGATTGTAACCCACTATATCAAAATCTTCAATTTTAAAATCATCTATATCGGCAACCTGCCTTTTTATATGTAATTGTGGAAAAGGTCGTGGTACCCTCTGCAGTTGTTCTTTAAGCGGTTCAACGTGACTCAAATATACGTGACTGTCTCCCAGAGTGTGAATAAACTCACCAGGCTATAAATATTACAATGAAAAAATAATAATTACATTTTAAGCAAATTCACCTTTAATCCTGTAACATGAGCCAGCATTACTGTTAGCAATGCATAACTAGCAATGTTAAAGGGGACTCCTAATCCCATATCAGCAGCCCTTTGATATAGTAAACAAGACAATTCATCATTTGAAACAAAAAACTGTACTAAACAATGGCAAGGTGGTAAAGCCATTTTATGTATATCAACTGGGTTCCAAGCACACATAATAATGCGCCGATCATGTGGTCTAATACGTATGGTCTCAATTACTTTTCGTAACTGATCAACTCCTTGTCCATTATAGTCCGTATGCATATCCTTGTATGATGCGCCAAAATGTCGCCACTGAAAACCATAAACAGGTCCTAAATCACCTTCTTCTCTATCTGTAAACCCCATCTCATCTAAGAATTCACGAGAACTATTTGCATCCCATATATGCACTTTCTTTTTAGATAGTTCCTTTGCATTAGTACTTCCTTTTATAAACCAAAGCAACTCTTCAACAACACCTCTCCAAAATACGCGTTTGGTTGTTAGTAATGGAAAAATATTATCTCGTAACGAATATCGCATTTGTGCACCAAAAATTCCATAAGTACCAACACCTGTACGATCACTACGTTTAACGCCGTTCTCAATAATGTAGCGAGTATGATTTAAGTACTGGTATTCTTCATGATCCTTTATATTTGGTGAATGTTTAGAAAGAGTTTCATTTGTAGCATTCTCGGGAATGTTTAAATCACAATTTGTTTCAACCTTCGCCATGCCCATTCTGTAGGATAAAAACACAACATTGGGCCAAAATTGTCTATTTTTTAGAGTCCTAATGGAATATAATAATCTTCCTGCTGACATGAAGAACCTAAGCCTAAAACTATTCAATATAAGACTGAAAGAACATTTAAGGAATGCTGGGTGATAACAATCAACAGTATCTTTAGTGTTTGACTATTTATTTAGGTCAATTAATGATCCTTGCAATAAAATAGGGTATAAATTATGCCTGATATCTTGTTAACTTGTTTTTATAAGATGTAAAAAAATACTTGTATGTAGCTAACTGCTAAATAAACTGGTTTATTATTATTATTATTAGATACTTTAGCACGATAGGCCTTATTTAACCTGTTCAGGTCCACAATCGTAAAAAAAAAAAAACTATAGGTATACGATAAACATATTTTCACACAAAATATTTTTACTTGCAATTTTTAAAGTGATTTAGTGAAAAGCAAAAGCGCAAATCGATTTGGCAGGAAAAGGTGTCGACTAACCTGTATTATACGAGCGGCTAAATCACAAGTTGCGTTCTGATAATATGATGTTACAGCTTAGATCATATAGTTGGTCTAAGGCTTACAATAGTTTTGTTTATCTAATTTAAACTTTGAACCAATTTATATATTTTGGTAAAGTTCATGTAAGGGAAACTACTGCAACCAAACAATCTTTTTGAAATTTTTTGTGTCCAAACTAGTTTAAATTAGATAAAACTACTGTAAACTAACAGAAAGGGTATGTGTACATTTCCCAGTAAATTACGAACATTAACGGTAACATAATAACATTGTAAAAAATCAAAATCATTAAGAGGCGGAACGTAATGTAAAACTTCGTGCCATATGGCTATCTCACTTGCCGCGTTGCTCTACATCCCACTAAAGAGAAACTAAACCACTGTGTAGTGCTGACACCATAATGAGTCGTGTCCGGAAACACGAGCTTGCATGTGATATGATATTTTATCGATGAATGATTAACATGATTTTATTCAAACTTCACTAGAAACCCATGCGTGACCTCTTGCATATCAGAGATTTGCCAGAATTAATTTTAACAATTTTAAGTATATAAACAATTATATTATGTTCCCTCTTATTAATTAAATACTTGTTTATTGGTTTTAACCTCATTAAAATTTGTAATTGCATATAGAAAAACAGAAATAACTGGTTGAAATTAAAAAAAAACCTTTGATATACATTGATAACAAAAATTACATTAATTTTTACAGGGTATTTCAGAATAAAGTAATTAATATCACTTTCCTGTAAACCCTCTCCGTTTCCATTCCATAGGGCGAAGAATTGAATTCCTTTTATAAAATACAAAGGAGGGGGCACGTTTTAAATGTAAAATACCTTTCGGTCAGAATTTAACCAAATTTTGATATGTTCTAGAACTTGACCAATTGATCAAATGTCTTCATTGCCCGAAAGCTCAAATCTCAACAGTTTTTGATATACAGGGTCTGCAATATCACTATTTGATACTTTCAATATATAATAAAATGGACATTTTTGCCAATATTAACGCAAAACTTAGTGAAATGTTATTTTTTTGTGCTACTGGTTACAACCTTTTCTTTACTTTCATTATTGTTGTACATACACCTGATATACAGGGTGAGACCAAATATATGTATCTGAAAAGAATTATACGGTGGTATTGTTTTGAAAATTTGGTGAATGGAAGTTAACACATATATATGTCCGTTTAAATTATTATTGCAAGTTAAGTCCCCTAGACGTCCGTTATACAAAGTGTTTCATTTCTTTAATAGAGTTAATTGAGTATTATTATACTTCCTAGTTAATTTTCTGATAACTTAATTGAAATATCTATATTAAAATAAACTATTTGCTAACTGTATATACCTACATAATAGTCACGATGTGTTTATACTGATACTGGGTGTCCAAGTACAAAGGACCAAAGCGATTTAAACTTCATATAGGTACGGAAAAAACCGTTAACATAAAAATCCCTTTCAATTGGATGTCGTTGCGAAATACAAAGCTTTTGGAGATTGACAGATAGAAAGGTTAGATGTGCTTCATTTATTATGCTCACTATTTTCTAATAAAGTTATATTTGGTATTTAATTATTCGTTTAAACCAAAACCGTAATGTGGTATTGCGCTTTTTCTTCTGCTTTTATTCGTACAACTAGATTTTTTTCTGATTTTGCACTTTTCTTTCCGTTTTTCATACTACAATTATTATGTTTTTCTATTCCCAAACTTATAAAATAACAACAATATAGTATGTGGCTATGAAACGTCAAAAATTAATCCACTAATTAAGTGATATTATGCTTAGTTGCAAATCTACTTTTTGAATTAAAATCGTTTTGAAGAGTTTATGTGAAAAATGAATCGAATTCCATGTTTTGCTTGTGGAAATGCTTTAGTTCCTAGGGTTATGGTGAAAATAAGTGGTGAGGTAAATGCAAGAAAGCAGGAAATTATAATTGCACGTCGCCGCGAAGCAAATCTACCAGAGCGGGTCATAATAGAAGAAACTCGAATCTGCAATGCCTGCAATATTTCTATTGTAAGGGAAATTCAACCAATAGACAATAACCCAAATTGTTTGCGATTAAATGTGCTACAAAGGTCAACTCACTTATGCTGCATTTGTAACGATGGGAATGATATACATAAAATATCCATGAAAGGTAGAATTAATATTTTTGTTGAGAGAGATATATACGTGCCAGAAAATACGTACTGCTGTAATATTCATTTGGATGAGAATGGTAATCTGTTTGAGTTTCTGCTCCCTGGGTTACGATATGTAAATCGGCCATTATTAGCAGGTAATGAGATTTATATTTTTTTTACAAGCATTACGTAAGGAAATTAAGAGAAAAAGCTACCACACGGCTTACGAAGACGAAAATAACTTCACAGATTCTGAATTTAAAGCAGTTTCTCCTATAACCAAAGATCAATTTAATAATCTTTTCAACTTTTGTGACCCCGTTAGAATAGGAAATTCTTTGAGATATGTAAGTAAAAAAGATCTCTTAGCATTCCTGTGCAAGTTACGACAAGGTCTTAGTGATAGTTTTTTAGCGGTTATTTTTAACTATTCCACAAGACAACAAGCCAGTTTAGCTATATCTCTAGTTAGACAATCTCTTTCTGCAAGATTTGTACCACAAAATATTAGTTTTACTGCTACAACAAGAGACAGCTACATCGAAAATCATGTTACTCCTTTTGCAAATCGTCTATATAATCAAAACCTGGATCGGCCTCAAGTTATAGTGTATAATGACTGTACTTATCTAGAAATAGTGAAAAGTTCTTGTTTTAAAGTGTTGCGACAGTCCTACTGTACTTATAAGGGTAAACATCTTATCAAGCCATCTCTGCTTGTTGCCCCGAGCGGATTTATTCTAGATATTCAAGGGCCATATTTCTCAAATTCTGAAAACAACGATGCTAACATACTTATAAGTGAATTTAATAGAGATGTGAATGGAATGCGTGAATGGTTTAATGAAGGAGATATTTTCATTCGCGACCGCGGGTACTTGGATGCTATTCCAGCTTTAAATAGATTAGGTATTAATTTTAAAATGCCAGCCTTTTTGCCCAGAGGTCAGCTACAGTTATCCAAAGAAGAGGCTAATGATAGTCGTCTCGTTACGAAAACCAGGTGGATCATAGAAGCACGCAATGGGCACTTAAAATCAATTTTTAAATTTTTTAGCTTTAAAGATAAAAACACCCCACATTTGTAATATTGCTGATTTTCTTAAAATTGCTGGAGCAATTATAAATAAATATTTTCCACCCATTTTAATGTAAGATGCTACTATTGAGCTAGCTGAAAATATTTTTCAAACAGTTCAAGAGCCAAATGTTGTTCAAGCCAGGGTTGAGAAGAAAAACTTACGCGCTAGAAGGGGCAGATGGGTTGATTTAAATGAAATTATCGTTCCCTCATTCCCACGTTTGTCACATTACTATCTTAAAGAGTTAACTGTAGGTATTTTTCAATTAAAGCTTGCCCCTTCTTATATACAGGACAATGAAATAGAGGACCGCCAGGTTCAATATCAATCTGATGAAAACTACGAACCCGGTTTTATACGGGTAAGGATATATTCTCGCCTCAGAAATGCTACTCGTTACCAGTTGTGGATTGCATTTGTGCCGAATAATGAGGAAGAAGAACCGAACCCAATATTAGGTACTTACTGCACCTGCAAGACTGGTGTCAGAACTTTAGGTACTTGTTCTCATGTGGCAGCTGTACTATGGTTTTTAGGATACGCTAGGTATCAAGAGCTAATTAAATATCCTTCTACAAATGTTTTAAATCATATACTAAATGCAAATAATGTGGAGGTAATAGACATTTAACATTTGATTATGCAACTTTTTGATTTCTATGACAATGGTTATATCAAGACCAAAAATTATTTACTGTTTTCTGCCTCATCAGTTCAGTTAACTGATATCTTATTAAGCTTAGATATTTTTAATATATTAAAATACGTTCATTAACGTTTCTACATAAACATTTCTTATTTCCAATTAATGTCCAAAACGGTAGTGATGATGGAGGTAGACCTGCGAAACCGGTCTGTCGATGGTGTGAACAGTGAAGACACTAGTATCTTAAAGAATTTTCATTTCTTAGTTTTGCAAAATAAAGATAAACTTCGACAAGCGCCTTCTTTATCAAAAGAATCTACTGAAAACTTTATTAGAAAATAGTGAGCATAATAAATGAAGCACATCTAACCTTTCTATCTGTCAATCTTCAAAAGCTTTGTATTTTGGAACGACATCCAATTGCAAGGGATTTTTTATGTTAACGGTTTTTTCCGTACCTATATGAAGTTTAAGATATCGCTTTGGTCCTTTGTACTTGGACACTCAGTATCAGTATAAACACATCGTGACTATTATGTAGGTATATACAGTTAGCAAATAGTTTATTTTAATGTAGACATTTCAATTAAGTTATCAGAAAATTAACTAGGGAGTATAATAACACTCAATTAAATCTATTAAAGAAATGAAACACTCTGTATAACGGACGTCTAAGGGACTTAACTTGCAATAATAATTTAAATGGACATATATATGTGTTAACTTCAATTCACCAAAATATCAAAACAATACCACCGTATAATTCTTTACAGATACATATATTTGGTCTCACCCTGTATATCAAGTCTATGTACAAAAATAATGAAAGTAAAGAAAAGGTTGTAACCAGTAGCACAAAAAGTAACATTTCACTAAGTTTTGCGTTAATATTGGCAAAAATGTCCATTTTATTATATATTGAAAGTATCAAATAGTGATATTGCAGACCCTGTATATCAAAAACTGTTGAGATTTGAGCTTTCGGGCAATGAAGACATTTGATCAATTGGTCAAGTTCTAGAACATATCAAAATTTGGTTAAATTCTGACCGAAAGGTATTTTACATTTAAAACGTGCCCCCTCCTCCTTTCTTAAAATATTTTTTTTACATTCCCGCATGAGCAAATAATTAAAATACAAAATTGTTGGTTAGGTGAGGAACAAAAAGCTACAATTATTAGTTATTGACATTTTTTATGAAAAAGAATATGTTAGAAATAATTTTATTAGTTTTTTTATTTAGAAAACAAGATTTTTGTTTCTCTGTTTTTTTTAGTCTTATTTTTCCTTTGTTCCTTTTGATTTTCTGCTTGTACAACGTAATATTTATTCTGATTATCACCATTTTGCAAAATATTTTTAACAAATAAGCTATGTGATTGTCATTCCAAGAAAATTCATTTTTAACTAAATTAATACATTCTTTTTTATTTTATTGTTAATATTTTTACACCATTTGTATTTTTCATAGAGACTTACAATATCTTTAAACAGATTATAAATCACTGCATTAAATTTTGCAGTATATTTTTTTTTAAGTATGTAATTCGTTCTTTACCAAAATCTTTGTGTATTTGTAATTCGAATGACTCACCGAATTTTATCATAATAGTTGAACACAGGGCCGGACCTAGTAATATTTTCGGGTGGCGCGAAACCTGATTTTAGCGCCTCATATATATATATATATATATATATATATATATATATATATAGGCACCAAGTGTACTCTGTTGAGTCCGATATATTACCAGGTCGCTCTGAATCCCGAGGGAGGGGTTGCCTGTTGCTTACACAACTTGTTTTTTTACACAAAATATATACTCTTAGGTACTTGTGAGTCCCGAAAACGTTGCCACCGTAAAAGCAAACTGTAGCAAGACATCAAAGACCAACTATATAATATGACATACACGATAATAGCTAACTATGGTAGGCAACCTACTATACGCTACAGTTTTAAAGGGTAAATTACGATATAAAATGGGGATACTGTATATATTCAGGTGTTTTTAAAAACCGGATCCTTTATTAATTAAAAAGTAAAGAAATATAAATATGTAGTTTACAGAAAACAGAAATTTTCATTGGGGGCGGTCATCTAGCTAAATTTTTTGTTAATCCCCTTCCCCCTCTTTTGTCCCAGACGCCATTAAAAAAATTGAAATAAGCTACCCCTTGTGACCAACCAGTGTAAGGGTTTAAACAAATGATAATCTACTAGCTCTGTAAGCTCATTACGTATTAAGTATCTGGTGTGGAATAACATACGACTTTCCAACCTACAAAGTGGAAATTGAAATAATTTTAATAGTAATAATGTTTTAATACGTTAATAACGAAAATAGACAACATTGTAAAACAAAAACAATAATCTATGTCAGATGGACGTTTAAAATTTCATTTTATATAGAGCTAAATCGAACATGTAGATGCTAACTTGAAAAAGAAATTCTAAAGCCGCGCGCTTCTATAAAAACATTGATAATACAGTTTTCAATCTTATTTAACTAATTTCAAGGCATTTTGGATTCATATTAAAATAATTTACAAAGAAAAGCTATGTGAAATTAAGTTATCTTTAAAAAATAGGTCTTCGCGTTTTCTTCTAAAATTAATCGTTATTCAGCCATTGAAAAAATTGAGGGTGTATCGACTGGGACAAACATCCTTGGTGACGTCACAGAGGATCGTCCTATTAAGGAGAGATTTCACGAGACAGGTAGAAATCTTAAACGTAAAGCCGACGAGAAAATCGTGGAGGGTTCGGGCTGTAAAAGAGTATGTCTGTCCAATAATAAGTCATTCTCTATCGAGAGCTTCTAAGAAGAAACCTACTTACGACGATATTTTTTCAAAATAATGGCTTTTCTACATGCACGATGGTGCGAATGCATCAAGTCCGAGTTGGATTTGTTCACTTTACCATCGACGAAGACAAGTATCGAGTGAATGGATATTGTACAAACACTTATCAGCTCTGAGCGATGACGCCCCAATAGAATTTGTATTGCCCGGAAATTAAAACGATTACATAGATTTAAGTCAGATCATGTTGTGCATCACAGCTAAAGTTCTAAAGCAAGAGGATACAGCGCTTACTGACGCGGATGTTGTAGTACCGGAAAACAATTGCATGCATTCGCTTTTTTTTCACAAATAGAGGTTTACTTAAATCAGAAGGTGGTGTCACAACCTATGCCTACCGCTCATATGGCGAGACATTGCTAAACTATGGAAAGCAGGCCAAGACTTCACATCTAGGTTGAACCACATGACACAATGATACAGCCGAGTGGATGAATGCACTGGGACACGCAAATAACGGTTTCTCAAAGGGTCAAACACTTACAGCGACCAGAAAACAGATTGATATGATTAGCCACGTGCACTCGGATTTGTTTAACCAAGAGAAATTTCTCACAATCGGTGTTGACTTAAAGGTTAACTTTATACAATCAAGAGATACCTGTAGTCTTATGTCGACACACAGCTCAAATTGCAACACAAAAAGTATGGACGCTAGTTTACTGGTGAGGCGTATGACGATCAATCCCACAATTCTAATTGCGCACACTAAAGCTTTAGAAAAAACTGCAGCAACTTTTACAAGGACAGACGTAAAAGTGTCAACTATACCTGTGGGCATATTGCGAAACTAACTCACTGGATAATGTTTTCCTGGGTCAGTTACCTAAACAGTGCATCGTAGGATTTGTGGCACATCGAAATGTCAACAAGATTTTTGTTGTTCTGTTTTTTTTAGCCTTATTTTTCGTTTGTTCCTTTTTAAAATTTACTGCTTATACAACGTAATATTTATTCTGATTATCACCATTTTGCAAAATATTTTTAACAAATAAGCTATGTGATTGTCATTCCAAGAAAATTCGTTTTTAACTAAATGAATACATTCTTTTTTATTTGAGTGTTAATATTTTTACACCATTTGTATTTTTCATACAGACTTACAATATCTTTAAACAGATTATAAATCACTGCATTAAATTTTGCAGTATGTTTTTTTTTAAGTATGTAATTCGTTCTTTACCAAAATCTTTGTGTATTTGTAATTCGAATGACTCATCGAATTTTATCATAATAGTTGAACACAGGGCCGGACCTAGTAATATTTTCGGGTAGCGCGAAACCTGATTTTAGCGCCTCATATATATATATATATATATATATATATATATATATATATAGGTACCAAGTGTACACTGTTGAGTCCGATATATTACTAAGTCGCTATGAATCCCGAGGGAGGGGTTGCTTGTTGCTTACACAACTTGTTTTTTTATACAAAATGTATACTCTTAGGTACTTGTGAGTCCGGAAAAAGTTGCCACCGTAAAAGCAAACTGTAGCAAGACGTCAAAGACCAACTATATAATATGACATACACGATAATGGCTAACTACATTGACATAATAAATTTAAGAGCTTTAAACATTTGTAAATTTCAAATAATACTTCTTTAATCCTAACAGTAATTAAAAATCAAAGTGACACGTCCAATCGATTATTTTAATTTAGTAATAGTATCATCTTCAATATTTTAAAATGTTTATTTAGTACTTCTAACAATAATAAATTTATCCATGATTATTATTATATTTGAAACAATACACTTACTGGATGCTTGTTCGTTATGTTATCAGCAATTTTCTAAAGGTACTATAAATAAATCGTTGTCATCTCTTAAGCTTAGTTCTTATTATCAGTATAGAGCAATTAACACTTTGTTTTAACACAAAATTTCCGTTCATTTTTTAACTTAAACCCATTATTCATTGTAATAAATAAAATGTATTGTCATTACCGTAAAGTTTTAAACGTTATATAATTTAGTCGTTAAAATTAAGAATTAAACGTTATATGTGCTACGCTACTTTGTTTTTTTGCGCTAATTAAGTATAAAATAATGCTGATTTAAAAACAAACCGTAACATTTGTGATAGTTAATTTTTTCTATATAGTAAACAAGGACAAGAAGCTATATTAAATACGATTATTTAACCTTTCCACATACGTTGTTAATATCTTTATATTTCATTTTTTGGATTAATACTACTGAATAGAACAACAATTTAAACTTATATTTTTTATCGTAATGGTGGTTGAACAAAAAATGAACAAATTGAATTGTAAAAGATAAAAATAGTTTGTTATATAAGTTATATATCTCACGTATAGTTTAAAGTTTTTATTCAACCCTTTCCTATCATTTATTTCTAGCAGAACAATAAAAATTTATGAAATTTATGCATTAGTTGATTTATTTAATAAAAATTTATAGCAAAATGGTTAATTTAGTGGATGTCAAAAATGCTGATTTTAGGTTTTTTTACAGAGAAGTTTCTAAAATAGTATAAAAATTAATTTCAAGGGTTTGAAAATTGGAACGTTCAAACCCAAGAAAACTAAACAACTCTGATGTCAAGGGCAGCAATTAAACTTAATATTCTTGCTTTTAGAGTAGAGTGCGCTGGTACTAGAAACTAACGATTCTTGCCTTTACAATGAATTAACCTATTTCAACATTATACAAAGACAATTATTTTATACATATATTGATACTCGATACCAAGCACGAAGCTTCGTAGTTTTACAAAAAAACGTTGGTAAATCCGTTTGATTTGACTACAACATGTGTCTGACAGATGAAGATTTATGTACTGACCATAGTATGCTTTGTACTTCGGCAACATTTTTGACCACCACCGGGAATCATATTAACACATTTAAATATCATGGTGAGTGAAAATTGTCCATACAGTCTGTCGCAGTACAGTGTTCTACAAAATAAATCTGATTTCACATAATGTAAATATCAATAAATAAATTTGTAAGGTAGTCTTTAAAGTAAAGTTGAGTGAAAGCAATTAAAAAAATGAAAAAACAACACGAGTGTTCAAGTAAAACTATAAGTCACTAGTGACCCCAAGTAAAGTTTAGCTCACCGCTTTAGCCCATAAATGACTTATACGTTACCTGATACCTTTATTATTTTAAAAGTTGCTTAGATAGATTAATTATATTTTTAGAACAGTAACCGAAAAAGGAGTATTCGTCTTGTTTTTAACAATTTCGTAATACAATTATGAAAACTGGCTAACTGATCCACCCATCAACCCACAGTCCAAATTAGTTAACTTAGAGACATGAAATTTTCAGGTATAAAAGCCTACATGGTGGAGGTGTAAAACAAGAAACGATTTAAAAAGATGCTCTCTTTAAGAAGGTGAAACATACAGTTGAAAGTCGATATCATTTTCCTGGTTAATTCCATCAGGAGATTAAAATTTGGATGATAAATTCCTTATTGAACAAGAGTGTATACCATCGAGCGGTTTTTGACATTTTTGTAGGGGGGTAAAATTAAGGGTTAAAGGGAAGTGGAGGGTAATGGAACGTATCTGCCGTTTTTAGCCATGCGAGAAATATAGAGACCAAATTTTTTTATAATTTCAGTATCTGTAGGGATAACTTACAAGGTCGGTTTGGTTAGGAATGACATCCAATATTATCTGATCTACTACGACTGGAGACTTCATATTCGACAAATTGATGCATGGATGCTTATACAACCCAATGCATTTCAATTTTTAAAAACTGCTTTAAAACCAGAACTATACATAAACGTTTTATAAAAATTTAAAACTGTATTTTGAATATACCAACAAATTGTGAATTTACAAGTACTCGTGTAGAACCGTAACAAGAATAAGGGCGAGAAAAAACATGTTTCACACTTAAATTAAAAGGGCGATTTTTAGACACTGTAAATTGGGTAACTGTTTATGTTCAACTCTGCGTTAACAAGACCAGGCGAAGTAATTGACGAATTCACGGATAACATTAATTGTAAATGTAGCTTGGAAATTAGTGGAAATACTTTTAAATTTGTACCCTTCAACAACAAAAATAGTAACGTGTAGTAGATAGTTTTATATGTTATACCTACGCAGGTGTTACAATAATATATAATGTTCGTAAATAAAAGATTTTTTATTAAAATTAAGCCAATATGAACCATGTATGTGTTGTCTTAATTGTTAAATCTAGTTGAACATAAATCACATATTATTTTAACCTAAAACCAAAAATTATTGGGTACATACAATATTAGTAATTCATGCAAAATTTAATTTTAAGAAAGTACGCTGAATTTTAACATTATAATTGAAATGTTGACAAGCACAATATAAAATGCAGCATTTACGCGGAACTTGTCTCACATGTAAGTGAAGATACAAAGTAAGAATTAGTTTAATATTTAATATTGTTTGTTTTTCTGCACTTCAAATTGAAAAAAAATAATCCTAAGAATGTGATACCAGTTTCGTATTTTGTATATTAGTTTTGCTGCCACTACTTGGCCTACACAAGGTCACGTTAGTATATTCAGACAAGCTGAATATGAAAGCGGCCCCTGCAGCGTGATGGCAAGAACACTCTATTTATACTGCACATATAAAAGGTATACTATTGAGCCCACCCCAAAAATTCGTATTTACGCGTTTTGTCATATGTAGAATCATATTTTGATGGGTATATACAAAAATGCTTTAAACCACTTCATAGAGCCACACAAGGTCACCAACGTTGGAAATGTTGGGTTACAAATATGTATATTTTATTTCAATTCTATTTCTTTTGGCAATTAAGTTTAAGATTTAAAACCTTTGCAAACTCCTACTTCATCTAATTATCATTGCACTCCAAAAATTAGCTTTTTAAACATGTAAAATGTATTTTTTGTAAATTAGGACGTTTGTCAATAGTTTTGACAATTATGATGTCACGCGAACTATGAGATTTTCAGTGATCATCACCGTACTTGTTTTCTCATTGTGATTATCATTTGTGTGTTCTTATTTTTCGTTTCTTTGTTACGCAAGCGTTTCGTTAAAGTTAACATTGGAATTCAGTACAACTGAATATGCTGATATGTATTTCATACAACAATACCTCGGTGCTTTACAAATAATAATATGAATTACTCTTAAGTACAACTTTGTTTTAATAATTAATATCGTCAATTTAACATACCGATTTGTTTGCGTTTTACTTAGTTACACATGACTACATGATACCTGTATACCTGTATGATTCTGTACTGCCAGATGTACACATTTTTTGTGTTGCTCCTGATGGACTCTGAAGCCATGTACGGCATTTTTGTATTAGTATTTTTTACTCAAAATAGTCCAAGTGTGGTTTTTCCACTATTTTCTGGATACCGTATATATATATATATATACATATATATATATATATATATATATATATATATATATATACAGGGTGTCCCAACGATATGGGGGTCAAAGATTACTTCTATACTGTTGATTTAATAAAAAAATCTTATAACAGATTATTGTAGTCAACAACGAGGAGCATCTTGTAGAAATATTTTTGTATATACAGAGTGTCCCATTTTCGAGTACTACACTAAACTTGTGTTTTTTTAATGGAGCACCCTATATATTTTTAGATATTGGAATTATCTGTTAAATTCTGATATAGACACTATGGGTCTACGACTAACGGTTCCTTAGTTATTGACATTTCTATGTAAAAAAATTAGTCAATTAAGTAGGCTTCTGTTCCGCCATCTTGAAAGACATCGGAGTTAAATTTTGGGATTTGTTTTTCCAATCTGTCTAGTTTTAACTTCTACATTCAGATTGCAGACTATTTTCTTTGCATATACAGAGTGGTCCATTTTGCTCAATGTTATTTTTGTCATTATTTTAAAATGGCACACCCTGTATTTTGTTACACATCTGAAAAACGTTTTTTACAGGCTTTCAATAGATACTACTTTTTACTACCTATTCTTAAGTATTTTTGAATTATTTAGTGATAAAGTTGAATATTTTTTATTTTTGTTGGATTTGTCACAATTTAAAATAAATAAAGACATTATCATAATTTACAGAAAATCAAAAATGAAACAATGCTAATTGCTATAAAACCGTGATGCTATAGGTTTATGACACAATTCAACATTAAAACGATATATATATATATATATATATATATATATATATATATATATATATATCCAGAAAATAGTGGAAAAACCACACTTGGACTAGTTTGTGTAAAAAATTCTAATACAAAAATGCCGTACACGGCTTCAGAGTCCATCAGGAGTAACACAAAGAATGTGTACATCTGGCACACAGAATCATACGCAAACAAATGGGTATGTTAAATTGACGATATTAACTATTAAAATGCAGAGTTGTACTTAAGGGTAATTCATATTATTATTTGTAAAGCACCGAGGCATTGTTGTATGAAATACATATCAGCATATTCAGTTGTACTGAATTCCATTGTTCGCTTTAACGAAACGCTTGCCTAACAAAGAAACGAAAAACCAAGAACAAACAAATGATAATCACAATGAGAAAACAAGTACGGTACTGATAACACTGAAAATCTCAAATATCCTCTTCTTAATTTTATTTTTATATTACGAGAGACCGGTTTCGATAAATCTAATTATATTGCCATCGTCAGTCTGTAAAAGTTTGTAAAATTGAAAGAAAAATTAGTGATATAAAATCTTACCTTATGTATTACAAAGTATGATTTCAAATTAACGTTTTATGTAGGACAGATTGTCTGTCATAATTTTTTGACTTTTAAATTTGATAGCTAATTATGATTAATAATTTTTGTAAAAACATTTTCAAAATCAAAAGTACACATTTCATTTACACAATTAAAATTTATATTATTTTTATAACGAATAATTTCCAATGCTTCTAAACAATTTAATTTTGATCCTTTAACTGCTTTATGTGGAATTTGATAATTTAAATTTGGGTTAAATTTTTTTTTACATTGTAAAACATGATTTGCAAAATTTGATGGTGTATTTATAATATCAGAATTATTATAATTATTAATAAATCGATTATATTCATTTATTCGTATTTTAATTGGTCTACCTGTTTGGCCAATATATACTGAATTACAATCTGGACATTTAAGTAAATATACACCTGATGAAAATGAATCATCTTCTTTATCTTTTACATTAACTAAAAATTTAGAAATTTTATTTGATGTTGTATGTGAGATATTAATTTTATTTTTAGAAAAAATAAATTATATACAGGGTGTCCCAATAGTACGTATTCGGTCGATAGCTCCTTAGCCATTAAACTTAGAAGATAAGTTTAAATACGAAAGTTGTCTACTTTTATAAGCTGCATAATCTAAAAATAGTTTGGTTTCTACAGGGTGTAATATAAAAGCGGTACAATACAGAATTTGTCGTTTATTCAAAGACTTCATGTTTGCCAGCAACAAAATGGTGGTCACATTGATCATTTATTATAATTTTAAGTGTTGATATTTCAGTTAATATGTTTTTTAGTTTCTTATGTATTCATAGCTTGCTTTGACCGACTAATTTTACTCTTCTTCAGTGTTATCAACGAAAAAAATTGAACAAGCTTAAATATCTCCGAAACTATTAGAGATAGGTATAGAACATATTTAATAGAAATGAAAGCCGATTAATAGACGAAGACAAGGCATTAAAAAAATATAGGGTGTGCCATTTAAAAAAATGAAGACATAGCATTTTCGAATTTATGTTATTGAATTAATTTTTGTGATCACTCTGTATATTGAGATCCAATTTTGACAATAGATTAAATTAAGCTCATGTATGAATAAATTCTATACCAAAGATTATTTGTTTATCTTTAAAATAACTGAGATACGCCTACTTGAATTACTACATAAAAATGTTAGTTTTTAGTTAACTTTGCAAATATCTCAAAAACTGTAAGATTTAGCTTGTAAGTAATTCGTATAAAAAAGATGTAAAATTATAAGGAGAATCGAAAAATAAAATAATATATAGGGTGTTCTATTTAAAAATCAAAAGTTCTATATTGCACCGCTTTTATATTACACCCTGTAGAAACCAAACTATTTTTAGATTATGCAGCTTATAAAAATAGACAACTTTCGTATTTTAACTTATATTCTAAGTTTAATGGCTAAGGAGCTATCGACCGAATACGCACTATTGGGACACCCTGTATATGTTTTAAAATTTAAAAATTACAAAAAACGTTTTGCATTATGCTTTTCATTGTTAATAACACTTGCACTTATTGATAAAGATATCTCTTTGTTAGATTTAACTGTTTTATTTTATTTGATGTCATGTTTATATTTGTGAATGCTTCGATCGTTTTGAAATTGAAGTTTTTCACAACTTTACACTTACATCCTAACTTGATTAAATTTTGTTAAATGTGTTTTTTGGCTGACATTTTTTATTGTTGGCTTTCGCTGTAGAGAGTGTTCTAATTTGTCATCTTTAAGGCAGTTTAACAATATTTAATTTTTAAAGACCTAAATTTAATTTTATAGTTGGCTTTATACGTTTCTCAAACTGGTATATTAATAGCACGCTGATGTTTATGTTTTAATTTTTCAACTTTGACAAAATTGTTTACAACATCTTTAACAATGTTTAACAGAATTACTACTGACGAAGATAACTGTAAGTGTTATCGAAACGTTTAGATTGTATAATTTAAAATACACCATTAAAAAAAAAAAAAAAAGATAAGTATTTTATTATGTGTGATAATGGTGAAAGTTTACATTTTCATATATGTTTTTTCTTGAAAAAACAAACATATATTTCAAACTCTTTTCCTTATTTTGGTGATATATCAGATAAAATAAAATTTATTTTTTCTAAAAATAAAATTCATATCTCATATACAACATCAAATAAAATTTCTTAATTTTTAGTTAATGTAAAAGATAAAGAAGATAATTTATTTTCATCAGGTGTATATTTACTTAAATGTCCAGATTGTAATTCAGTATATATTGGCCAAACAGGTAGACAAATTAAAATACGAATAAATGAACATAATAAATTTATTAATAATTATAAAAATTCTGATATTATAAATACACCATCAAATTTTGCAAATCATGTTTTACCATGTAAAAAAAATTTTTAATCCAAATTTAAATTATCAAATTCTACATAAATAATAATTATAATAATAATATATAATAATAATAATAATAATAATAATAATAATAATAATAATAATAATAATAATAATAATAATAATAATAATAATAATAATAATAATAATAATAATAATAATAATAATAATAATAATAATAATAATAATAACCTTTATTGCCCAACAGCAAAAGCCAATTACAGAGCAAACTATATAATATTTATTGCACATATACAAAGATTTATGTAAATATATAATCAACCCATCAACGTGAGTAGTAACTAATTATTTTGAAAAATTTTTAAATTCAGAGGAGTTTATAACCGGGTACCTATCGGCTAATATTGTGTGTATGTTATAGTTTCCTGTAACTTTCTTGAGCAATTTCATAAAGTCCCTTGAGTTTTGTGAGTTCGAAGCTCTGAACCAACAATATCTTGAAAAATGATCTATGAGAATATGTAAATATTTTGGTCCGGACTTAGAAAATCCACTTACAGTATCTAAACTCATCAACTCGAAAGCTTCTTTAGGTGGGCCAAGATTGGACATAAGACCCATTCGTCTTCTGGATCTGGTCTTATTTTTTATGCAGATAGCACATTCTTTACAATGTTTAATCACTTTTTTATCCAGATTTTTTACATAATAATATTGTCTAATAGTATTACTCATTTTAGTAGGACCAATGTGTCCGAACTTTTTATGAATTCTATCGATTAATTTATCAGCTAGAGCATTTGAAATAACAATTTTCTTTTTTCCATTATTCACTTTACATATTATATTATTTTCTATTTTAATTTTATTTTGAGATTTCAATTCATTAGCATTTAGTTTATGATCTTGTTTAATCTCTTCTAAATCTAGAACATTGGTTACTCGTATCAAATTTTCAGTTTCAAACGTTTCAAGTATGGGATTCCTGGACAACGCATCTGCTTCTATATTTTTCTTGCCTTCCTGGTAAATAATTTTGAAATTGTATTGAGACTGATAAACAATCAAGCTTCCTAACGCCTCATCCGGTCTGGAATTGACTTTCAAATTTTCCAGTGGTTTATGATCAGTCACAACAGTAAACTCATTACCAATTAATAAATGTTGCCAGAATACAATAGCTTCTTTGATGGCTAAGCATTCTAAGTAAATCGGTGCCTTCTTTCTTTGACCGTCTGTTAAACGTTTAGAAAAATAAAAAACTGGATGTAACATCTTATCTTCTGATTCTTGTTTTAAAATAGCTCCTAAGCCTTCCCCACTGGCATCTGTGTATATAAAAATTGGTTTATTTGGATTAAATATTGCCAGAATTGGGGGAGAACACATATATTCTTTAATTTTATCAAAACACTGTTGACAGTCTTCAGTCCAATTAAATGAAACATCTTTTTTTAATAAATTGAATAAAGGTTTCAATTTTGTTGAGCAATCTGCAATGAATTTATGGTAAAAATTTATTTTTCCTAAAAATTGGCGCACGTTCTTTTTCTTGATGGGAACTGGAAAACTTTTTATTGCATGTAAATTGTCTGTTAAAGGAGTAACCTTGTTCTGTCCGATAATGTGTCCTAGATATTTTACGGTTTTCTGTGCAAATTTGCATTTAGATAGTTTTAATTTAAAACTTTCTTTCCTTATTATTATAAAAAATTCTCTCAAATGATTCAAATGTTCTTCAAATGAGCGTGAAAAGATTAAAATGTCATCAATGAAATTCATAGTAAATGACCTTAAATTGTTTTTTCTTATTATATTCGTAACAATTCTCTGATAAATAGCCGGTGAATTTTTATAACCGTAAGGTAAAACATTGAATTCGTAATGGCCTGTCTCAGTAACAAAGGCTAATTTTTCTCAATCCTGTTGTTCAACTTCTACTGACCAAAATGCTGAATTAGCATCCAAAACACTAAAATATGAAAAATCGAAACATTTAGCCAACATATCTTCAATTCTAGGGAAGGGCTGGGCTTCTGGAACAACTATCTTATTTAACTGTCGAAAGTCTATACAGAGTCTTGTCTTTCCTTCACCTTTTTTAAAAGCAAGTGTTACGGGAGCAGCAAAAGGAGAACTTGACTCTGTCACCAACCCTGCCTTCAGTAACTCATTTACTTGTTTTTCTATTTCTATTCTATCAGGAACTGAACAGCTGTATGGTCTTTGTGACACGTATTTCTCGACAGATAGCTTTACACGAGCACCACCTGCACCTGTAATATGTCCCACATCATATTTATTTACAGCAATGCAGTCCATATTATCTCCAATTAACTGAGTGATTATTCTTTTTTGATCTTTATTAAGATAATTATCATTATTCTCACACAAATATTCCACATTATTATTTATTACATATTTATTTGATTCCTTTTTATTTTTATTTAATTCACCAAAATTTTCTTTATTTTCCACATTCCTATACTCATTAAAGTCAACTTTTTCACTCTTTTGTAAACCTCTTTCTATTGTTTTCTGAAAAATATTTAAATTCTCATCTTGTGATAACTTAAATTTTCGAATGGCGTCAAGACCAAGTAAAATTTTATATCGAAATACGTTATTATCTAGTATATAAAAATCTATTTCATCTTCAATATCACCAATTTTTAATTTCAACCTTGTACACCCAGCCCCTCTGGTGCTACCAGATAAAGAATTTAGAACATCCGAGCTTCTAGTAGTATATTAAGAAACAAGTTTCATAAGACGCGTTTTTATCGCATGAGTCCAAGTTTAGAAAACGACCCGCGCAGCGGGGAGTTTTCTAATGGACGAATGCGATAAAGCGTCTTATGTAACGAGTTTCTTATACTATTTTTTCTATTTTGCGTATTTGTGTTGAAAATTTTGAAAAAATGTAAATTCCATTTGTCACCTTATTTCATAATTTTGAATGTAGGTTGGCAACAGTGGTATTTGTTTGTTTGAGTTCGATACAAATATAGGGTATTAAAACTATTATTTGTTACTAATTCATTTCAAACTACCTTATAAATATGTTCTCAATATAAGTTGTATACTATATACATTATAATCGGAATAAAATTACACTATACTATGTAAACTTAATAATTTACACTCAAGTGAAGTTAACAAGGTTAAATGAAGGTTATATTTTACGCAAAAGATGTAATCGGCTTAATTTGAAAGCATATTGACGCTTTATCTTGAAACACAATAAAAAAGAGAAATCGTCCATATTCGGTTTTGGTCATCTTAATCATTGCAATAGATTAATCAGGAATAATTCAATACAAAGGATATATACACATTTCAAATAAGAATAGGTTATGTTACATTTACGTTTACATACATCAATAAAGAACTTCATTAGTTTACATACCAACATCAAGAAAAAAAATGTTAGATACTTTAAAGTCAAACATTAAAACACCCGTTTGAGTGTCATAATGTACATATTAAACACGCAAAATAGAAAAAAAATTTTAAACTTAACTTATCAATTATATCTTTATTTATCAATGAGACCGTTGAACCGTTCTCATATATCGCCTCAAATACTTTATCTTTTATATTGACATAAATTTTTATTAATTTTTCTGGTGCACTTTTGGCTGGTTGCATTAGTCAATCTTTTTTACTAGCAATGTTCAAAACTTGATAAATATCATCATCTGTTTCTAAAAAGTCAGCCTCGTTTATATTTACATGAGGTTTCCTACCATTTTTCTCTTGGTTCCAACAAAACTTCTCCGGGTGGAACCTATTTGGTAAGTTCAACTTCTCACAAATTTTACAGGCAGTACTTTTATTTATTTGAGTATGAGATGTTCTTTGTCTGTTATAATTCCTGGTCTCGATTTCTTCCCTTCTATTTACATTTTGGTTATATTTAGGTCTATCACGAATAATATCAAGATTTCCTATTTCTTCAAACAATTTATCTGGAGACAGTATATCAGATCTTTTTAATTTACTTTGTACGTGCAATGGCAAGCCAATGACCATCAAATTTAATAAGCTAGTTTGAGTCATGTCCTTTTCAACATCTAATAATAATTTCTGTTTAGTAAGCAAAAAATCTAATAAACTTCCATTGATATATTTGTATTGCATAGCGTATCTAACACATGACCAATTTTTAACTCCAAAAACTGATTTAAACGATTCTTCTAATTTTTCCCAATCTTGCACTCCCTGTTTCATATTTGACAAATACCAATCCACAGCAGAATCTGTTAAAAACACACGCATAATCTCACCCTTATCTCCATCATCAATATCAAAACGTTCACACTCTGTGTTAAACTTTTCAAGCCATCCTATGGCATCACATTTACCATTAAATTTTTCAAGATTTAACTTTCGTTCAGCTTCACATATTCTAAATTTTTTACTTGTTTTAATTTGCTCCTGCAGATCCTGTATCATTTGAAGTAAACCTGCTGTTTCGCTCTGTGTGTCTTTTGAATTTGTTTGTTTATTATCATTTGTTGAAATATATGCTTCTTCAAGATAAAATTTTTTGAAGACAAAACTATTTTCTTCATCCAGATATATTGGTTTTAATGTTTTGTCTAAGGTTATTACTACATTTCTAAAACCCAATTCTTTTTTAATAGAAGCTACACTGTTTTTATTACACTTTTTGAAAAAAGTTCTTCATGGTGATTTTCGTTTTCTAACGTATTTGGAAATATGAGGATTACCTATCTAATTTTTGGACACTTTTAACCCTTTTTTCTCCTTTTTCATTAATTATATGAAATTTTACCTTCATTTTAGTGTTTATTTTGCAAAATTCAGTTTATATAATATGTGTATGCTTGGTAGGTTTGTTTGGTTTTGGAGAAAAACAGTTTAAATGCAATTGCTGAAAGAACGTATTTTATTAAGTTACATATGGAATTACATAAAACTATTTAATATTCTTACCTGAAAGTAAACTGAATTTATACAATTAAATTAGGGTTTAAAATAACAAAAATATACTAGACAATCTCTTTTGACAACTCACTGTGACTATCTAACTCTAGCGGTAGCATCACGAACTACCCATCTTTATTATCAGCAGGGATGCAGGAGTACGATCTTACATATATATATATATATATATATATATATATATATATATATATATATATATATACAATAATGCCCACAGAGTTAAATGACTGTAAACACTAAAAACAAAATGATCTACAAGAAGGACACATAGTTGACAATAGGACAGTCCCTTGAACACCTTTAAGCACTATTACTGTAGTTAACATAACAGTCAATTATAGAAGTTAATGAAGAGCAATATATGTCACAATTAGAACATATCTCATTGTAGAATTGACACATTTTAACCACTGGTGACTTTAAAAGTAAATTAGATTTGGCAAAAGGAACATGAAATATACATCTTTGTCTTGTTTCTAACCTAGGAATATGAAAACAAATGTTGGCAAGGGTAGAAGCACAATCAATATAATTATGTATCATTTTGTATAAAAGTGACAAAGTTATGATATTCCTTCTAGTCTCTAAAGACTGCATATCAAAGGTGTTAAGCAACATTGTATTTGAACAACCTTTCTCAGGATAAGCATTAAACATCTTAAAGCACAAATACTTCAGGAATTTGCATTGAATATTCTCAATTAAAACTTTGTAGCGGCCATAATGAGGTGACCACACTAATGCCCAATATTCAAGCCTAGACCTCACAAATTCATAAAACAATATCTTAATCGTACGGATACTCGTAAATTGTTTAGATTGACGTATTACGAACCCTAATAATTTGTTGGCTGATGAAACGATTTCCATCATGTGTTGATTAAAAGATAATTCGATATCAAAATGTACACCCAGGTCTTTCATACCTGCACAACGGTCGATTGTCATTGAATTAATTTCATATACAAAATGTATAGGATTGCGTTTTCTTGAAAACGATAAAACTCTACATTTACTAATATTATGTTTAAGCCTATTATAACTGCACCAATTAAAAAGAGCTTAAAGATTACGCTGCAACGCAACGCAGTCCTTCAGATTAGAGACAGATGCAAAAATTTTGACGTCATCGGCAAACATTAAAATTTTACAATCAAGTTTTTCAGCAAGGTCATTTATAAATAATACGAAAAGCAAAGGACCTAAATGTGAACCTTGCGGTACGCCGGACTTTGCTACATATGGAGGTGATGCATAACCATTGTATACTACTATTTGATTCCGTTTACCTAGGTAAGATTTAAAAAAGCCAACCAATAATCTGCTGAAACCGTAACTTTCTAACTTAGCCAATAATAGATCGTGATCAATACAATCGAAAGCTTTAGATAAGTCAGTATAAATCACATCTGCCTGCTTTTGAATGTCTAGATTTGCTGCGATAAATTGAGATATAGAACAAAGGTTTGTGCAGGTGGAACGTTTGCTAACAAAACCATGCTGATACGGTGATATGTATGGTTCTACAGATCTGTAAATGTGACTATACAGAACCAGTTCAAATAATTTAGAAAAATTGGAAAGAATTGCAACCGGTCGATAATTGCGTATATCAGCGGGATCCTTAGATTTTAGTACGGGACAGATTTTCGTGATTTTCCAATTATCAGGAAACGTTGCCGTTTTTAAGCATAGATTAAAGATTGCTAATAGTGGTTGCATAAGTATGTCTGAGCAATCCTTGATAAGATAGCTCGGAAACAGTTAAAGGATCAAAATTAAATTGTTTAGAATTATTGGAAATTATTCGTTATAAAAATAATATAAATTTTAATTGTGTAAATGAATTGTGTACTTTTGATTTTGAAAAATAAAAAATAAAATTAAGAAGAAGAAATTTGAGATTTTTCTAAATATATATATATATATATATATATATATATATATATACATACTGAGCCCGGTATAGCAACAGGTCTCTACTGAGCCCGACCTCCCGCACTAATATACAGAAGGTGGTGAGTCCCGATTTTATACACATAATACACGATCCGTTCGTTGTGCATCCTAGCTATTTTACATAGATATGCACTTATTTCGGCGAATTATACTTCTATTATGTATTGACAAGGTCATTTAATTTGTGGAGCTTTATTTGTAATTTTAACAGATCGTTGTGATTAGTTAACTATCAATCGATTAATAATTAATTTTGTAATTGAAGAAGGAATACGCAATCGAAATTTAATGTTCATGGCTCAAATTCTTATTAATTAGCACAGCTTGGATCAAAGTAAATTAAATGTAGGAGTGCTAAACCTCTTTTGCGTAGTGTTTTCTGATGTTACTTAGGTCAGTTCTAGTGCTATTTAACAACTTTTTCTATGATGACTGAGCTACAAAAGTGTTGCACCCCTACCACAACGTAGAATCTAAGATCAAAAGACCATGAAGTAAGAAAAAACAAATATGTATGGCGCACACAAGTCTTATTCCGATAACGCATAATTTTTAGCACCCCAACGAAAAGTTTTGAGCACCAGTCTCCTCAAAATTTTGATCAACATAGAAATGTAAGGTACGACTTTTAGTTCTTGGCTATCGAGACCATAGGTTTGACTTTTTTCCAAGGAAATTGACCTATTTAAAAAATGCTCTAAAATAGTAGGTGACACATTAAGTTTGTCAGTATTTTGTTCCCAGTAGCGGAAGTTTAAGATAATTCATGTATGGAAAATAACACCACTCGATACTTACAAATTTTAGTTATCGGTGATGTGTGTTACGCTACAAAAGTTTCTCACACGAACAATTTTAGGTAGAAAAGCAAAGCCAATACGATGTAAGAAAAACTTCATACAGGAAATAAAGGAATATGAAAATGTAAACTTTAACCATATTCGAGTAGTTGTATATCAAAGTTATACAATCTATCTAAACGTTTCGATAAGTTATCTTCTTCATTATTCATTATTATCTAATAAAATTCTTAAAGATGTTCAAAACAATTTTGTGAAAAATTACAACATAAACATAAGTCTGCTATTAATATAAGTTTGGAAAACGTATAAAGCCAACTATAGAATACAATTTTAGTAAAGAATAACCAGATCATTAAAAAATTAAATATGGTTAAACTGTCTTGAAAATGACAAATCAGAACGCTCTCTAACGATTGAAGTCTAGCAATGAAAAATGTCAACCAAAAAACAAATTTTGACACAATTTTATCAAAATATGATGTAACTGTAAATTTGTGACAAACTTCAATTTGAAATTGATAGAAGCATTCACAAATAGAAACTTAACATTGATTAAAATAATCCAGTTAAATCTAACAAAGCAATAGCTTTATTGATAAGTGTGAGTGCTATTTAACAATGAAAAGCATAATGCAGAACGTTTTATGTAATTTTTAATTTTAATTTCAACTAATTACGTTGAATTATAGTGTTGTGGTAATTCAACATATAATTGGTAAAGCATTTACTTCAAGATCTAGGAAAAAACACAGCAAAAAACCTAGACGCACCAAAAGCTAAAATTAAAATTAAAATTAAGACGTATCATCATGCCTTTTCTTCAAATTATAAGATGCCAAAACCTATTTAAACGAAGATTTTCTTCTTGTCTATTAAAATTATTAGGGTGTTTATATGTATACCTCAATAGGTTCACGTTGTAAACAAACATAATAGTTTCTCTCAACAATATTTCCATATTGTCAGTTTGATTGTCATGATTTAAATTATTTAAGGCATGGTCAGCTACCGCAGACTTCTCTGGTTGACCTAATCTACAAAATCTCATGTTCGTTACTTCTTGTATCAAAGCTACGTTTTGTGGTTCCAATGTATACTTTTCCACATGAACAAGATAACTTATATACATTCCGGAAGATGATAATGGGTTTGAAACATCTTGGGGTGACCTTAAATGTTCTTTAATCACTCCATTGTATTAAAAAGAATTCTGCCGACTTTGTTGAAAAAATGCATAATTTCAAAATTGAAGGTGATATAATGGTTAGTTTTGATGTTGTTCCACTTTTTCCAAAGTCCCTCTAAAAGAAACTACTATCTTTTTCCAAAGGATACAACCATTCTTTTTCATAAGCTAAAGAACTTTTATTGGATCTGCTGATTCAAGCTCCTGCACCCAAAGTTTCAGGCTTAAAAGTTTTCCAACGAATGCATAACCTGATATGTCCCTTTTTTGTCCATCAGTCGAACTTATTTCCAAGTCTGTACAGCCTTTTGTAATTCCGATTTTTCAGCTATTGTTTTAATATCAAATAAAAAATAGCATGTATTACTACTACTACTACTTTAAAATAATTCTTTCGGATCTATTGGCGTCTCATCTGCTGTTTCTTATTCAAATAATCTCTTTTTTCTTCGGGATCGGGTTGTCGTAAACGTAGGATCCACCTCAGCCTGGGTAGCAGTTTCTCTAGCTGTTATTAAAGCAGATGAATAACTTCGAGATTCCTTCACATATTACGAACATGTCTTCAGCAATTGTGACATATTTGGTGAATACATAATTTCGGACTGCATAGCCTTGCTTACAAAATTAACTTGAAACAAGATATCGTACCAAGCCACCATTGTTACTATAAATTCAAACTGAAGACTACTGATACGGAACAGCAGCGAGGCTAGAAACTCTACTCTCCCAATAAGTTCCGCAAACTTTTTTCAGCGATAGTCCTTCTACGTGCTTGGATATTACTTCCCATCGTTTTGTAGATCCAGAGAATAAAACAAACAATACTTGGAGAAATCCAAATAAGGAGATCGATTTAACTGGTGTTTTTGCGGCATCTGCTATTACTAAGTTCAAACTATGACAACCACATGGATTAAAAAATGCTCCCGGATATTCATTTAGAATCCTGCTTTGGACCCTTTTATTTATTACCCAACCATATTAGGTCCATTGTCGTAGCCTGGGCTGCGACAATCGTTCATATCCAAATTGAACACTTGGACAATATGATCAAATAAAATACTGGCTAGTCCTTCTCCTGAATAATCACTTACGGGCTTATAAGTAACAAAATACTCACATATTTCGACTACAGCCATGTTCGTATCAACAAAACGCAATGTTAGGGACAATTGTTCTATGTGACTAACATCAGGAATGCAGTACAATATGACGTAGAAGTATTTCGACAACTTTACCATAGTCAACATTTTATTATGGACTTCATTTCCAAGTAAGTTGATTAGTTCATTTTGAATGCGTTTGCTAAAGTAGTACACATTAGTCTCTTTATTCGCAATACGGCGCAGGTGCTCCATCATCACTGGATCAAATTTTCCAAGTAACTGCACTAAACCCAGGAAGTTACCATTGTTCTCACTATATAATGTTTCCGATCCAGAGCGGCATCTGAATGCCAAAAGAATACTATCGACATCATTCGTTCCAGGATAGCGGTCCACCGTAATTTCTCGTCTTGTGTCTGTTTTTGTAGCTGCTTGTCTATTCCACAGCAGTTCCTTAATCGCATCGATGCTTCTAACTAGCGGTGCATGGCGCATTGGTGATTCGGAAATGTTTCTTGACTTTTGAGACGCACCGATAAGTGTCTCCAGTGGTCAAATCCTTCAACCCCACAATTAGGTTGAGATCTGCAATTAAATAATCAGCAGAAACAGTAAATTTTGTCTGATGATTTAGAGTATACAAATCATCTTCTGTCATGAGCATTACTCTTGAGTATTAGAAAAATGCCGTCCAACTTTATTTCTTGGACATTTCTCGTTACTTATTTCGTTCCTTACAGGCCCTTGTACAATTATTTCATCTCTGGTTGCAGTTAATGAATGACAATTTAGGAATATCGTTATAATTATTATTTTGACGAAGTGATGTAGGTAATGTCTGTTATATCGTATTTTATAATATTTTGATCAGCAGCTCTCATTCTGGCAATAGCAAGATATTCTTCTACATGCTGTTCTTTAACTTTCAGGGCTTCATCTGATGAAATTCTACTGAGTATGTATTGGTCACTGGGTTGTTGGACTACTTCTAATGACGATCCAGGTTTAGATGGATTCTCGCATGTCAGAAACGTTGCAAGCAGTTTTGCAGACTGCTCAGCTTCTACTTGCTTTCTTCGTTTTCTTTTTAAGTTTTGTGTACCAGATAGTTTTTTTGGAGGTAGTGACATAATAATTTGTCTCTAAAAATAGTATTAATATCAATGTTTACTGAAATCACCGAAAAGCAGATACGCATATAGGAATGTATAAAAGTAGAAGACGGGCACTGGATTTTGTGGAGCACCTTTCCTTTCACTTTTTTATATACCCACGTGGGGATCGTATTTTTTCACCTGAGAATAAACAGATTTAATTTGTTATTAATTAGGATCCTTTTTATCAAAGAAGGTTGCATAATTATTATCACCTTCTTTTAATCCCATCTACCGATGTTGACCTAATTTATTTATGCATTGGGGGTTGTATTCTAATAAGGGGCCGTAGTCTTGTAAGACGGGAATCTGTTCGTGGGCTTCTTAATATGTGTTTATTATTAAACAGTTATACAACTTCATTATGGTTGGAAAATGGCAATCCGTCGACAACGTGTTAATTAATGTGTTTACAAACAAAATTATACTATTATGGATTTTTGTGGCCCTGGAACACCTTGGCAGTCGTTTTATTATATATATATATATATATATATATATATATATATATATATATATATATATATATATATATATATATATATATATATATATATATATATATATATACAGTTAAAGGGTATTGCGTAGTCAGTTACTTAACTTGTTGTTATACAAAAGTGAATATACGATTTCGCAATTGAACGTAAACAATAATAATAAACATATCTTACGTACATGTATATATATATATATATATATATATATATATATATATATATATATATATCTCGGGGATTTTAGCTAGCACAGACTGGATTAGTTAGAGAGATGCAATGCAATTATGAAGCTGTATAATTAAATTAAATTACTAACTCAGAATTAAATGTCTATCAAGCTCTTCGTGTAAACCGTGAACAGCCAAAACCAAATATATATTTGCGCAAACAGGTTATTTAATATCGTGATGTATGCAGCGAATTGCCTGTGTCTTCTTCTTTAAGCTAGATTTCACCTCTATATTATTTTACATACATACATAAAAGTTCTGTCTCATCAGAAATAGCTCTGTCAAAAAACGGCTTTAGATTTTATAATCAGGTTAAGCATTCATGCTGACTGCTTATTAGAGTGCTATTTTTAAATTTTCGGGTTTTACAGATATAGCAGAAATACCCTGTCAAAAAGGAACTTAGATTTGTAAAACGGGCTCTTAGGGAAGATATTAGAGCGCGGTTACAGAAACAAGTAGTGTATACTATACATAAACCTGTAGTGAAAAATTTACTCGAAATAGGTACATTGTAGGTAACATTTTTTTTACGTTATGACAGGCGGGGTCTTTGCGTTATGAGAAATCTAAGTAAATATAATGAAGGGTATAATTATATACTGACGGTTATCGATGTATTTAGCTGAAAAACTACATGTTCTATAATCGACGTATTTTCGGTTATTTTTCAAAGATGCGAAAAGATACCTCAAAGTATACAGATGGATAAGGGCAGAGACTTTACAGCGAAAAGTGTCCAGCAATTCTTAACAAACATCAAATCTAATCATATAGGCAAAATTTATCGATGCGATCCTTTCATATAGGTAAGTATCGCACTAGTGGATTACAGTTAATGGGAAAGTCAATAAGCTTTACACATTATCTCCAAGGCTTTATTTGCTGTAAAACCTACGATGCATCGTTTAGGTAACTGGCCCAGGAAGACATCATCCAATGATTTTCGCTGAATGCTCACAGGTATAGTTAGCACTCTTACTTCGGTTCTTGTAACAGAGTATTTTGCTGCAGTTGTTTCTAAGGGTTTAGCGTGAGCAATTAGAATGGTGGAATTGATTTACATACGTCTCCTCAGTAAACTAGCGTCCATAATTTGCGTCCTGCAATTTGAACCGTGCGCCGCCATTAGACTAAAGGTATCTCTTGATCGTATAAATTTAACCTTTAACTCAACACCACTTATGAGAAACTTTTCCTGATTAAATAAATCCTAGTGCAAGTGACTAATCATCTCAATCTGTTTGCTGGTCGTTGCAAGTACTTGACGTTTCGAGAAACCGTTATTTGCTTGTCTCATATAGGTAAAATTTCGCGACGCGAGGCTTTCGGCAAAGGCTGCTTCGGCGATCCCACTCCAATCCTCCCGGAGCATAACCGAGACTGTAAGACAGGTGTAGGATGTCGTAACTTGTTCTCGGGTCTTCGCCCCTTGTCGTGATCGCAACTTATTCGTAGGCCTTCGTGTATTGTCGTGGTACCCTTGCCGGAAAATTTGAATTTGAATTTGTATTATAATACTAAGGAGTCTAATCTTAACTCGTAAGACAGGTGTAGGGCTGCGCAACTTGCTCTCGGGGCTCTGCCTCTTGTCAGGCCCCAATGGCGAAAAATTTTAATTTGTATCTGTATTTAAGTCTCTGCAGGTTATGGCTGTAAATATGAATTTGTATTATAATAAGGGGTATAATGCTAACTTATAAGAGAGGTGTTGGGCTTAGCAAGTTACTTTCAGGCCCTTGTCCTTCAGCCAAAAATTTGTTGTTTGTGACGCCATCTACGAGGGGAAATTTGAACTTGTTTTATAATAATGAGGAGGCCTAATGCTAACTTATAAGACCGACATAGGGCTTCGCAACTTGCTTTCGGGTCTTAGCCACTGGCCCCTTGGCGGGACATTTGAATTTGGATTTGTGTTTAAGTGTTTACATTCTGATTACTTATTGCGAGAAATTTGAACTTGTATTCTAATAAGGGACCTATTGCTAGCTTTTAAGACAAAACATAGGAACCTGTGTTAGGGCCTGCGCCCTCCTGTCGTGGCGCTTGTTGGGGAAATTCGAATTTGTGTCGTTATCTAGTTGTGTATGGACTAACGGATATTTTCTGTAATAAAGGAGGCACCATCTAGCGTTAAATTTCTAGGACTAATCAGGGTTTCGTTTGTGGCACCATATAGTGGTATATTTTTAAACTAGCGAATGTTTTCTATAATAGTGGCGGCGTCACTTAGCGGTATATTTCTAGGACTAATTAGTGCTGTTTGTGGTGCAATCTAGTGGTGTAAAGACTAATGAATGTTTTCTGTAATAAAGGTTGATCGTGTTCGTCTCTCCCTCGTCTCTTTCTCAAACATACAAATCAATTAATCAAATCAATTAAGCAGATCAATCCCAAACAAATCACGTTCGATCAAATCAAACAATCAGATCAATATCAATCAAATCATAACTTACGGCCTGCGAAAACTAGCTTGCTGCTCAAAAATACTGATTCGACTAACTTACACTAGGCTAAAACCTACCAACTACAATTCAAAAATACTTAAAATATATAATACAAAAATATTTAACTTAATCATACAAAATAAGCTCTAAATTCAAAAAATAGCAGTATGATTTAACTTACAGAGTGCAAAAGAAAGCCAACCTCACACTTATTGTAGTTACCCATCTAATCGCCCTTTCGCATTAATTGCTGCATTGTTAGTGCAGGTTCAAACACCGTTAGGAAAAACAAGTTTATTAACAAAATTGATGGAAAGCTTAGCGTTTGAAAATATATTATTATTATAAGGAACAATACATCATTTATTTAATCACATCCTTTATCGGTCTTCTTCTTCGCTGTCATGGTTTTGAGACTCGTCCTTCTCCTCTACCTCATCGCTCTTCTTCCCCTTCTGTGAATCATCACCATCACCTTGGATGTGAGATACATTCAGCTCATCCACGTCATCGTTTCTATCATCATCTTGAACGGTTATGTAGTAACAGTTGATTAACAAATCGGTAAAATATCTAATGTCCGCTGATGTTGGCTCATAAACAGGAGAATACATTATAATAATGCTCGCTCGATAACGGTTACATTTTAAAGAGCGAAACGCATGAGAATCGAGAATGCTGCTGGATTCCTTCATTGATTAATTCCAGCGAAATACGTATTACCTGTTATTTTGTTATAAAAAATACTTAGAACTGATACCAAACTTGGTACATTTTTCTTTTGATTGCATAATTCCATATTTGATTGTTAAAAAGTGTTTAATCGGTTTGATATGATATGAATAAATTATATAGTGGTATCAATAAAGTGCATTTTTACTCAGCAATTAAAATTTTTGTAATAGAAGTTGAAACAATATAAATAGATTTGAATAATAAATATAATAATTAATTAAATATATACTGAATTGCAAAGGTATTGATTGCCATGAAACGTTCGCCGTTCGCATTATTGCAACATCAAAAAATGCCGAACGAGTGTCGTGCCCGCACCAAGAATATCAAACTCCGTTTATTGCCAGACCGCCCGATACGATTTTTAATACGTTTTTGCATCATCTCATTCTTCTCGACTCTTTTTATAAAAAGTTAAATAGCATAGTCGCATGACAGCTTGAGTTTGATTTTCTCAATTTCAAGAAGTGGGTGCGTCGCAACTAGAGCTAGTTGGACTTTGACGCATTTTTGGCGCCCCTCTCCTGACGGCGCCCGGTGCGGTTGGACTGCTCGCACCGCCTTAGGTCTTCCACTCGTTGAACATCTTTGACAATTAAACAACTAAAGCATTACTACATGTTTCAAGATTAATTTCTGCTGTAGTTGTGACAGAAATTTTCTGGTTGAAAAATACATCATCAGTTGGCATATCTTCCATTAATACTTTGTCATCTTCCATTAAATCTCTGGCATGTTCTGTATTACTTGAATCATCCAAATGTGTATGTTGAATATCAATTGTAAGGTGTTCCATCTCTTCATCTAATTCGCAGTTGGAGTAAGTAGTTCCCTTTTGCAATCTGGGTACGGATTGTACCCTCCTGTCTGACAACAGAGAAAAAATTCTCAATTGGGCCTTGATTCAAATTAAATGTTGATAGAAATTTGTAATCTTCTTTCATATCTTGCCACACTAATAATTCTGCGTTTATCGTCCAAATCATGCCACCAATACAATAGACACTTTTAGTTTTTCCTTTCCCTTTAGAAAAGAGTAATTTTCTCAAACTTTTTTTTTATTTTCTAATAAACGTTCTTCGGCTTCACTGTATATTGATAATGGTCTTTTGGTTTTGTTTCAATCTATCAAATTCTTACTATTCAAATGATCAAATGTATCTTTCATATCTTGGACAAAATCTGAGGTTGATTTTAAGATGTCACTGTCAAAACTTTTCGGAATCGATACAGTGCGACTAAATATTTGTGTGGCACATTTAACTCTCATTTTCTGAAAGTGATTAGGATTGATATGAACAGGAGTGATTTTTGGCATTGCTCTAATACTCCAAGTTTATCGGTCTAGTTCGTAAGTCTTTCTTATATCACTCCACGTCACGTCTTTCCCATCAGCATACCATTGGTTTGTTACACTTGCAAATACTCGTAACAGGATGGAGATTTGTAGTAAATAGAAAGGGCGAGTTGCTTTTCGTTCTTTGTCCAAGCCCGTTTTTTAGTTTTAAAACATTGCAACTTTACAAACGTTTTGACTTGTGCCGTTGAATTTCTAAGTAAATTTTCAATAATAGAATGAGCAGTTAATGCTTTCTTTTTATTACTTAGGCTTATGTTGCGGATTTTATGGACCCTAAATTGCTTGCTAAGAACAGCTATTTTGTAGCGTAGTTTGTGACATTTTGGCGACAAAGTCTGAAGTGGCATTCTTAGAATCCTGTCACTAATATTAGAAGAATGTTCCGAAGACGAGGATTGTAGGAAGTCATCTATTTCAGGGTTGTATTCTCTTTTTATCCAGTATACAATTTCAGAACAGGTGGATTGATCGAAGTATATGGATTATCATTCAATACATCTCTTACTAATTCAACTTGTTTTTGGGTTCCTTCTGGATGTAATCGAATTTTTTTTTTAATTTTTGATTCGGCAATAAAAACAAAAAAGCAATAATGAATTATGATAGTTGCTTACTAAAAATGAAAGCATTATTGAGAAATGCTAATATGCCAAATGCCTTCCCAACGTGAAAAGGTTCGGAATACATTTTAATCAAAATATGTAATATTAAAGTTTACAAATAAAATCGTTTTTGAATTACACAGGCCAACGATGAAAAAACTTTTTCAATAACTTTAACTAATTCCTGTGTTATTTGGCGTTTCCGAAAATAATTAAAAAAAAATCGTATCACCAAACAATTTCTCACATTTTAATGTTAAGCAAAAATAAATTTTATTATTCAAAATGTATAAAAAAGTGTATTAAAAAACAAGTTTTATAAGACCAGCCTTGAAGCACGGATTCAAGTTTAAAAAACGAGTTTGTTAAAGAATGAGCGCTTTAAGGTCTTATGGAAAACGTGTTTTGTGTTATTTTTTTGCAATTTACCTTTTTTAGGCCGTTTTTAAACAAAAATCTTCACTTTTGTTGATTTAGGGACTTTTGTGGCGGTTGGTAAGTCTTGGTTTTAAAAGTGAAAATTTGATCCAGTCGCTTTTTGTTGTCTTCAAATTCTGTCACTAAACACGAAAATGGAAGATAATCGTGCATGCACGCCCCCTGAAATATTTGAAATTGCCAAAAATACGGTCGCGAATTTGCTCATATCAAAGATTTCAACTGGACGCATCCTGTTTTTGACACATTTTGTAAGAGTAATATTCTTGACATAATTCCGGATCAAGCTTTGCCAACGTATAAATTTTCATAAAATGTTCTTTGAAACAATGGCTCTAAGACATCGGAGATGATGACGTCGCGTTTCTTAATATGTCTATGAAATTGGTAATTTGCATCCATTTTGATGAAACTTGTTTTTTAATATACTATTCAATCATTTAAATATTGTAAGTTGGCAATATAGTCTAGTGTTGGTAGGTTGGTAATAACGTATACGAGGGATACTATTTATGTATTGAGAATTGGCAACACTGGTATTGCCAGGTGAAATTTGTCACTGTCATCTTAAAGTTTGACATTTTTGAGGTTATACGTAATCAGAACGTTTTGTCGTGCGAGCACTATTTGTGTTGTTTACAGTAAGTTGAAAATTTCATCTCAGCCAAAATATGGAATTAACTCGTGAAAATGATCGAGCTATGATTTATTATGACTTTCGACGTGGTCTAACTCAAGAACAATGCATCAATGAACTGAATTCAACTTTTGACGATGAAGCGCCATCCACAGCCACTGTATATCGATGGTACACTGAATTCAAACGTGGACGTAGTTCGCTCACGGATGAAGTTAAAGAAGGTCATCCAAAATTAGTCGTTGTGCCGGAAAATATCGATGCTGTGCGAAAACTAATTGAAGAAGATTAGCATTAATATGACCAGCATACATAAGATTTTGCACGAACATTTGTGTGTTCGGAAGCAGTGTGCACGTTGGATTCCACATTTGTTGAAAGATACTCAAAAAAATGCTCGTGTCGATTGGTGCCGTAAAATGATTTCAAAATACAACTGTGGCGCATCCATCCAAAGCAGTATACAATATCGTCACAGGTGACGAGTCGTAGATTTATGCGTATGAGCCAGAAAGAAAAGGCAAGTCCAGAGTTTGGGTGTTTCAATGTGAAGCAAAGCCAACAAAAGTTGTTCGTTCTCGAAGCGTTAAGAAACAAATGGTGGCGCATAGACACACAGACGCACAGACACACAGACACACAGACACACATACACACAGACACACAGACACACAGACACACAGGCACACAGACACACAGACACACAGACACACAGACACACAGACACACAGACACACAGACACACAGACACACAGACACACAGACACACAGACACACAGACACACAGACACACAGACACACAGACACACAGACACACAGACACACAGACACACAGACACACAGACACACAGACACACAGACACACAGACACACAGACACAAGACACACAGACACACAGACACACAGACACACAGACACACAGACACACAGACACACAGACACACAGACACACAGTCACATAGACACAGACACACAGACACACAGACACACAGACACACAGCACAACACACAGACACACAGACACACAGACACACAGACACACAGACACACAGACACACAGACACACAGACACACAGACACACAGACACACAGACACACAGACACACACACACAGACACACAGACACACAGACACACAGACACACAGACACACAGACACACAGGCAAAGAGTCACACAGACACACAGACACACAGACACACGGACACACGGACACAGAGACACACAGACACACAGACACACAGACACACAGACACACAGACACACAGACACACAGACACACAGACACACAGACACACAGACTCACAGACACACAGACCTACAGACACAGACACGCAGACACGCAGACACGCAGACACGCAGACACACAGACACACAGGCGCACAGACACACAGACACACAGACACACAAATACACTGATACACAGACACACAGACACACAGACACACAGACACACAGACACACAGACACACAGACACACAGACACACAGACACACAGACACACAGACACACAGACACACAGACACACAGACACACAGACACACAGACACACAGGCACACAGACACACAGACACACGCATACGCACGCATATGCACGTACACCCACGCACACGCACGCACACGGACACACACGCACGCACAAGCACGCACACGCATGTACACACAAGCACACGCACGCATGCGCACTCACGCACGCACGCACACGCATGCACACGCCTACGCTCACACGAACACACACGCACACACACGCACATATACGCACACACACGTACACACACGCGCACGCACGCACGCACACGCACGCACGCGACACATGTACGCGCACGCACGCACAAACACACACACAGTGACGTGCACACGTACACACACGCACACACCTTAATTTTTGTTACAAAAGTGAATTTCACTTGTTTAATTACATAAAAAATTTTTAAAGGTTATACGAACCTCCTGGATAATCTTAAAATTTTAGTAATGTGCATGTTCACACTTTGGAAAGTTTATATAAGATACAAAAAGTTCTGACACTTGCTTATATAGCTTCTGAACAAAACCAAATCATCTTAGCAAAATTGCCCATACAAACATAAGATTGCTTAATTTCCATTAGTTATCAGTTTTCACAAATTTATAAATTATTATTTTTACTGATAACTTCCTTATAAGTAGACAAATCTTAAAATAACAATTGTATTTGTATTCTGTGTAAAATTCCCTATCCATAGGGACATATTTCCTTTGACATTTCTTATTCTACACAAATTATGACTAATACGCAAATTTTCATATAGACATTTACTTATAACTAAATTAATCTAATTTTTACAGGAGAATTACAAACAGAAATGGATTCCTTGTCCCAAAGTATATAAGGATTCATTAGTCTCAACACTTCTATGATTCATGGTAATAAGTTCTATCTCAAGCCCTACGGCATGAATCATCACAATCTGGTTTATCAATTTTTAAGCTTAAATCACATCTGGACTGTTAATTTAAGTAGTAACACATTATGGTACTGAACTAGTATGTTGTCATAAAAATTGGAATACATGTAGTTTATAAATGGAGTACATATTTTTACTACTCCGAAGCTGCTCGGAAACAATAAAAATAAATAACGTTGTTTAGCTATGATAACACTTTTATATTTATGAAATATGGTATAACTAGCTAACAACATGTTCTATATTCACATCTGTACTTATTTTACAGTTTGCGCTTTACACATATGTTTATTCAAATTCAACGTAGTTAATTTATGTTTAATGAATGTCTCTTTTAATATGAACTTATATTGTTCTAATGCTGATATTTAGCTTAACTAATATCATCTATATATATATATATATATATATATATATATATATATATATATATATATATATATATATATAGGACCGCCATACAGTTGGATGCATGGGACAAATTTTTATCACTGAAATTTCTGAAAAACTCTTATCGGTTCGTTTCTGCATGTCTGACAATCAAAAAATCCATTGTAAAATTTGTTACGTGACCATAGATTTGGCGGGAATTTTGAAAAATGTTAACTGGGGTGCCGAAAAATTGGTCAAATTGACAAGATATCGAAAAATTGTATTAAGAAAATGTATTTAGAATGCAACAAATCATTTGTTCCCCTCTGCTTTACGTACTTTGTTTCTATTTGTTCTCTACCGTTAACTAATGTAGTTGCATTCTTAAGCTTCATCCTATAGGCCTATTTCTTAACTGTACTCATCTGTACTTCATCTGAAAACCCATTGTATGCAGCAATTTCTTTAATAGTACGCAACTCTGTAGATTTAAAAAAGCCGCGAGTTTATGGTGCATACAGCGATTGCACTCATTGGTTATGAACGAGAGGCTATCATTTGCTTCTGTCTCATAGGTAAATGTGATTGTCGGAAATTTTAAATTTTAAGTTTCTACAAAGGTTTCAACACTACAAACTTTAGTATTACGGCTGGCAAATACATCGTCCACGTATCTACGCCAAACTCTACTTTAAATTGGTCATAAATGGAGATAAATATTCTTGTTTGAATAATGAATGGTTAATATTGAAAAAGGTTTGTTTCATACACAACCCTGTTAACTTAAGAAAAGTCTTCTATTTCTGCATCGTTCAAATATACAAAGACGAGAAAGTTGTTTGTGTATACATAATGTAAGTTGGTGTAAATTCTACGCCACTGGACTTTTTAGTAAAGCGTTGAGTATTATTTAAAAGCATGTTTGAATGTGGTATAAATATTTATGAGTTGAAAGTATTAAATCTGAATGAAAAATAATGTTTCAGTATCACCCCTATTGAAACGATAATATAATAAATACTGCTGTATTTGGCTACAGTATTTTAAGGAATGTAAATTTAAAATCGCTGTAAAGGTGTAGCATGTAAATTTATGATATGTTGAGATTGCATTAAAGTGTAGAGAATATGATGTATATATTTGCTTGTATAAATGTACAATATTGCACAATGGAAATTTTATGTATACTCAAGGACAAATGTTGTTGAATTTACTAAATTTTGCGGAAGAAAAGTTCGCGCATATGTGGGGATTTCATAAAAAGTTATATCCAGACACGCATTAGCAACTCCTCTCAGATAGGCTGTTTTGGTTTGAGCGAGTAAATATGATGACGTTTTGCAGAGTGGATGTCTGAAGGTACATAAGGAAGAGTGACACGGTACAACACTCGAGTTCAGAGTTATCCTTAAGAGCGCGGACGTGCGCGAGTATTTTGTAACAATCTATGCTGAACTTTCATTCGTAAATAATTGTTGCATATTAGTTTACTGGGAGAGATATAAGTTTCCAAAAGGATCTATTGGTAACTAATCTGCAACCGGCCTAAATCGATTTTAAAATTAGTATCCATGTTTGTGGGCTCATATTTTTAGTGTTTTTAATATTTCTGTATTATATGGAAACTTAGTTGTCATTGTTTCCATTTTACATTGTAAGTGTATTTCTACTTTTCTCATTTTTAATGATTTCAATTTGTTTTATTATTTCCTTTATGAAAGGACAGATCTGCGCTAAGTGCAACTTATGTTTTGTAACAGAACTAAATAATAACGAATTGTTTAATTATAATCTACCTGGTGGTTACTTGTGGAGAATGGTAGAATTGTAATTGACAACCTTCAGATTTTATGTAGCTCAGCTATCCTCAAAATGTACCTGACTTGTGGCCTGCAGTGAATATATATCCTATTATGGATAGGGGCAGGCAAGGGTCCCGTAAAATTCAAATAATCCCAATAAATGGGACATTTGTGAACTTTAGAGGAAGAGTTGCATCGATTTCCGCAAATAACATACAGGGTTGTCAGTTAAAAATATGAACTTTGACGTCATATCCGGAAAGTGCGCAGCGCCATCTACATGTGAGCATAAAATCCGGAATCAGAATAAAAAATCGCCGTGTCGCAGGATTTTAACCACAAATTAACGATTTCGAAAATAATGAATGTATCCGTTATTTTCTGAGCGCACTATATTTACAATCTTTAATATTTAATTTGATAGATATTTTTCCTGTCTGTATTTTGAATATGCACATTTATTCTTCACTAAATATTATGTTTAATACTTTTAATTTAATATAAATTTTACCCATGTGACTTGATTTTACGCTTTTAATGATTGCATTTATTTATTTTGATTTTGTACGTAATAAAGATTCACATGATTTGATATCTTGGTTACTGAGCCACAGGATAATGACTTTAAATTTTCTTTATTTATGTAATTTAAATTTAATTATTTTCATATTTTACATTTTAACTTGTATAAAGTGCAAATATTTCAAATTTCTATGTGTAAAAGAATGTCTTCTGTGTTGTTCTTTTTCTCATTTTTGTTTTATTTTGTTCAATAAAACGCTCTCCGTGTTGACTTTGTTTTATTTAAATTATAACATTTTATATAATTCGTTATCAAGAGCACCAGGTCAACGTATTTTAAGCTAGACACTGTGACCATGTGATAACTTCAGTTATCACTTTTTTCAATAGAGTTTCAAATTTAGGGGCCATATTTAAAAGTCCCCTCTTCGATTTCAATTGGTGAAACTGTAGTGTAAAGTTATAGTTAGCACCTGGGATTTAAAATAAAGTTTGAAACACTACATACCTGTAACTGTTTCTTATTTTATTAAATCCTTTAATGTTTCTGTTCTTTCTTCTCTTTCCATTTCTGTTTCAGGGGTATTCTCAAAGTGTTCTTCATATTATGCATGCTTAGTACCCTAGGTATCCCGTAGCCCCACCATACCTTTTCTTACATATTATAATAGATTAGGTAGGCGTGCAGATCCAATTAAATACATTTAAATACAATTGGTGGAACAGTTCAAACTTAACAAAACAAGATATCAATTTTAGATAATTACTTTCGTTTCAAAGTATTCAGTTGAAACTTACTATTTATTACGTACTTATAAAGTAAATCATGTTTCGTTTTAAGTTCTAAGCCTATTTATAATTAGAATAAAATTTCATTATTGGGAAATTTCGGCGTTTTCATTTCAATAGACCGTTGGAGTGATGACGAATTAAAAAGAGCTATCTTAATTTCCTATTCCCTATATAAACTTTCAAAAGCAAGTTATCTCTCAATAAACAAAAGCGCCCTCTTGTGTAACGTCTAACGTCACATTTCCATGGTTTATAAGCCACTGTGTTGTGTTTATATCATAGAGAAAGTAATAAAAGAGAGTTAGCTTTATAGTAATTTTTACGAGTCAGAGCAGTTGCGTCACTAATTTTAATACTGTCGGAGGACGCGGATGTTGTTAGATTGTGAAAAATAATAGTTTGACAACTCGGCTTCAGGGGTTATGTTTATTTTATCACAATAATAAATGTTGAATGTCAGAAATGCATGCCAACCTAAATGAGTTCTATCTGCATCCTCTCGTGCACAATAGGCGAGTTCTAAAGGTGGTAATTAAACATAGTTAGTTATGACTCAACTGCTCTGACTCGTGAACATCGGTATACCATACAATTATTTCACATAAAATTGGCGCGCCCCCGTCGAGCCCTTGGCAAACATATATTTAATTTCGTCGTTAATATAGTTCACCGTACTTATCAGTTGAGAAATAATTTTAATTATTATTAATTCTAGTTGTTACTCATAATAAATGTACTTAAGAGAATAAAAATAATATTGTTACTCTCTCATGTACCTATTATGAGCAACACAAATTAATGAATTGATTGAAGGAAATTTATAAATAAAAGCCTTAAGACTATTAGAAAAATATATAGAGTATCCAGGAACAACCCTTACAAAATGAAATGGGTGATTCTACAGAGAAAAATATAAAAAAAAGTTCCCATAAACTTAGGTCCGGAAATTATCTTTAAAGATGACGTCACCAAACTGGTTTTTGCTTAATTACTCTGGAACTACTTTAGGTTTACCTTTCAAATTTGGCATACTATTTACAAATGATAATTGTTTTAGTGATTAAAGTCGATATCATATACAGGATCGGACTAGGGGCAGGGGCCCCATACATTTTGTACCATAATTTCTTTCGCTTGCATTCGATTATCAATTTTCTGTGAGAATATGATTCTCTGAGAGTTTCCACGTGAAAAAGGTAATCTTGTTAAACATCTCTAAAACCAATCGTTTTCAAGAAAAAACCGTTTTATGTTTTTTATGTTTTATGTAACTTTTTATTTGTTATTTTGTATTGTATACATATTTTTTAAACTTTATTCATTTTAATTTCTATTTGTCATTTACTAATTCTAATTTATTATTAATCTAAAAAATAGCGAATACCGAATTAAACTAAATTTAATATTAAATTACAATAAATGTTCCACATGGTGACCGTTGCGTTGGTAGCAAGGTATCTTTTATTTAAAGAACGTCCGATCCGTTTGTAAATATTACGTATCTGCCGGAACTCATTGCAAGCATTTTGAACTCGCAACCAAAGTTGTCTACGCATTTGTTTTGGTACAGGGTACACCCTAGATTTGAGAAAACCGCATACACAAAAATCGCACGGATTTAAGTCCGGCTACCTAGCTGGCCATTGAAAAAAAATAAAAGCAAATGGATTTGACAACTTGTAGTTATAATGTCTTAAACTATTGACAAATGTGTCAGTGGTGATAATTGAATATCATTAATTGCTATTTGCGTAGTTCCATATTTGTTTTAATTAGAAGTAAAATTTTAGTTTACATTTCTATGAAAAATGGTGCTGAAGAATATACATATATGCATTTAATTTATGGGGAAGTTCAGTGTAATGCTCGAGAGGCATAAGGTAGATATGCAGAGAAATTTCCTGAAAGAACGCATTCCACTCATACCACCTTTACAGCCCTTCAGAAAAGATCGCGGGAAAATGGATTAGTGTTTCCTAAAAAAAAAAATGAAACGGGTAGATATTAAGTTGTAACGGAAGAATTTGAAAAAGCTCACAGAAAATTGATAATCGAATGCAAGCGAAAGAAGTTAGGGTAAAAAATGTATAGGGCTCCTGCCCCTAGTCCGACCCTGTATATGATATCCACTTGTCTCTAATCGCTAAAATCAGTAATTAAATTGGTAAATAGTATGCTAAATTTGAAAGGTGAATCTATGGTTCCAGAGTAATAAAGCAAAAACCAGTTTTTCGTGACGTCATCTTTAAAGAGTGGTACCTCCCTTAACACGTTGGCTGCCGTCATAAGAGATATACACCATTCTCCTCTGTGCCTCTATAAAAATAAATAAATAAATGTAAGGTAACTGAATTTTTATTAATTTTAGGCTTACAAAGATGAAATCATACTCTTTTTTACAACAAAAATGAGATCACCGGTGATGCTCACGGCACTTAGGTAAAACAACATTCTTAGGAATCCATGAGCATCACTGGTGATATCGGCAAATAAAAATACATATAAAAACGTACCTAATGTTTTTCAGTAAAACAACTCGAACATAAAAATATCGCACTTTGTATAAACCTTTTTCGTTGTTTTTTGAGCTATTTCACGACCTTGTTCGGTTTTTGATTTTCTTGTAGCATCCAAAGCACCTGTTTCTTTTTTTCCTGTTTTGTGAGGTCTTTCCCTTTTCCTCTACCAGTTTATGTTTTTCGGCGTCTAATGTATTTTTGATTCGACTAGGAACTCCTGCAAGCCCAAGAATCAATTTTTCTCTGAATTCTGTTATTTGGATTTTTTTCTTTGTAAGATTTTTCCATATGATCCAAGCATTGACTACACTCGTATTTAGCAACAGTTCGAATACCGCTTTATGATACCACCTTATTGTCTTCCTAAGAGGTGAAAAATAGCTTGCCATTTGGTCAGAAATATCCACACCTTCCTTTCCACAATTATAGTCAATAATGGCATCAGGCTTTCTAATTTCCTCATTATTACGGTTTTTCTTCCCAGTAGCTTTCATACCAATTCCATGTTTTGTTGTCAGGAAACACACTTCTTATTTATCCATCCATTTTCCAACAACAAATCCTGCATCACTTTCCCTGCCGATAATTTCTACTTTTTTTAGTTTGGCTTTTGTAACTTCTTCTGGCCATCCTTTGCGATTTTTTCACAATGTACCTAGAAGATGTGTATCACGATCTAATAATTTTACAGCTAATGGCACACTTGTATAATAATTATCGGTAACCACTGTTCTTCCTGTATCTAGATATTTGTCGCAAAGTTCCATTACAACTGTTTCGCCTAAACCTTGGAAACCATCTTGAAAGTTTTTACCTGATGAATACAGTAACATTCTAAAAGTGTAACCTATTGTTGTATCACAAAGTTTGAACATTTTCAAACCATACTTATGTCTTTTACTTGGAATGTACTGCCGAAACAGAAGACGTCCACGAAAGAGAATCATCGATTCATCCACTACTAAAATTTCACCAGGGACTCAGTTATTAGCAAATCTTGTTTCCATCATTGTAAAAATATTTTGAATTTTGTGTAAACGATCATTTGGCTGGGCAGTTTTATTATCCGAAAAAAATGAATATATCGCAATAATAGTTGAAACATGTTCCTTCCCATAAGATCAGGAACAAATGCGTTTCTATACAAAATGGATTTACTCCAGCAATCGGAAATTTTTGGGTACCTTACTAGACCCATATAAAGGACAATTGCCAAAAACTTACGCATTTCTTCCTTATTCGTAGGTTTCCATTTTTGGATCCTAGCATGTCGTGTGTGAACCTTGTTGTATTTTTGTTCATCTGCATTTTTATTAGTTTCGCGAACTAATAATTCAAATACATCGTCATCAAGTAAGGCATTATACACTTGAACAGGAGTAAGCTCATTTTTATTTTCTGGATATTCGCTAACAGTATCATTATAACTAGAAACTGTGGAAAAAATAATATCCCATCTAAGATGCGAGCAATCGACTTTAAACTATTCGTTAACTGCCCCATCAAGTACGTAATTGTCGTTTCCATTATAGTATTATTATAATCATTTTCTTCCACTTCATTCAATCCATCATCACTGCTGTTCGATTCTTCACTTTCACTGTCCCATTCAGAGCCTCAATCGTTAAAATAATCTATTGAACAGTCACTGTCTTCCTCTAGACACCTAATAGCCTCTACCTCAATTTCGGTTCTAGTCAGCGGTCTTTTTTTAGCACTCTGATTTTTATTTACAGGATTATTACATCTCCTTCTATTATTATATTTGCTAGTTGACGGCAACGAATTCATTTTTATTGAATCTTTACAAAATAATAAAAGATTAAAAACGCAAAAACTTATCAACTCTTTTATATTTATACGTCCATAAATCAAAATGAATTAACAACGATTCAAACAATTATTATCAAACACAACGTGTGTACAAAGCCACAGTCGGTATATCAAACCTTCAATAGTTTATGGTCATCTATCGGACGTCTATAAACTTTTAAATGTTTCAATGATGATGAATTATATTACCCAAAGAGTCAATTGAGCTCCTATATTCAAAGTTATACTACTCTGTAACAGATATCGCTAGTGGGTTGTTGGTGTGCCGACTTGAGTTCTGTACATTCATTATAGGCCACATAGTTCCTTATAGACATCACTTACAAGCCACGATTATTATATTCAATTAAAGACAGCGCCGAGCGTGCAACACGGGTGATGCTCACGACACCAAGGTGAACTGTAAGTGAGCATCACCGATGATGCTTATGGAAGCCAAGGTGTTAAGAATCATTTCCGGACTTAAGTTTATACGAACCTTTCTTTATATTTTTCTCTTTTAGAATCACCTACTTCATTTTGTAGGTGTTGTTCCGGGACACCCTGTATAATACACTTAATACATATATAAATAAACAATGAATTTCTTAAATGTAACAGTAACATAAATAATAAATCTATTTTAGAAGAAAATTAGTGTAAGTAAACTTATTTCTATATCAACATATTTGCAGATCTCGATATAAATCATCGCAATATTTCTTAATTATTAAATTGACCGATACATGTAAAATATCATTTTGAACATTTGTAAAATATGTTCATTACAAGTGAACCAATTAAAATCAACATTTGGTATTACAAATAATTTAATTCTTTCCGAAATATAATCAAAATGTTCAAATCGTGGAAGAATACATAATACTATCTCATGAATATGAGTGATAGTAGAGACTTCTTAAAACATGGTAAAAGTGTGTTGAGGCTCTAAATTAACTGTTAGTAATTTCGATTTGCATAAGCCACAGTCGTACGTTGTTATTTTCTTAATTAAAAGACCACTAATGTATATCGTTGTCTGCTTGTTTAAATTATTAAAACTTTTATTTACATCAACTATTGAAAGAATGTCTAAATTGTAAAAGGCGTCGTTAAATTTATTTAAAGAAGATTGTCTAATACATCATCTATTGTCATTCTCTCATTCTCACAGTTTTGCCCTTTAGAATGAACATAAATTATTTAAGATTGCCGATTTTACTTATTTAGTTTGTATGTTAATAAAATTACATTTTAAAATGTTTTATCAATTTGTGATTTATTTTACATATTAGTATTAGAATTTGAAATACTTCTACAAAAATATTTTCCGTTCAAACAAGGAGGGTCTCGTTAAGTTGCACATTGCTGTGAAATGTAGTAGTTATTTCAACGTTTGTGTTCTGTCCTATTAGAAGTATTTCAATTTTATATTATAATCATATTGAGAAGCTTCATTCAAATTTTGATAGTACACTTTTACACCTACAGACTATTACTTAATCTAAGAATTATCAAACAAATAATTTTTCACATTTTCTAGTCGGCACAATAAACTAATCGTGTGAACCGAGTAAATACTTGTATTTTTAATAACACCTTCTGACACATATTTTAATGTAATGACCCTAATTGATTGATTCTTGTTGTTGGTTGTCAAAAATATAAATATTTAGACCTGCAATCAACACTGAGTTTTAAGGATTTACTTATTCGATGATTGCTAAGATTAACAACCAAAAATCTTATCAGAAGTTATTCTTATTTTCTGTCTATCTGTTGGGTATAATTAAAAGTTTATAAAACGTTGAACTTCATTTTTGCAAACCCTTGATAAAAACAGCTGATGTTGAACAGGTTAGGTTATGTTTACTAACTAAAAAAATTATTAACAATTAGTGTGATTCCAAATACGGTACATATTTTCTACTTCAATTATTAGTAATTAATTAGATTAAAAGTATTAATAATGTATTATTTAATAAAATTCATTATGACATATCTAATCAATATTACTTTAGTTTTATTAATGTTCATATGAAATAAATATTTAATTTGCAAGACTATAATTATTTGCTTCTTTATTTCAATTTTCTCTGATATGAAAAATGCACTGAAGCGTCATAATACAAATCAATAATAGATAAAGATTCTTCGTAAATTTTTTCAACTATAACTTGTTCATTTACGCAGGTAAATACTATAGACTTTAGGGAGGCGGAGCTTAGGGATTGGAAGTGTAGTAACATTAAAATAGCGACAGTAACGCCGCTTAGCGGAAAATAGTTGTCTTCAGCAGGTATTGAACACCCTTAATGCAAATATAAAATAGGTAATCCAATACATACCTAAATTGAAATTGTTATAAATGATCATTCAATAAAAATGTATTCAGTTACGATATCAATCGTTAAACAAATCGATAACTACTCAACTTATTCATTTGCTGTATATTTTTACGATTTTTACGCATTCACTGCACGAGAGAACAGACAGCGTTAAAGCACGTTACTCCAAAACAAAATAACCAAAAGTAACTTCAAATCAGCAATTATCATTTACTTATTAATTATTGAATTTTACCATACTGGTTATTGTTTGTTGCATTTATACACCGACTTATATAATTGTTGCCATCACGTTTGTTTTTTACGATTATATTTTTTATACATCTTTACAAATTGATTACAATTTTTATATATACTGATAATGTAGAATGTATTATGCTAACACGTGCAACTACGTTTAATTTATAAAATGTACTTTACATCTTTTATGGTTAGTAAAAATAGTTTAACGCACACCATTGATTATATTATTTTTGTATACGAGTAGGGTAAAGGTACACAAGAGTGCGCATCTAAGAGGTTTTTTACTATAAAAAACAATATTTCAAAAATAATAGACTGCATTTGGGAAAAAAAGGAACCCGCATACTTACAAAAGTATTTTATCTTCAAAAAATTAACAAAAGCTTATTAAAATGTATAAAAAAGGTACTTTATTAAAATAATGAAAATGCGCACTCTTGTAGACCTAAATTCACAAGAGTGCGCATTGTGGAATATAGATAGCACTGAATCCAATCTTCGTTAGGAGGCCCAACAAAATGTTCTGCACAACCAGGACAGAGAACGTCTTCACTTTTCTAATTGCATTTGTTACCTTTGCCTGCATTTATTATTTTCTTATCACATTTCAGCTTCTTTCCTCCTGATTTTTTCTTAATATTGTCCTCTTTTCCAGAAAGGTTTTCGGCAATTTTTCGTTTAATAGTTTTAGTCTTTGCTTTTGTTTGTTCCTCTAGCTTATCTTTATATGGAGTACTTGTCAGGATTTCTGATTTCTGGCTAAGCTTTCTTTTTTGTTGTTTTTCTGTTAATGTAGGAAAAGGTCTAAGTTCTTCAGGTTTCGTGGAACAACTTGGGCCTGCATCTTCATGTAAAATAGGTGTTTTCTCTGGAGTTGATAGAATGGGTATTTTTTTAAGCTGATTTTCATTGCTACCTTTAGTAACCTGGGGAGAACTATTATGGGATTCTTCTACAATATCTGCGACCTCTGACAAGTTAAAAATGTCGATATTTTTATCATTTATGGCAGATCCAGTTTTACTATTTGAACTTTCATTTCCTGACAGAAAAGTGTCTTCTTCTTCAAAGATAATTTCTGTTTGAGACAAGTCAAAATTCTCAGGAAGAATGGTTTGATCTAATGGTAATGGTAATCCATTTTGGTCAAAACCCATTTCTACAATCACTGTACCATCTTCGTTTTGGTTTTCCATAATAGTACCACTTAAAATATCTTCGTTTTCTCCATCACCATTTAATTCTTCGCAAGATCCAACATTTCCTATATTTTGCTCGTCAGTATCCAACATTTAAAATAGGAATAAAAACACCTCGAATCAACAGCAGAATAAAAAGTTATTTCTCAGTTCCTAAACCAAACACTAACTGTTTACTGAACTCTCCAGTCTTTAAAATGGTAACCTTATATAATAAATTGCCTACCGAGGTAGATTTGTTTGGTCTAAATATATTGCAGTTCAAAAAAATATTGATGCCTATTATATTCGATATTAGGTAAATAATAGTGTGTAACTAATTAAGTTTAAAATTTTATTATACAATGTTACTTTCATTTCATTTTGTATCTGATATGTATTTTCTTTAATGATTACTCTGTAATTGGGTTCTTGTACCTGTAGAGTAATAAACATTATTATTATTATAACACAGAGTTATTAATTTTTGGGGAACCCAATCTGTCCATAGCTCTGTTTGTTACCAGCGAGGGACTAAAATCTTCATCATCAAATATTTGTGGATTATAGGGCCAAATGCCTGTAGCTTCAAAAGCCTTCTCTGCCTTTCCAATATTTGAAACAGTATTATGTGCGGTTTTAAATAAACCTGGTACATGTTTTGAAGTAACGGGCTTTCCAAGGTTAGACACTAACCAGTTTTCAACAACTTTGCTGTAAGCAGTTTTGAATGGCCCAAAATATCCTCTGTCGAAGGGTTGGATTTTGTGACTCGCGTGAGGTGGAAGAGATAACAAATGTATAAAATTCTCCTTACAATACCGAATAACATCTAGACTTCTGTGTGATGAGTGATTGTCTAAAAGCATTAGCACCGGTTTTTCACGAGATGGTTTAACATTAATTCGGAAATGTCTTATCCACTTCGGTATTAATAAATCCCGAGTCTGAAATCATGTAAAGAGTTCCTGTTGGTGCCACTTGGAATAAATCTTGATTCATTCTCTTTCTTTTAAGAATCAACGCTGGTGGAACATAATAACCAGCTACATTCATGCAGCAAACTGCGGTAACCAGTTCTCCTCGTTCCCCACTAGAGACGTGTTTTTTCTCTTCACACTTAGGACTTTTGGAATCTTGTTAGGAACAGTTGATATAACTGTTTCATCCATGTTAAACATTTTATTGGCAGAGAAATTGTACTTTTCATTCATTATTTTCAGGTTTTTAAAAAATAATTCAATTTGAGGTTTATTGAAGCCTATCATCCTACCTAAGGAACATTGCTCAGGTTTACGTAGTGTGATATTATTTCGTTGACAAAAACCTCGCACCCACGACTTACTCGCCCTCTTCAAGCTTTCATTAAAACAGTGCTTTATTTTATGGGCATTAGCAAACTGAAAGGCGAAAGTCATAAGATCTTGCATGGTTATACCATAAAAACGTCGATCCATTTCTTTGACATATTCCGCCAGTTCAGTTTCTTTTTCTGGTGAAAAACTGTAGTAAAACGTCCCAAAGATTTAGGCACAGTGTTACATTTTAATCTTTTTCTTAAAGTAGATTCTGGTATATTCAACTCCCTGACGATGCTTCTTTTTTTACAGCCTTCCTCCAATTTTCTACGTATTTCTTTCATTAATTCTTCTGCGAACACCAGTTTTCTTGAAATTTTTCTTTTATAAGTGCTCATTTTAAAACCTAAAGATGAAAAAATTAGATTGCCCATTTACAGTATTAACATTTTTTAAAAATGCGAGTACACAAGAGTACGCACTGCGCACTCTTGTAAAATGTTAAGTGCGTACTCTTGTATATTTCCGCCGCATGGTAAATTTTAGTCTTTAATTAACAAACACACAGATACTGGAGTTCAATTTTTACAAAATTCTTACCAAATAATACTATATTTCACTTGGAAACACTCAAACTATTGTTTAGCACCGTAACTTTCACTTAGGACGCTAAATTAGGCCGCGTAAATGTTACAACTGTGACAGCGGTTTGACCACTAATACAGATATCTTCAATGTTGACACACCAGCAACGAAAACTGCAACATTAGAGGATTCTATATGTTTATACTAATTCGATGATTGAAAGTTAGATGGCGATACGCGATTTTTATGGAAAATGTTCACAATGCGTACTCTTGTAGACTGCGCGCTCTTGTATGACTTTACCCTAGGTAAAATGAGTTTCAATGGATATTTGTAAATGCCAACGTTATTAACAAATTATCATTCAAAAATTCATCTTTAGAGTATTCAAAACATATACAATCCTTTTCAAACGTTGAGAGATGACACTCGACTGCTCCATGCATGTGTGTACGCTCGAGAGTAGGACTGAGATGTCCCTTGCGGCCCTCCCTCTCGGATCGAGTAGCAGACGGAGCGCGCGTTCCAGTATAAGTACAGTTCAGTGGGTGAAATAATTGTATTGTAATGCTAACTCTCTTTTATTACTTTCTCTATGGTTTATATACAGGGTGAGTAAATTTTTTGAAGACAAACTTTAACAGGAGATAGAACATATGTTTCTAAAAAGAAAAGTTCCTATAAACATATCTCGTAGAAAGCTTCGTTTCCGAGATACAGGGTGTTGAATATATATTTTTTTTCTCAAATTTTCATTATAACTCATAAACGAATGCTTAGATTTTTTCATGTTGGGGGATGTCTATTAATTAAGGGGCATAAAACAAGCGATAAGAATGTTCACAAACTTGCACAGTGGCGGAGTGGAGGGTGTGCTCAACCCCTTTCATAAACAGAACTTCTACGCCAATGACTATTTTTAAAAAAACTGTTATTTTCATTATCTACATACAGTTTAACAAAAATAATGTACCTTCTTCTGTTTCGAAATACCTGTGCGTTTCCGAGTTATTTTGATTTTTAGTGTTTGATGTGGTACTAAGTAATGTGCTTTATGTGAATAATTGAATATAAAGTTTTTAATAAAAAAGATATAATAAAACATTTAGAGCCATTTTAGTACCTAACGATCGTTTCTTTAAAATTTCAAATACATTTTCATTTATAAATAGGTAGGTTATCGGTTTTTTAGTATCCATTGTTATTATCCTCGTATAAAAGAAATGCATAATTATTATTGTTATGCGGTCAATACTTTCTGTATAATTATGTATGTATCAATTTCGCCATAAACATGTATGTAGTTTTTAAGTGAGATTCTAATAAGTTATAGACCGCTGCTCACTTGCTCTCATTAAAGAGCCGCCACTGTATCAAGCCATACTCAAATAGACTTTTGTAAATTGAAATCTGTGTAGTACACTAATTTTAACAATCCTTATTTATTATTGTAACAATACTTAATTAATAATTGTGAAATTAATAAGAATTCTTAGCAATAACGATTTATAAATAAATAACAATAACACTAGTATAATAAAATTAGACACTTTGTTCAAAATGTAAACCGTTCTTTTCAATACACATTTCACAGCGACGTACAATAGAACGTCTTAAGTTAACTAAATGATGCACCCTTATTTCATTGCAACAAAATATGATACTCCTTGGAAAACAAGTAAGTATTAAATTTTATATTTTGAAACGACAGTTTGACTTTTTACAAACACTTGCTTCATCTTGAATAATTTCACTGTTATTAATTATTGTTTTTAAGTTCAAAAAGTTATTTCATTTGATTTGCCAGCTTTTAATTAGTGTAACATGCCGTTTACATTTACAAATAGCGAACAAGCCGACATTCATTTTATTTATGTGTTCGCAAATGGGAATTCAAGGTACGCAGCTAGGGAGCATCGGAGAAGATTTCCAAATAGACGACAACCTCATCATTCCGTTTTTGGGAGTATCCATCGTCGATTTGTTAACCAGGGTTTGAAAAATGTACATGGGGGCCGACAGAACAACCGTGGACGAGATAGAATTGGAGAGGGTACATTGAGTGAATTTAATAGGAACCCCACGACAAGTACTCGACGTACTGCTGTTGCTCATGGTATTTCCCAAAGTAAAGTTTCCCGGGTTTTAAAACGGGATCACAGACGCCCATATCATTTTCAACCTGTTGATGGTTTATGTCCAGGTGACGCCGAACGAAGACTTAATTATTGTAGGTGGGTTCTTAACTCCATTCAAAATAATAGAGATTTCTTATCCAACATACTGTGGACGGATGAATCCTGTTTTACTCGTCGTGGTATCGTAAGCTTTCACAATCTGCATATATGGGCACATGAAAGCCCACATGCCATTCGACCAAGAAGTTTTCAACATGAATTTAGTACAAATGTCTGGATTGGAATTTACGGCAACCACGTGTTTGGACCTTATTTCTTGCCACAACGTGTAAATTCAGAAAATTTCCTACAATTTTTAGAAGAAGAACATGTTAATATGTGGGAAGACATTCCTTTGAATTTAAGAGGACATTCTTGGTTTCAGCTTGATGGATGTCCGGACCATTATGGCAGAAATGTAAGAAATTGGCTAAACAATAACTACCCGGGGAGGTGGATAGGTCGTGGAAGTCCAGTGGCGTGGCCTTCTAGATCCCCCGATTTAACGCCACTTGACTTTTTTGTATGGGGATTCATGAAGGAAAAGTGTATACCACTCCGGTTAATACACTTGAAGAACTTCACAATCGCATCAGAGATGCTTGCAATGAAATAAGAGTGGATCATTTAATTAACTTAAGACGTTCTATTGTACGTCGCTGTGAAATGTGTATTGAAAAGAACGGTTTACATTTTGAACAAAGTGTCTAATTTTATTATACTAGTGTTATTGTTATTTATTTATAAATCGTTATTGCTAAGAATTCTTATTAATTTCACAATTATTAATTAAGTATTGTTACAATAATAAATAAGGATTGTTAAAATTAGTGTACTACACAGATTTCAATTTACAAAAGTCTTGTATTTGAGTATGGCTTGATACAGTGGCGGCTCTTTAATGAGAGCAAGTGAGCAGCGGTCTATAACTTATTAGAATCTCACTTAAAAACTACATACATGTTTATGGCGAAATTGATACATACATAATTATACAGAAAGTATTGACCGCATAACAATAATAATTATGCATTTCTTTTTATACGAGGATAATAACAATGGATACTAACAAAAACCGATAACCTACCTATTTATAAATGAAAATGTATTTGAAATTTTAAAGAAACGATCGTTAGGTACTAAAATGGCTCTAAATGTTTTATTATATCTTTTTTATTAAAACCTTTATATTCAATTATTCACATAAAGCACATTACTTAACTTAGTACCACATCAAAATAACTCGGAAACGCACAGGAATTTCGAAACAGAAGAAGGTACATTATTTTTGTTAAACTGTATGTAGATAATGAAAATAACAGTTTTTTTTAAAAATAGTCATTGGCGTAGAAGTTCTGTTTATGAAAGGGGTTGAGCACCCCCTCCACTCCGCCACTGTGCAAGTTTGTGAACATTCTTATCGCTTGTTTTATGCCCCTTAATTAATAGACATCCCCCCAACATGAAAAAAATCTAAGCATTCGTTTATGAGTTATAATGAAAATTTGAGAAAAAAAAATTACATTCAACACCCTGCATCTCGGAAACGAAGCCTTCTACGACATATGTTTATAGGAACTTTTCTTTTTAGAAACATGTGTTCTATCTCCTGTTAAAGTTTGTCTACAAAAAACTGACTCACCCTGTATAAAATAGCAAAGAAAAATAATGGCTGGGTTGGTAAGAGACATGGTAAGAAAATTTCTCCCCATACTTTTGAAGATTTTACGCCTATGTTTTAACAGGTCTAGTAGTATTTAGATAGTTTCTAGCTGCCATCATATGACGGATATTTTTTACAAAAGTGTAGATTTGCCCATTTTCAAACTACTAAAACTAGTTTAGTTTAATGCAGCACGATTCAACGATTTAAAAAAGGTTATTTATCCGTTCAATTGACTATAATACATAATCCACAAAACTTGCTTTCTTTTGATTAACGATAACAACTCAAAATTTACATTTTAACACCCTGTAGATGAGCGCAGTTCTCCAATATGACTCCTAGATACTAAAATTTTTATGAAAGGAAATTATTTACTATCAATATAAGCAACATTTTGTTTGTTCAATATCTGCAACAATAACACATTTTGGAAAGAAAATCTGGATTTGTATGTGAAATTTTATGCTGAATACAATGTATAAAAATATATTTTGAAAAAATGTAATATTCCCCAATTTAATAGTACACCCTGTAGAAATAAAAACATTTTTATTTGGAAGTATAAAGTATATATTGGACTTCCAAACAGTGATAGATAAGAGCATACATATAAAATTCTGTTCAAACACAACGTATAAATTGAAATGAGTAACTGTATTCACTCAATGGGATTGTCTTATTTTTTGACTCGGTTTTGTATATTTAGTTTTCTTCGCCCAGGAAAACAGAATGGCGTTATTTCCTTATTGTTTATCCTGCAAAGATCATAAACTAACCATTTCATAATTTTTAATATCTTTTGTTTGTGTTTAATGTTTATTGTAGTTAACCAAACATTTGTATCTTTGTCAATGAAATAAGCATTCAAGCACTCTTATGTATCTGTTTTTTAAGGTATGAAACAGCCGCATATTCTTCTCTTTGTCTAGTCATAGTAAAAAAAATTACACTTACCAATAGGAGCGTGCTTCATCTATGGAGTATACACATTCTAAGACAAAATAGAATCTTACCTTAAAGAAATGTACCTTCAGGAAGCACATTAGGAAAAATGTTCTTGACAACACATAAACTGTTTCCCAGTAACACATGTGAATTTAAATAATATAATGTTGTAGTTTTTATTTTCCACTAACATTAACATTGTCTAACATTAAAGATTATTTATCTGTTTATATAATTATAATCACCTACTTGAATCAGTACAAATTAGTAAATTATATATATCTATGGTATATCAATAACTTTTTACCTACCATAATAATTGCATACGTTTGCACAATATTTTAATAATTACTTAATAAATTGGTATAGACAAGAGTATAAATAAATTAAAATATATATATATATATATATATATATATATATATATATATATATATATATATATATATATATATATATATATATATATATATATATATATATATATATATATATATATATATATATATATATTAAAATAAGTAATATAGAACCATCATAGATTTAAAGCCTGCCTAATGATAGCCTTAAAAATATTTGTACTACTAATAGATCAGCCAATATTATTAATTAAATAACATTACAAAATAGAAGATAAATATGCATTGTAATAAAATATAATAAAAATCACACAAAAATAAATAAAGCTATCACAATAATGAGTATAACAGATAATATTAATATAGCGGTCCACTGTCGCCTATCTGTAACAGAAAAGTATTTATTAATAAAAATAAACTAATTTTTTGCGCTGCTTTGGTCGCAAATGACGTTATTATGTTAAGTTACTGTGCTTTAATGAACATCACAAACATCTAGAGCGGCAAAGTACAAATTTTAATTCTAGCATGACTTTATAAATGAATTCCGATTAAAAAAAAATTATAGTATCTAATTAATGAAACAAAATCAATTTGCACCTCATAATATAAACGAAATAAGCGTTTATTATAAAAATAAATAAGATAAACATAAAGCTTGTATTGAATTGAATTGCACAGGTACACATTTCATTTGCATAGTAAAAAGGAAAAATAAAAGTAAAGACGTTAGTGTATGTTTATTAAACCTTCTTTGAGTTTAAGGAATTTTGTACCCTCTGCATGTGCATAATCCTTTGGTATACTTTGTTCTATTTCTTTTTTTGAAACATGTAACATTGCAATGCAATTCACTATATAATCAAACGAGTCTTGCGGGAGTATCATCTTGGTCGGTGGCATCTATCAATTGTTAAATAATCTACATTAGTTTTTGTCACACAACTAAGTTGTTCATTCCTGAATTCTCTGCTACTAATTTTTAATTTTATTTTTGAGTCGTCATTAAATTTCGAAGGTCAAAATGAAGGTAAAATGTCACAAGTGTGAAAGCGAGTTCCATAAAAAAAGCTTGTATGCTGACTTAAAAAAAATTCATAAAGGTCAAGTTGTTTAAAAAAAATACTAACTTTAGTAAAAAAAAAACACTTTTATATAGTCATGTTAGGAAAATACACAAGAAAGACAATTGTTCCATTAAAAAACCGTATAATTTTGAGTGCAATATTTGTAAAAAAATGTTCACATTACGGACAAATCTACATAGACATAAAATTAATATGCATGAAGAACAAAAGGATCATAACTACCCAAAATCACTGTTCAAGATATCCAGGTTAATTTGCCCTCATGATTCATGTATAAAAAATACATTCACGAATTATGACAGTTTAACTGAGCATCTTAAAATACACAACGTAGACGTTGAGAAGGAAATCAATGAATTCACCTGTATTGAAGATAAATTATGTATAATTGATTGAAACCATCAATCAAACATATATTATTATACGTTTTTGTTATGAACGAATAAGTTCAAAGGTAAATATGTAATTAAAAATTATTATTAATTTTATTAAACACATAAATAAAAAGTTCACCTCGAGTAGGATTTGAATCTACGACCTGTATAGGTCATAGGTTCAAATACACTCCTTGGAGTTGAAGCCGCCCTATATTGGGCTCTATAGACTGTTTTCTTTTTAAACGCACAATAAGTCGACAGTCCACGACACTTTATCCTTCTACTGGTTTGGGTTTTTCTTTGCTTCTTCAACTACCTTTCTCCATTCTTTCCTGTTCTTCATTTTCTCTGTCCATCTTGTAGCTCTCATGCTACCTATGTCCTCAATTACTTGAACTTCCCACCTCAGTTCTGGCCTTCCTCTTGACTATGTTACTGGTTTCCACTTTGTTATTCTTTTAACTATTGATTCCTCGCTCATTCTATTTATGTGTCCATACCATCTAATTCGCTTTGATTTCATTACCCTTACTATATTCTCCCGTTCTAATATTTTACCTACTTCGTCATTTGTTAATCTTCTGTGAAAATTTTATTATTGGAATAAATCGCCATTGTTACCCCGATAGAAAGATAATTAGTAGATTTTTAATATCTTGATAATACGTCGTAATGCTAACGTTTTCAAAATATTTTATTTATATATTTTATGTAAGAAATGTGAGAATGTATGTAACTGATATTTGAAAAACACATGTTAGGGTCTGACTAGCAGGTGTACGCTTAAAAGAATGCTTAACGCGTAACGAATCATTGGAATTTCTTATGCCCCGATTCTTAATGTAACAATGTCACTAACCTAATAAGTAATTGTGTCGTGCAATAGTTAATATGAAACTATTCCAAGGTAAATTAATGTTTCTTGTTTTTATATTACTTTTGAAAAATGGGGGTTGATTGCGAGAGTAACGATAGTTAGGTTTGAAATCGGGGGAAGGCAGTTACAGTTAGAGTGTCAATCGAACCAGATCGATTTTTGGGTTAATTATAAATACCTTCATTGTAAATAGTTGTCTTTGAAAATATTTCGTGTGTGTACATTTTCTTTTGAATTAGCCAACACTAATTTGTCTTTTCTTTCGAGTGTTAGTTGTAATGTGTTTTTCAAATATTAATCTATAAATAACAGTCACCCTTTTTGAAGTTAAACTGCGTAAGTTAAGGATTTGTGCCTGTGATCAATTAAAGGAATAGATATTCAAGTGTAAGTAGGTATTTTCATATAAATTAAGGCTGGCTGAAATGATTCTGCAAGCCTATATAACCTATTAAACATCGACCATTGCCTTGCAAAGGTATATTATTCGCACGCGGGCTCCTTAGGCTGAAAGTGGTGAAAATGAAAGATAATACAGGGCTCCCACACTGGTATTGGAATGAATTAGTATTGTTGTTTGTTGTTTATATTTATATTTGTGTAGAGGTGGGCTGATGAACGGGTACATGAGTTTTGTACGCACGTTTACCTGATTTAAAGGTGTTTTGTTGTATATTTAACCCTTTCTTTGTTTTTTTTTGTGTTATTTAATTTATTAATGTACTTGTGCAATTACTTATTTATGAATAAAGTGGGTTTTATTGGTGATTCTTTCCCATAATAGTATATTAACGGGTTGAACCACTGCTGCGCAACGCTCGTTGATTTTAATTTGAGTAGTTTCATTTTTTTTACCTGCTCCTTATAATGCAACACGTACCTCATCCAGCCTATCTAATTCACATAGCACAACGTACCTACCACTCGACGGTCACTTCATTTGATTAGATTTGAGGTTTGCGAGTAATTAAATATCAGACTTATAAATAAATTCTAATGTTACCTATTGCCAGGAAAGTGAAAGTAAGGACGGCAATTAATTTGAGTAATATTAACATTATTGTCACTCAAGTCAAGATAAATCACTTACCGATTGTTTTGTTCTTAAATTTGCATTAGTGCAAATATGTAAGTTCAAATTATGCTTTTCAAGATAGGGTATCTGGGGAACCCTACAATGTATTGCAAATTTGTAAAATTCCTCTTCTAGATTTTTTTTTAATAATTGTGGACCTGAACAGGCTAAATTTGGCCTATCGTGCTAGGGCACTCAGGAACACTTAGGAGAGTGGATAAAGGGACATTGAATTGCCAAGAGATGCCTATGAACAGCTACCTTAAATTTTTTCATATCATAACCGAGAAGAAAACAGGAAGTAGGAAGATCCATTCCAGAGTTTAGAAGCCGTACATTTTTTTTAGATGTAAATTTTTGTTATATTTGATGATAAGTATTACTGTTTTTTTAAATAATGAATTATTTCACATACAAACGTAAAAATATGGTGGAGCACAAATACACACGTCTAGTATGCAAACGCCATAATCAAATTTTGGATTTACTTGCAATAAATCCATGTTGCTCCACGCTAATATATTTGTTTACCTTAAAATAATCTATAATACGACTTTTTTGAAGATTAAGCACAGCTCTCGTTGTTTTTTTTTAAAGTAGAGATATAGTTATAATAGATTCTGTTTCTTGGTGTGTTGTCAGAATAAGAAACAAGATGACTCTTTATTCACAGGAAGTTTTGAACTATAATGTGCACCTAATATGTTTTGTTGAACTGGACTTACAGAGTTTGTGACGTACTAATTAAACGTATTACCAACATTAACCAGATCTTTAATTACAATGCCGTTGCAATTAAGCTCAATGGTTTCTATTTGTTGTCTGCTTTAAAGTTATATTTAATAATTTTCCAAATGGATTTTATGGCATTAGATGAGTTTCTTGCTTGGTTAGTTATATACATTTTTTTTGCATTTTTCAAAACACATTTAAATACCTTGCAATACAAGTGAAGACTTATTAAAATAGGATGTGGAAAAACAGTAATTAAGCGCTTCAGCTGACGTTTGGATTTACTAGATTTTTTAATGCCAGCAGTTATCTAATTTCTCTTATGAATTTTAATACTAAGCCTTTTTTTTGGAAAAGCTTTATTAAAATGAAACATAAATAACTCATAGAATGTCTCTATTTTACTCATAGTGTTGGATAGAGTGGTGATCAATCCACAATTGCTAATGCAGTACAAAATTTATTTAAATTTTGTTTGTTGAGATGCCTACATATTCTAGATATCGGTTGCTGGATTTGCATATTCGAACTGTTCATTTCTTGTATGCAAAGTAGCACTACATTGTGGTCTGAGAAATCGATATAAATGTTATCAGCAATCACAGTGTTTATTTAAAAATTTGTAAAGATGTTATCTATGCAAGTTTGGGAACTAGAAGTAATTTTTGTAGGAGTATTAAAGTGAGGTTTAAAATTAAACAAACCAAGCATGGACAGAAAACTATGTACATCTCTCTAGTTAACCCATAAATTTATGTTGAAGTCTTCACAGATTATAACTCGTTTTTTTGCACCGATTAAATTTAGCAAACGCTCAAACTGCATCAAAAAAAACATTCATACTACCAGACGGTGTGTGGTAGATTGGCACAATGCAAGTAAGTGAGTCTAAAATTTTAATGCCACAACATTCAAACTCTTTTTCGATACATAAGTTTTCTATTTGGTGAATGTTTGTGAAATGTATACTTTGTTTAGTTTATATCTCCGCCTCTACTATTTATTTTACCAGTAAAACAACTGGAAATGACACTCATTTACATTGCACATACCATCATCACACTTTTTATTAGCATCACTAACTTTATCACAATTTTCTGATGAGGTTATACATTCTTTGAGATGATTCTTTTGAAAAACTATGTTATCGACTAAATGTATGCTAACATTATTTTTTTGAAAACTTTTAAAATTATTCATTAATAAAATTTATTACAGTTCTTGCAACATTTTTCTTTCCATGTGGAGTATACATTGCTCGTTTATGATTAAAATTAATGTCAATTAAGGCTACAGTACTAGTTGAGCATCAATTAATAACATAGTGAAATTTTTTATTTAAGTTATAAACATTATTTTTTCAATGACACCATATCGTATTTATATGGTACTGTGCAAAAAAGAAGGTTTACATGTCGACAGCAGTGAATAATATTGAACAAACAATTAGCAGTGCAATATAGACATGTATAATCCAATTTGAAATATCACAAAATTATTTTTTGTGTAAGTTTTTATTAATGTATCTATGTTTTCTGAAACCTAGTATAACTTTGCATTATGCTTCATAATTGATTCTATGCTGAAGTGTTCGTTAAGGGGACAATCAATCAGCATATTAGCATGGTTTCGACCATGACTGTTAGACAGAAGTTCAAGTTCCCAGTTCACCTAAGCTTCGTTAGTGGGTGAATTAGAAGTAATAGTTATCTTAGTCTTAACATTAGTTATATTTATTTCATCAATTTCTAGGAGCTCATCAAATAAAGATTTATTGACAGACGAGTCAACTTTGTACATTTCTTTACAAGTAATAGAAGGCTTTGAAGGTAGCGGACCACAAAAATTTTATTATTGTAATAAACATTTTTAAATTTCAATTGTTACCGCAATAGGAAGGATAATTTACGGGTTGTTAATATCTTGATAATATGCGTAATTGGCTAATGTTTTCGGAATATTTTATTTTATATATTTTTATGTAAGAAATGTGGGATAAGGGTTGAAAAAACATATGTTTGGGGGTTGTTCACCTTTACTGAAGGAATGTGACGAATCGTTGGAAATTTCTATGCATATATTCTCGGTATACAATCGTCACTAGTTAATAATTAATTACATCTTTGTTTGGTACTAGGAAATTTGATATTAGATGTAGGGTTTGTTACGGACGAATGCATATTTTTAAAATTAAGATTTCGTTCAATAATTAATATGAAATTGTTCCAACGTAATGTTTCTTGGTTTTTTTTTATTACTTTTGAAAGACGGGGGTTGATTTCGGGAGTAAAGATGGTTAAAATTGTAAACCGTTCCGTCTATAAGTATTCTTGTCGTGCACATTTGAGAAAACTAGAAACTCTAATTCGTTCTTTTCTTTTTTCTTTTTGTATGTTTTAATGTAAATTTTTCCAAAAATTAATCTATAATAAATCGCCGCGGCGCCAAGTTTTAGACCGCGTATCTTAACTTGTCGTGTTGGTGGTAAAGTATTTAACTAAAGGGAATATATTCAAGTGTAAGTAGGCATTTTAATTTTTTAACGTATTAAAAATCAAACATTGCCTTGCAAAGTAAGCGGAAATCTGCTAAAATAAAAGACAGTCCAGGGCTCTCTCACTCATGTACTTGAATGAATTAGCATTGTTGTTTGTTGTTTATATTTATATTTGTGCAAAGGTGGACGTGTAAATAGGCAATTACCGATTGTCTACATACTCCCGGGTCCAGATGACCATTAAAACACCTCGAATTTTATTTTTATTGTTTTTATTGTTGCTAACTTTCTAAGATAACTGAAAATAACTAAAAATCGTCCAAATTTTCAATCGGCTATACCTTTTTTAATATTCAAAATACGAAAAAGTTATAAGAGAGACTTTTGATAGCTATTTTTACGCAAAATGCGAAAATTTGAGTAAAAAAAATTGTTAGTAATTATTTTTCAAGCTACAACCCAAACATACATTTTTTTAAATGGCAACTATAGGTGTCTATGGACTCATTCGATGGCTTATTTTTTCTGATTTCAAAAATGTATAGCTTTGTATGTTTAATACTAGTTAACTCACAATTTTCAAAAAAAAAAAAGGTAATTATGATATTTATTAAACAAATTAAAGTGTGCCGTGAACATTTAAATAACAAAATAAGCTCATATTCTACTACTAAATTTGTGGAAACAACAAGAAATAATGTACTACATTATCAAAATAAAAAAGTTCTGAATAAATTTAGCTTACAACGAAGAGTAACAGCAAAAAATATAAACAGATAACACAATCATATAAGTGCTTCAGAATGCCCTGAATTATTTTGAACACACATTTGACATCGTTTTAAATTTTCGTTTTGAACTTTTAATAAACTTTGGGTTCTAATTTGTTGTATAGCAACACGAATTTTATTTTTTAAATCGTCTAGATTCTAGATTACCAAGTTTTACTCGGTACACTTTGTCTTTAATTGCATCCCACAAGAAAAAGTTCAGTGGGGTTAAGTCTGGAGATCGCGGCGGCCAAGCTATTGGACCTCGATTTCCTATCCAATTATTAAAACGTTCCTGTAAATAGTTACACACAAGTAATCCATTGTGTGCTGGTGCCCCGTCGTGTTGAAAATAATTCAAATTTTGAATTACGTTCAACGGAAGGTCGTCAAAAATTTCTTCAAATTCGTTTCGTAAAAAAGTTAGATATCTTTCGGAATTTAAATTGCATTCATACAAAATCGGCCCAAGGATTTTGGTACCAATAATACCGCACCAAACCTTTACTGAAAAAGCATATTGATATCTCCTCTCAACAGTAATATGAGTATTTTCTTGGGACCATTGGATATGATTTTTTCTATTGAAGATGCCGTTGTTTGTAAATTTTGCTTCATCGGTAAAAAGAATGGTTTTCGAGAATTGATTGTTTGCTCGATTTTCATTAATCAACCATGTAGCAAAACGTAATCTTTAACATACAATGTATTTCCTGTATGAAAATGATATGGCTTAAAATTATTTTGTTTCAAAATAACGTGAGCTTCATCTTTGGAAGTGTTGCACTCGTTTGCAATTTCACGAAGAGATGTAGTAGGTTTAAATTCGACGTAAACTAAAACAGGTTCTTCTGTTTCTGTGTCAACATTAATTTTAAAATTTTGAGGTTTAGTAAAAGCCCCATATTTTTTTAAATTCGATTGTAGTTTGGGAAATAATCTCACATCGAGTTGTCTTCTTTCCATATAAGTTTGAAGATATAATTGCGAAGCAGCATTAGCATCTTGGTTAGACACGTAATAGCAAAAAAGCATATCATTTCCTTCGTCAGAAGAATAAGCCATTAATAAACTATTATTCACTATTTAAGTACGAACTACAACTGGTTACAACAAATAATTCAACATCTACTATTTGACAGTCAATCAACAGAGTTTTGTTTTTAATTGTCACAGCACACCACGGCAAACATTGCATTTGTTTAGTAAATACTATAATTACAATTTATTGAAAATTGTGAGTTAACTAATAATACTAAACATACAAACCTGTACATTTTTGAAATCAGAAAAAATAAGCCATCGAATGAGTCCATAACCACCTATAGTTGCCATTTAAAAAAATGTATGTTTGGGTTGTAGCTCGAATAATAATTACTAAAAAAAATTTTTATTCGCATTTTCCCATTTTGCGTAAAAATAGCTATCAAAAGTCTCTCTTATAACTTTTTCGTATTTTGAATATTAAAAAAGATACAGGGCCACATGTTTGGTATTATAATTTTTATTCTGATTTATTTATGACACAATTGTGGGTGTGATTACATGTTTTTTTTTTATTGTCTTTACATGTAGCTAAACTGCTTTTCATTAATTTTTTTCTTAATGTTATAATTTTGTACGCACTTTAACCTGATTTAATGGTGTTTTGTTATATATTTAACCCTTCCATTGTTTTTTTTTGTGTTATTTGGTTTATTAATGTACTTGTGTAATTACTTATTTATGAATCAAGTGGGTTCTCTTGGTGGTTCTTTCCCACAAAAGTACATTAATGGGTTGAACCATCCTTGCGCAAAGATCGTTAATTTTAATTTGAGTAGTTTCATTATTTACCTGCCCCACATGATGCAACACTTAACCTCATCCAGCCTATCTAATTCAAATAGTACTAAGTACCTACCACTCGACAGCCAGATCAGATTTGAGGTTTGCGAGTAATTAAATATCAGACTTGTAAATAAATTCTAACGTTTTAATTATTGCCAGGAAAGTCAATGTAAGGCAAGTAATTAGTTAGAGTGATAGTAGTATTATTATCAGTAAAGTCAAAATAAATCTCTTAACGATTGTTTTGTTCTTAGATTTGCATTAGTGCGAATCAGTTCAAATTACACTTTTCAAGATAGGGTACCTGGGGGACGCTACAGCTTAATAATCTCGTTCCCGTCATCTTTACGTTTTTTTGGTTTAGATAAAGGTAATCTACTACAGGTTTGAACGTCAATTTCACGAGTGTGCACAGTTGTCTGCGATTGATTATCACAATAGATGTTCATGTCAATTTAGGAAAAGTTTGTTTAGACTTAGTAATTTGATAGGCAGTAATTTCTCTTTTTCATCTGAGATCGTCAATTTCTTTACTTGAATGTTTGTTGTTCATTTTTAATTGGTAAACACGTGCTATAAGCTTGGAGTTTTCTTCATTCAATGAAGTTTCCATTGAGGTGCTTTCCTTTAGGTTCTCACCAATTTGCCTCTTTAAAGAAGCATTTTGTTTATAAAGTAACATAGCTTCGGTCTGTAGCTCTTTTACCAGATCTTGTAAACGTATAATATCATCCTTAGCTTTATGAAGCTCACCTTCATAATCAGCCAAGTTAGTAATGCTGCAGTTAAAAGATCTAGTACCTTGATTATTAAATCCTACAACTTTCTGGACATGATAAGCCTGAAGTGTACGGTACTATGTATAAAACTATCCAAGTATTATACAGATGTGACTAATGAGTCCAGCCAATGAGACTTAATAGACAATGATTACAAAAATTTGCACAAATTTCTTGAACTCAGTTTGCACAAACAAAATGTGCATTTTACTTGAAAATATGAAGAGTTAGCCATAGGAATATGTAATACTATTCGATGGACAATTAAATTTTACATCTACTGTTGCCATAAAATACCGGGTGTCCTATTTAAGTTAAATAAGTTACTACTGTTTAAAAATTGTAATTATTGACCCTTAATTTTAAGACACCTTGTATAAGTTAGTAAATGTTTCACACGGGTGACATAAAACTTGATCAATTAGTAGACTCCAGTCTTAATTTAATTGAAAATAAAAAAATACAAGTTGAGGATTTAAGCATTAAATTTGTTGATACATTTTCACAAAATATTAAATATTTCAAAAACCATAAGGTTTAGGTAGGTTAACCCTTAATAAAACTAGCATTTATTTTCATCATAGAAACTGAAAATATATATAGGGTGTTCAATTTAAAAAATAGCAACTTTGATACTTTTGGCACACTCTGTATAACATGAAAATACTTTTAAAATGTAGCGCCAATAGGTCCCTATCCATTCATAAAATAAAACTTTTTTAAAATCAAATACTTTAGCTATAATAATTTGTGTCGGATAGCATGAATAACCCTGTATATTATATATTGAACACTTTAGTTGTATTTAAAGTGCATCTAGAATTACATTTGTGACACATCAAACACAGCACTTTAAACTAAAAAACCTCTCAATAAAATATTGAACCGACAAAATATATTAAAAAGGGCTTAAATTTAAATTTAGAATTTTAAGGCATTGATCAAGAATACCTACCATTAGACATATGTAACACTTTTGCTACTTTTTTCATGGTAGTATCCATCTTAGATTCTGTACCTTCCAGTTCTGTTCCGAATTCATCTAACATCCTTTAAAATAAATGAAGTTTAATAAAAGGCACACAATTACAGTTTGCAATGTATATATGGCACATTAAAAAATATTTACCCAGCTTGTTCATCAAGTTCAATTCCTATATGTCGGGAAACTGTTTTAAGCGATCCAAGTGAATTACTAATTACTTCCAATTGTTCATCTTGCTGCCTATTCATATGATCCTGCTGCGCTAAAGTACTATTTAAAAAATTTCTCTGTGGACTGTCAAGTTCATTTTCCAATTTGGAATATTTGGTAGTTCCATGTGTATTTGGCACACGAACTGGACTGCTGCTTTCCAGCAATGGCTAAAACCACACATAATAAAATTTACTCAAACATTGCTTTTCTAGTGTTTTTAATATGCTCATACATTTTGCTACTGATTCTGCAGGATGGGCAAATGGTAGTTATTACGCAATTCTTTGAACTTTGCAGATGGACTTGAAAGCATTTCGGAGCATTTATAGACGTTAGTATAAAAAAAAACTATTGGCATAGACCTATTGCGTTTTGGTATAAAGGTTATTGTAATAAACATAACATGCCTTCGAGAATTGAATTATAAGCGTCTCTGAAACATCTGCTAAAGTCCAAACAGGTACTATATGATTCACTATTTAGTTAACGTTATATGGCAATTTCGTTATTTGAATGATGTCAGTCCAGCTACCTATTGATTGTATGCCTAACCTTTGATTGCAAAGAGTTTTTTTCTTTTGTTTCAGTATACCACGAGAAACTTTTCTTTATACAACCCATATGACAGCATTGTTTGATAGTACGACACAGGATATTTTTATGTGTGTAGCTTTTCGATATAAATTAGTCTTTATGTAAAAATTAGTAAAAGTTAGTACCAGGATATTCCTTTCGATAATCAACATGTAATAGGAGAAAATTACGTACCAGTCACCATTTCGTAAAGCTTCTCAAAGGCTTTTGAGTACAGTTTTTTAAATTGCTTGACAAATTATTTAAATAAATAAAATATTCTTAATCAAAACCAACATAATTTCAGATCTCAAAAATCAACGATTTCTGCTATTTGTAACCTCCAAGAAACAGTAATTACGTGCATGGAAAGAGATGAAAATCCCATTGCTATGTTTGTGACTTATCTAAAGAATTCGATTGTGTAAATATCAAAATAGTTTGTGATAAATTAAATGTTCTTGGGGTAAAAGGAGTGGTGGTAGTCATTTTTATATAATAGATCTCCGGATGTATCTTTAAAGTACACAAGGGAAGGTTTTAATCAAATAGCAAACTATAAATCAGTCCATTTTACAATGTATGCAGATGACACATGTTGCTTTATGAAATAGAGAGGATAATTTTTTAAAAAGTACTTGTACACTAGCACTGTAAAACCTAACTGTCTGCTTTTCAATAAATGATTTATATTTCCTTACCGAGCAGATTTGTTGTTGTGTATAGTGTAGCTTTGGAGTATATGTTAACGAAAACCAAATTATGGGTGTCAGCATGTTATGATCAATCAGTGCCATAGTTGCGGTGATACGGCTGCGAAGTTCCTGAAGATTAGCAGGGAGTGGAGGTACAAAAACAGTGATCTTTACAAATAACCACAAGAAAAAATCACAATGTGTTAGATCTGGTGATCTAGGTGGCCAAAGCGTCTTATCCAACATTGTAGTAAATTTGTGTCGAGATAGTCTCATATGTCATTATGGAAATGTGCAGGACAGCCCTCTTGTTGAAACATGTAATCATCACTGCCTGCATTCATCTGTGGCATCAGCCAATTCTCCAGCACCAGCATGTGTAAGTTCTTCCAGTGATGGTGCGCTACATGAAGAAAAATCGTTCGTACATCTTCATCTTAGAAATTGCGCAGAAAATATTCACCTTAGGTGAATCTCGCATACGCTCAATTATGGGATGGGGATTTCCATTCCCCCATGATCCGAACATTGTGTCGATGTACCTTTCCGGGCACATGAAATGTAGCTTCGTCGGAAAAGATGAGTCTGCGAAATCATCAACTTCAAACCTTTCCTCCATTTCAGTGCAGAAGTTGTACGGGCTTGTTCGTCATCAACGATGAGAGCCTGATTTAGCTGAAGCTTGTAGGATGTAAACCTTAGCCTCTTACGGAGAATTCGCCACACTTTTATTTGTGTGAGGCCAAGTTGTAAACTCTCACGGTTAATGGATTTTTGGGGGCTACGCTCATACGCTTCTCTGACGCGATCCACTGTTTCTTGACTTGGTCCTGGACGTCCTGGATGATGATTGATACATAGGCAGCATTCATCCCTAAATGTCTCATACCATTTTATTATGCTGTTGTAAACAGGCAGCTCCGTCTTGTTGAATTGCGCTCGAAATCGTCGTTGTACAGTCGCAACAGAGGATGTTCATGCATATGCTAATACACATAGATTGTTCACGTTTATTTAACGCCATATTGTCGTTACCCTTTCTAAGGAACTATGTAATTTATTTTAATCCTAGCGGAAAACCGGGGCAACAAAGCGATGCTGTTTTGTTAACGAAAACTTGGAGAGTTTCGGGTTCTATTAGCGTAAGAATTATAATGATTAGCTCTATAGTTTATTTATAATTAAATTTTAAAATGTAGCACACGGAAGTATGACTCCGCGTTAATGGCAGGTGCGTATGCTGACCTTCGCTATAAATAGATGTACTATAATAGAATCACAGATTCCAAAGTTGAGATCTGATCGAGTAGCATCGATAAAAATTGTTGGTACAAGCTATATTGAAAAATTTCAAAAAAGAACAAATCTGACGGTATCGTCTTTACGATGTCGCGCAGATTGTTCCAATTCGAGTTCGATAACCTGCTTTGGCACGACAACGTGGATGCCGACCCGGCGGTCCCAAGTTTGTGCGACGGCACCAGCACCAGTGCGACAGTAACAGAAGATGAGAAGACCAAAGAAGACGCTGCCGCTAGACGTCACCCTGCTATTGGAGGCCCTACCAAAGGTTGCGACGACGTCCAACGCCGCCTCTGCACCGATCCAGCTTCAAAACCCGGAAGAAGAAGCCGAAGAAGACACCGATGGTTCGCCCGCCTATGCATCCGCTTACCGACAACGTGTTCCAGGTCCTAGAAGAGTTAACGGACAGCCCTGCAACCATGAAGCATATGATCTAAAAAGACATCAAGACACCGCCGACTGCGGGCCTTCTTCAACTCGGACCGGCGTCAGTTACGCCCGAGCGACAACAGGCAAACTTGAGAAAGCGGAATTACCTAAAGCGGCTGATATCGTTACCCCTGTCCAGTCCGCCTTACGAGGTCTTACCTGTCATCCGCAGGGTGGCAGCGGCACTCGCTCAGGCTAAAACTGTGATTTACCTGCTGGAAGTGATCCTCACGCACGGTTCAGAGATGGTTGCTCTTTTCGGGTTATCATACAAAGGTCCGACGCAAATACTAGTGCCTCACGATAAGTAGATAGTATCAACTTTATTTAATTCTTCATGTTCTGTTAACACCTATTAATTATTCACACAACTAATACTTGTTTCTCTTTATTTCAGATATGCGGGACATCAGCAGCATCAACTACACCAACCGAGCAACAGGAGAGCCCAGGCAACTGCACAACTCCACTAGAAACAACCAACACAAGGACTTTTTTTGGAATACCCACAACACTCAACATCAATGATGTCAAAAGGTATATCACAACACCACGCTACCCCATTAAGTATGCATTCCACGCGCTGAAGAGGACGAAGACTCATCAGCAGCGTACCACAATACAAGACAATATTTATATACCCTCGTATTCTATTGTAATATTGTAGATGTATTATTCGAAGACACCGAAGGTTCGCCCGCCTACGCCGCCGACCACCGAAAACGTGTTCCAGGTCATAGAAGAGGTCACGGACAGTCGTGCAGCCATGGAGCAGATTTGTTGTTGTAATTGGAAGTAATTTTAGGTTAAATACTCAATCTAATGAAGGCACAGTGTTGAAACAATTGTTATTTCTATAAATTTTATCGATTTTGGATATTTATAATAGGAAGTATAATAATGTTAGCGAATATATTATTGGTGCTTCTGCAATTACTATTAACAAATATCTACAAATCCCAAAACCGCAATTAAAAATTATTACAATAACCCAGAAATACCAAAAGTAAGTTTGAGTAAAAAGTAACCAACAGTAAAGTAAAAGAACTGTACCTGTCTCGCTGTTCTATCTCTATCTCGATTTCTATTCATATTCATCTTCTCTTTCATAGCCTGAAATTTATAATTTAACAAATAATACAGTTAAATTTTGACTCACCTTAACATCTTCTCTAGTGCAATCTATAAAATTTTTTCGACTAGTTAATTCTTTATTATCTATTTTAAACTTTGATGGATTTTTTTCGACAATATCAATAGTATCTTCTAAATCTTCTAGATCCCACTCTATACTACGTAATGAATTCTTTAATTCGTTGTTTGTCCATTCTATCTCATCTTTGGTAACACATACGGAATCATCTTGCAATTCAACCCAACGCAAATATAGCCCTCTTGTCTTATTTAACGCTTTGAATACTTCACTGAAAACAAAAAAAAATGCTATTAGACATTCATCATTGAAGCAGTTAATTACAACTAACAACAGTATTTGTCATAGAAGCTACTACACTATCCCATGCAGTTTTTGGCATGCTATATACGTTTTTAATAAGTACAGTTAAATACAGATGTCGCGTCACTCGCATCAGTATGGAGTGGTAGAATAGGTAATTGAAATATTTTACTAGCGAAAATGTGTCTTATATATATATATATATATATATATATATATATATATATATATATATATATATATATATATATATATATATATATATATATATATATATATATTAACCGAAAACAATAGAACCGTTTATTATATTAGCATCTCGCACATAAAATAAACATTTTTAGATAATTATTTTCCATGTAAATAATAATTTTCCTTATCAACATTTAATCTATCTTAAACTTGTTTACATTAAAAATTGTCCTTATAATTCAGTAGAGTACGTGAAACGTTTTGATAATAATGGGCAATCACCAATGTATAAATTTTGAATTTTATTTTGTCTTGCTTACCGTTCGGTTAATTATATATTTTTAAATTTCTTTTAGTACCGATTTATAAAATTGTTTTGTTAGATTTCTTTTAATTACGGTCAAGCCTATTTTTTGCATTCATTTGATTACAATGAATCCATTTTGTCCGATTTGCTTATTACCGTCGGGCAAATTATTTTTTTAAATTATACATAGGGGGTTGGAGAGTTTTCAATCGTATACTTTAGTATACATTTTACAAACTTTGTATGTTTCGACAGCAATTTCAGCCATCGTCGTTAGTAAAGAATGAAACGTTCGATATTAATGAAAGTCCAGAAATCAACTTTCTTTTATTATAAAATTAATTACAGCAAAAATTATTCTCAATGAATAATTTTTTCTTTCGTAAAGCTCAGAAAAGAGACCAAGAATATTCACATTATAAGGTAGAAAAGTTCAGAAAAAATAAAAAATTTACTTCAATAAATCACATAAAAGTGTACAAGTTCAGTTGGCTATAAGCCAGACAATGGAATTCCCTTAAAAGTATTTTTCATCAACCTCGCGTCCAAAGGAAGAAGGCAGTACTTAACATAATGGATACAAAACCGGAATTTGGAATAAAATAAAGAGCCGAAAGTATAATATGAATTGTAGTAAAGTACGAATGAAATCTGCAACGGCGCTATATACTGCCAAGTCTTCTAAGCATTAATCAGCCGTTCAAACTAACGGCTAGGCTCCATCAGTAGAAAGGGGCCACCTTGGGCGCAATCTTGAATTTTATTTCCGGCTTAATTTGCGATTTTCAAGATTAATTAAAATAACTTACGGTTTATTTCCGGTGTAATTCGCGGTTTTAAAGTCCCATTAAATTAATTCTTAGTTTATTTCTCGTTGAATTAGTCGTTTTTGCGCTCAGTTAATTTAAATTATGGCTTGATTAAATTATTTTTTTAGTACGCATGTATTATAAATGACCATTAAAAATACGCTGGAGGGTGCGTAAATCGACAATTATAGCACGGCGTGCTTTTGCTTTATAGTTTGTTTACTAGGAAACAGAAATATTAATCTGACATTAATAAACTTCAAAATTTATAATATACTAAATTTTACCATTTTCATCATGTATGCTAGCATCAAAGGTTCAGTTACAGTCGTAGAGTCTTTTTCCCTCATCCAAACTTTCATCTTTTCGTACTCCTTAATGTACCGGGTGACCAACTAAGAACGGCCGTCGGCCATATCTCAGGAATGGATTATAGCACAGGTTCGGGAAAAAAAATCTTATAACAAAAGTGGCCTCGAGAAACGCCTGGAAATTATTTTCAGAATTGTAGGTCCACCGCTAGAGGGCGTATTTGACAGTTAAAATTTTAGAAAGCAAAATTTTTCAAAATTTACTCAATTAAGGGGCATATTAAATATTATAATCAGATTCCTCTACAAATTCTGCATGTTTTTTATTTGACAAGTTTTAGTCTCTCTTCAAATAAGGGGTGGGGGAGAGTGGGAACCTTGTTACGAAAAAACGCCTTTAATTCAGGTTCTGCTTGACCGATTTTAATAAACTTGATGTTGTTTGAAAGAGCTTTTGTTAAACAATAGAAAATTTATAAATTTGAAGCAATCTGATTAATAACATAAATGCTAGAGGGTGCTGTTTAATATTTTTTTAATATTGTGTTTTCTCTTTACAATTTTAAATGGAAGCATAAAAATTTAAGTAGGTCTTTAAAAAGTAGACGAAATTAGTAATAAAACAGTGAAAACTGCAAGTCGATATCTTTTTCGTATCCTGAGATGACGTAAGAAACAGGTAAATGGCGGGAATTGTTCTTCCAACGTCTAGTAGGCTAGTTCGCGTTAACGGAAATTATTAAATTTAGCCTGGATGAAAAGATCTTACATTGGTCTGCAGTAATTTAAACTGTTATCATACTAATGTTATGGTTGCCGCTAGATTACCTAAATGTAATGCTGTCTCTATTAACAATTAGAACAAATTATAAAATAATAATGTGATAAATCTAACATTTTTTTAATTATATAAGAATGTTATATTTGTTTTCAAGCGATGTGTTAGTAAATCAAAAGCATCAAATATCAATAAAAACCGATATTTGCCCAGCAACAACAAATACAGTTTAAAATAGTTAAAAATTTTTAAGCAACGAATTGCCACTTCTTTTAGAAGACATACCCTTGGCCATTCATCGTGACATGTTCTTGCAACATGATGGGTGCCCGGCAAATTATTCTAGAGATGTTCGGAATTTCTTAGATTAACCATACCCTGAAAGGTGGAAGTTTATTTATTTGGCCACCAAGGTCTCCAGACCTATCTTGTTTAGATTTTTATTTGTGGGGGCGAATAAAAGATCTCGTTTATGCCGATAGACCCACAACAAGAGCTGACATGAGTGAAATAATACGACAGACAATACGAAGTATTTCAAAACTGCTGTTCTCTCCACCCGTCAGCGATTGATTTCATGCACTGAAAATGATGGACGACATTTCGAACATCTAGTGCGACACTAATTAGGTAGTTATTTGTTTAAGGTTTTAATTGTTAGATTTATCACATTATTATTTTATAATTTGTTCTCATTGTTAGTAGAGACAGCATTACATTTAGGTAATCTAGCGGCAACCATAACATTAGTATGATAACAGTTTAAATTACTGCAGACCAATGTAAGATCTTTTCATCCAGGCTAAATTTAATAATTTCCGTTAACGCGAACTAGCCTACTAGACGTTGGAAGAACAATTCCCGCCATTTACCTGTTTCTTACGTCATCTCAGGATACGAAAAAGATATCGACTTGCAGTTTTCACTGTTTTATTACTAATTTCGTCTACTTTTTAAAGACCTACTTAAATTTTTATGCTTCCATTTAAAATTGTAAAGAGAAAACACAATATTAAAAAAATATTAAACAGCTTCCTGTAGCATTTATGTTATTAATCAGATTGCTTCAAATTTACAAATTTTCTATTGTTTAACAAAAGCTCTTTCAAACAACATCAAGTTTATTAAAATCGGTCAAGCAGAACCTGAATTAAAGGCGTTTTTTCGTAACAAGTTCCCCCCCCCCCCGCCCCCTTATTTGAAGAGATAGACTAAAACTTGTTAAATAAAAAATATGCAGAATTTGTCGAGAAATCTGATTATAATATTTAATATGCCCCTTAATTGAGTAAATTTTGAAAAATTTTGCTTTTTAAAATTTTAACTGTCAAATACGCCTCTAGCGGTGGACCTACAATTCTGAGAATAATTTACAGGCGTTTCTCGAGGCCACTTTTGTTATAAAAATTTTTTGTCCGAACCTGTGCTATAATCCATTCTTGAAATATTGCCGACGGCCGTTCTTAGTTGGCCACCCGGTACGTGTCTCTTGATTTATACAAAAATCTCCATGCTAACGAAACAAATTTTCCATGTGACTACTGATTAAGGAATAAAATATAAGAAAGGATCCTTTCGTGTGTACTAAAAAATAGTGTATAAAACCCGTGTATAAGCGCCTTTAAAACACTTACAACATTAAAGAAATCGTTTCACTCGTTTTCCTCAAACTTGTTGTGCGTGCTTAAAAGGCTTGCTTATACACTCGTAATGATTTCGCATGTTATAAAATTAATTAGGGGTTATTGAATTATATTTAAGGCTTAATTCACAGTTTTAAGATCAAATCAATTAATTTTCGCTTTAATTAAATTAATTTCCGGCCGCACTTTCTAACACCCTGGATCTACTTCATTTGGTTATCCAATTACTAGATGTACATGTTCGTGGTTAAAAGTATATTTAATGCTTGTTGCTTCGCACAAATAGATTCGATGATTGTTAATTGGTATATTAAATGATCAGTGCGCGATCCGGTAGATAAACTCAAAATTAAAAATGTTTTAATTTTTATGGCAAAAAAAAATTAAATTAATTGTTATATAAAGTCGGCCATCTAAAAATGTACAGGGTGCTCAATTAACGTTGCGCAGAATATTAAATTTTTTGTGTTAAATCTTATCTGGATATAATTAGAATACAATTATGGTAGGAACAACAAAAAAAATACAATCAGCACAAAGTCCAAAGTTATTTGTAATTAAAAACTACGTTAATGGTTATCTAAATATAAACCGTTATGTTTGAAAATGTGGAAATGTACAACTACATACGTGACGGCGATAACTGTAATTGTTATCAGAACGTATAAAATTAGTGCAGTTTATCTTGAAATAAACGATTTATAAACTTGAAAGGTAAGAATTCGTAATACTTTTAGATTTGTAATTCGTGTATTTCAAGTGAAATTATACAAAATTTCTACGATAACAATTATAGTTACCATCGTCAGTAAAGAAAGTCTTTGTAAAATGCGTGTATTTAAATACACATTTTACAAGCTTTATTTGTTTCGCAATTGCAACTACCGTCCTTAGTAAGTAGTGAAACGTTTATTTAATTAGCGTGCTAAAGCAATCAGGTACATATATTTGCAAGCCTACTATTTAATATACCTAATATTTAATAAGTTAAACATCATTAAATCGTCTTGAAAATAACATTTCAGAACACTCCGTAAGGATGAATTCCAACAGTATAAAATGTCACACTCAACACAACATAAATTTAATAAAATTCACATTGTAATGTCGGTGCAAAACTGTAAAAAACTTTAATGTGAAAGTGTTCACATCTAAAAACTTAAGCATACCAATTAAAGATCTAGTAAAGTCATAACAATTCCAACAAGGAAATAATAATTTTCGGTTACTACTTAAACACTAATTGTTATGATACAATGAAAACAAAATGCATACGATTAAGCTAATTTTAATTTAAAGTATGTATGCCAAAATCATTGCAATGTTGTGATGACTAAAGACATTTAATTGGTAACACACTTGATATATTAAAGATCTAGTTGTGTATCGTTACTATAATAAAATAACATTCAATAGCAGGCTTTCAGATGTTGTAGTAAGATTATTATTTACGTTTTCATGTTTTATAAATTGTTTAACACTTTGATTAATTTTTTGCATGTGTCTTTCTTTAATGATTACGACAACTGTAAATATTATCCAAACTTGTAGATTTTGTATCATTTATCTTGAATATATTTGTAATTATACAACGATAATGCTTTAAATATACTATATTTTTATTTTAACGTTTTATTTAAATTTAAAAATGTAAACGTGTACATCATTAATAGAGATCAATCCTGATTAATCTGCATACAAAGTATAATACATTTCCAAGATGGTAAAAATCAATTTCCTCAAAAGGACAATAGTAAATAATACGTTCCATCATATAATTCATATCTTCATAATCTCTTTATTCATATAAGGGTGGCGCATTAGTGTGACAAAGTCCCATATCTCCTTTATTTAAAGGGATACAAAAAAAATTAAATACAAAAGTTGTAAGATATGGTCTGGTGCATATTCCAAAAATATTTTTAATTATACAGGGTAGATCATAAAAGCTTAGAAGTAATTTTTAATTTTTTTTTTAAATAGAAAACCCTATATATTATTACATATTTAGATTCTACATACAATTTTAGACACATTTTATGTATAATGTCCTATACCTAAGTCTAACCGTTTTTGACAAATTTCAAATTTTTGTCAAAAATGACGTTTGAAGGCCAAAACATAGGTGGAAATCTTTTCTAAAGGAACCCTTTATCAATTAGTTATGGTTGGTTTCCTTGGAAATGGGGACCTACTCTAATGGGCTGTATTGATATTTTTGTAATACATTCATACAGGGTGATCAAAAATGGACAATAAAAAGTAGATTCAAAAAAACTTATTAATAATAAAGGTGACTTTGTATAAGAGTGTATATTCCAAAAAATTGTAGTTTTTGAAATAATGACAATTTAACATTTTTTTATTGTAAAAAGGCTATACGGATTTCAAGTTTTGTTATTAGTTGGCCGTGACGGCGGGGCGCGGCGAAACAAAAAAAAAATCGAGCACTTCAGATCGAAATATTACAATTTATTGAACCCCATATAAATAATTATTTTATTAAACGAACTTAAAGTAAAGTCAATATTTTTTTGATTCAACAAATTATGTCCTAATCCTAATCATAAAATTCACACTTCTAATGTAACTAAACCTGTAACAAACTATACAGATAAAAGTATTAGAAACACGTCAAATACGTACTACCTAATAAGTTGTTCGAAATGTCCACCTCTTTCTTGAATACACGTCTCTCAAATTCGCTGCTTAAATTTCTACACATTTCAACACTAATGTTTTGAAAACAGTTTCTAATCCTCATCTTCATGTCTTCCTTTGTTCTAGGCGGTATTTTATAAACCTGCTCTTTGACGTACCCCCATATGCTAAAGTCCATTTTAGTAAGATCTGGGGATCTAGCAGGCCAAGCAACAGGCCCTCCCCTCCCAATCCAACATTCTGGATATCTAGCATTTAAAAAAATTATTATCGGACCAGTATGATGTACTGGGGCCCCATCATGAAGAAACCACATTTCTTGTTGCGTATCCTGTGGCACTTGACGCAACAAATTAGGTAGATGGTTTTGCAGAAAGTCTAAGTATTCTTCCCCTGTTACTCGTTGATCAAAAAAATATGGTCCAATTACATGATTACCGACAACACCTCCCCAAACATTTAAAGACCATCTAGTTTGAGAAGTATATCTTACAAAATGTGGATTTTCGGTAGAACAGTAATGAAAATTGTGTCTGTTTACAGTTCCGTTTCTGTGAAATGTGGCCTCATCTGTAAATAAAATCAAATGAACAAAATTTCTTTGTTGGTTTATTTTGTTTTGAGCCCATTGACAAAATTCCAGTCGTCTTTAATAATCTTCAGGAACCAACTCTTGAAGTAGTTGGATGTGATAGGGTGCATTTCTTGAGACTTCAATATCCGCTGTACCGTACGTCGTTCAACACCAACCTGCTGAGAAATGGGTCGTTGTCCAATATATGGATTTTCGGTAACTGTTAATAGTACATTTAATTGATTTTCCTCAGTCTGTGCACGTTTTTCCCTAGTATTTTTTTCATATAACACATTGCCAGTTCTTTCAAAACGCTCCAAAAGCTTTTCAAATGCTCTTCTTTCAGGTTGCCGTCTCTCTGGAAACCGTTGTTGATACAGTCTTCTTGCTAAGAGCGTATTCTTATCACTAGCTCCCAAAACAAAAATCATATCAACCATCTCGGCTTGCGAAAAATTCATTATTTACAATTTTAATTTAAGTTTGAAATCAATTTGCTATAAAATACACTGATGCATCACACAAATTATCAACTGACAAAAAATAATGACGTTTCTGATGATCTCTATTATTTTTATATGCCACGCCTCGCGGTCACGGCCAACTAACAACTTGAAAGCCGTATAGCCTTTTTACAATAAAAAAATGTTAAACTATCATTATTTCAAAAACTACAATTTTTTGGAATATACACTCTTATACAAAGTCACCCTTATTTTTAATGCTAAATAAGATGCCTGCAAACGTCATTTTTGACAAAAAATTTGAAATTTGTCAAAAACGGTTAGACTTAGCTATAGGACATTATACATAAAATGTGTCTAAAATTATATGTAGAATCTAAATATGTAATAATATATAGGGTTTTCTATTTAAAAAAAAAATTAAAATTACTTCTAAGCTTTTATGATCTACCCTGTATAATTAAAAATATTTTTGGAATATGCACCAGAACATATCTTACAACTTTTGTATTTAATTTTTTTTTGTATCTCTATAAATAAAGTAGATATGGGACTTTGTCACACTAATGCGCCACCCTGTATGTTTACTCTTAGCAAGTTCAAGTTTGATCAGTGTGCATAAAAAGATTTCCCAGACGGTACAAATTTATTCCTCCAAAAGGACCATAGTGTGAAGAAATTTCATCAGTTTCATTCCTGCATCAATCAGGTTACATGGATTTTGACAATGTCTAGTTGACAGGATCTGAGTGATCATGCAGGATGCAGGATATAATCGATTTTTTTGCACTTCGTGGATTAAAAGTACTATTTGGTTCCCCCATTTCGGGGACTGAAGTGTTACCTTTAATCTCTAGGGATTAAAAAATAATTTAATCTTGTTATGGCATTGAAGCATCTGGGATTTTAAAAATAATTCATAAATTTCATTAGCCTTGAATAGTGTAGCTTCTTTGTCAAAGTGACTTTTCTAATAATTTAAATTTATCATAGATGTAATATTTTAATTTTCTGAAAATAATATAATTATTTCTATTATTACTCCACGAAGTGCAAAAAATAGTGTAGATACCACGGGATTGAAGTTCCTTAATCCCTTGAATAGTTGTTGGTCTCGGGCTAAAGCCCTCGACCAACAAACTCTATTCGCGGGGTTAAATGAGTCACTTCAATCCCTTGTTATCTAATATACTATTACTTGTAATTTTTTTGAGTAATTACGATTCTCACATTGTTATTCTAGCGTAAGTCAAATGTTCAGTAAACGTCAGATATTTTTGTAAATAAAGTTAAAAAACACAATTTTGTTTATAAATATTGTAATATTTAATAAATTGTTTTTTTAACATTATTATGTTTGGAACCAAATATACTTCTAGTAAGATTGTCTACTAACCGGTTGACTAGTCACACTCTAGCATTTTGTTTTTAGGATAGACCAACCAAGCTAAAATGTGGATGACTAGAGCCCCTGTCGGGCTTAATTCTGTACACATCAAAATTTTAACTTACATGATCTTGCTAAACAAAACACTTTCGTGGACTAATAAAATGCTTATAAGGATTATATCATTACGTAAGAACCCAAATCATTTACATGCCCTTTTATTCCAATAATCTCTTTAATCTTAGCGAGATCAACACTGACCAATCTGCAGAAAGGGAACTTTGTAAATTTCGCAGATGGTGAAAATCAATCTCGCCTAAACGGCCGTAGCAAAAAAATTCAACCAGATACATAACATTATTTCCATCATCAAAATTCAGACTGATCATTCCGAACATCCAAATATTCCAAATCGATCTGGACCTTGCAATTAGATGACATCCCGAAAAATACAGTAGTGGAATACGTCACCATAACGCGATTAAAGGCACATTACATAAATGAAGAAAGTAGGGGTTTAGGTTTCGGTATTCTACTAACGAAACCTGTTTTATTCCAAGCGTGTTTATAGGGTCGAAGATTGCATAATTTGAGCGATAAATGTAAATGTACATATGTACATATTTTTTCCTTTGCAGAAATCATTTACAGGAATTATTCTCAGTCACTACACTTTAAAACTGCTGATCAAAGTGACATTTTAGTTTGGCATGGGGCGGGCGTACAGCTGAGAATGACCCTGAAAGTGTGAAGAGCCATAAACATTACTACTCGCCAACCCAAACTTTGGTGTATAAGGCCGTCTACGGGTTGTTAACGGGAGAGAACAAAGGACAAAGTGCCGTTCATAGCGTATGTTTGTCATGAGAGTCGATTATCACATAATGCTAAGTGATCTAGGCATGTCAGCGTACCGCATGTCTCCTGGTGACCGTAGGACAGGCGAGGATAGGGATCCTAACTTGTACAGAATTACGTTGGGAACATTGAGATAACCTAAAAGGTTGCCGCGTTTGTGGTAAGCTAACTTATGCCAACACTGACCGGTAGTAGGACGATACCAGTAGTAGGAAAGACTAAGTCGTACGAGGCATGACTTCGCTAGTGACCTGTGTAGCTACGAGAGGCGGCCATGCCCCATTGATGACGACCTTATTAACTCGATGGCAACTTGGTACGTGGAATGTTAGGAAAGTATGAAATTACAAATGTAATGAATGAAAATCAGCTTGATATTTTATGTGTATCAGACAAAACGCAAAGGAAAGATGTGGAGATGGACGCCAGCAGTCTGGCGTTATGATCAGGAGTATAAAAGGAGTTGGAGTGATTGTAAGTGAAAGAGCTCGGTTGATTTGGATTACAATAAAAGTAACATTTCGAAATTTTTGTATTATATGTTACACACCGATAAATGGAAGAAACGGCCAGGAATTAGAGAACTTCTGGATCGATGTTGAGAACATATTAAATAAACATAAATAAACATATTAAACATAATTTATGATGGACTCAGGAGAAACCTCATTAACAACAAGAAAATAATGCGTGGGCCAAAGTGTGGAATACATTACTTTTTGGTTATATCCAGAGTGTGCTTAGGACAGAAGTGGGTATGAAGAAAGAAGTTTAACGGAGTGCGGATATCTAGAATTAAAGTAGAAAACTTGATATCTGACAAATGAACGGTGACATTTAAGATAAGTAGATGTGCTAGAAGACAAAAACATTTGTTAAGTGAATCTGTAAAGAAGACGGTATGTAAAATAAAAGACACAATTGTTGTAAAAAATAAGACGGAGAAAGAGCGACCAACCATCTCGATTATTAAACTCTATTATTAATACACTTACTCAAATTTAGCTTTGGCAATAGTTGTGCATCAAACCTTGTTACACTTATTATCCCAATGTAGCTTTATTAATTTCTAATTAGTTACGCTCAACCTCGTCATGATTTTAAGCATTAAAATTATTTTTATTGGGCATTTAATGTAGAAATACTGTTTTATCGTTATTTGCGATGTAATTGACGTTTTTTAATTATCGATAGTGATCGTGATGAACGAAAATTTGTTGTTTTGATATTATTTCTCTAAAATGATTAATTTAAAAATTTTGTTAATAAAGACCTAATGCAAAAAATATGAGCAATAAATTTAATTTTACGATCAAAAAGTAGAATCAAATTATGGTATATCAAATCACCCTGATACCTTGCTTCGTTACAAGGTTTTCGTAATTTCCATAACGTTTTGTCCCAAAAAATGTATAGTAATAGGAACAAATTTTATTTTAAGATAACAAAGTAGCAAAAAATTATATCAATCATCCTGGTATCATGCTTTATGATAAGGTTTTCGTGATTTCCATAAAGTTTAAGCCTAAAAATATTATAAGAGCAATAAATTTGATTTTAGGGTAGCAAAGTAGCACCAAATTATGTTACATAAATGATTTTGATACGAGTGTTGGCTAAGTACCGGGTGGCCCGTTTAGTATGACCTATCTCCTTATATGAGAAAATAAAACAGGAAAAAAACATTGTTTTCAAATAAAAGTTGTTCATACTGATCAGAACTTTATCTTTTTGTAAAAAAATTATATACAGAGTGGTGACAAAAAGTTACATTTTATTAAATGGAACACCCTGTATACTATTGCATATTTAAATAGCGCTTCAAAAGACAATTTCAAAAATATAAAAGAAGAGGTGTCTGCGATTGTTTGTTCCTGACTTATAAACGTTTATCTGTCAAAAAGTGTCCAATTTCAAAGGACTGTAAAATGGAATCTGTTGGACCTAGAAATTTTAACGTGGCACAAAAAATTATAATTCAGTCTTCTATCAATTGATGCTCTCAAATTGTAAAAGCTATCAATAAAATATCAATGTTGCCGACATTTGAAAATTGTAGTTTTTCTCCATTTTTTAAATGCAACGCCCTATAAACCAACAGAGCATTTCAAGAGCTTTATGATGGTATAGCATATCATAGGTCTTCTATTCATAGTTTAAGAGCTACAAGTAATTTAATTTGGTAGATCTACAATATTGGGATAAAATAGCATTTCCATAGCAACAAAAAACCTTGTTGTATATGTCAAAAGTAGAACTCTTGTCAAAACTAGATTACTAATCTTGCTTAGTTGGCTCAAATAATGTGTAATTCATGGACTTTAGAGCAAAAAATATGTATGGTAGAATTTTTTTTAATATATATATATAAAACAGACAGACCCTGTTGCTGACGACTGCGGAAGGATTGACTGGCGAGTCGGTACGTGGAACGTCAGAGGTATGCATGGCATAGAATTTGAAATTGCGAATGTAATATACGAAAGGCAGCTTTATATTCAGTGTGTATCGAAGACAAAGCGCAAAGGAAAGGATGCTGTGGAGATGAGAGGATGGCAGTCTAGCACTGTGGGCACGAGTTGAGACTGAAGTGCATGGCGCAAAATGAGTTGGAGTGATCGTAAGTGAAAGATCGAAAAGATGTCTTAAACAGTACGAATTGGTATCCTCCCGGGTAATGCATGCAACGCACCGGTGAATGGAGAAAGGGACCAAAAGTGTGAGAACTTCTGAAATTATGTAGAGAACGTGTTGAACGTAAGTAATCCAAATGAAAGAGTGGTAATATAGGGAGATATGCATGGATGGATAATAACGAATGCGTTCTAGGAAAGTTCGGAGACCAAAGAGTCAATGAGAATGGAGAACGCCTGATGAACATCTGTGTGGAGAGAAGCCTGTTAGTATCGAATACGTGATTTAAACATAAAATTGATATATATATATATATATATATATATATATATATATATATATATATATATATATATATATATATATATATATATATATATATATATATATACATGGCAAAGAAACGAATCTAAAAGTAGGATTGACTTGATAGTGTACGATGAACGACTTAGAAACCTGGTGAGAGACACAAAAGTAATGCGTGGATCGGAGTGTGGATCGAACCGGTTGTATCGATAGTGTATTTAGGGCAAAAGTGGGTCTGGAGAAGGAAAGCAAGCGTAGGCCGAACGCTCAGAATTAGGGTAAACAAACTAGTAGATAATATTGCGAGAATGAAATACACTGAAGCTGTAAGTAAAAAGTTGAATGTGAATGAAACAGTGTGGAACGAACAAATAAAAGACACTGACGGTGAAAGTGCATGGATAAGCTTGAAAAACTATGTTGTCAATGTGCCGAGCCGATATGTGGAAGAGCGACTGTAGGTAGTCAGAGAAAATGCACTTGGTGGATTCAGTCGGTTAAAAAGGCAGTATATAAGAAAAAAGATGTGTACATGGCAATAATTGTTGCAAAAATGAGACTGAGAAAAAGCGATTGTATGAGGGGTACAGATTAAGAAACAAAGAAGCGAAGGAGGCAGTGGGAATAAGTAAAGAGGCAGTGATGGCTGTGGAAGGAGAAAAATGCAGAATGATTTTGAGGGAAACAAACAACTCTTCTGGAAATGTGTCAAAAATACAAAACGTGACCCAAAACAGAACGCTGGAGGAGTGAACGAAATAGTATGGGATGGTTGGGCAGTGAGTAAATGCTGACAAGAATATTTCGGAAAACTGTAGTGAGAAAAATAAGACTGAAGGGTTAAATAAGGAGAAAGTAGAAGGAATGATGCATGAAGCTGAGAAGGATGTTGGGATACATGAGGTAGAGAAAACGGTAGGTAGGTTGAAAAACGGTAAAGGAGCAGGTGTAGATGAAATCAGTGGTGAAATATGGAGGTGTAGCGCTTATACGAAGATTGTGTGAATTTTTCAAGGAATGCCACAGATGTGGAAAAACGCCGAGTAATTGGAAAAGCGCGATCATTGTATCACTGTATAAGGGTAAGGGGAACAAGAGTGATTGTAGGAACTACAGAGGAATAAGTTTGCTCAGTGTACCTGGTAAAGTATTTGGAAGATACAAACGGTGTATTGATTGGTGACGTAAATGTACGAATTCTGGTGTATGAAGATAACACAGTCTTATTAAGTGACAGTGCGGATGAGCTACAAACTGCTCTGACGAAGTTTGATACAGTCTGTGAGAAAACTAAAAATGTGGTGTTCGATCGGGAAGGTGAAAAGGAGAGTAGAGTATTTACTCTGCAAAATGAAATTGTGGAACAAGTGGGCGAGTTGGTATATCTGGGTAGAATGTTTACTGTAGATGGTACAATGGATGGCGAGATGGGATGAAGGGTCAGTGCTGGAAGGAAAGTGATTGAAAGTATGTGAACGATAATGAGAAACGAAAGCATGAGCCTAGCTACGAAACGAGCAATCTATAGTAACGTGTTTGTCCCGTCAGTACTGTATGGAAGTGAGACATGGATATGTCAAAAAAAGCACTAAAATAAATGCCGTGGGTATGAGATTCCTGAGAAGTGCATATGGTAAAACGAGAAAGGATAAGATAAAGAATGAGTGTATAATGAAGGAGTGTGGCGAGAAACACACGATGATGGATAGGTATAAAAGTAATACACTACGTTGATTTGGTCACATTGGGAGAATGAACAACGCAAGATTAACGAAGCAAATATATGTGGGTGAGATTAGAGATAAGGCCGCGTCTGGTAGGCCGCGTAAAATTTGGCTGAATGTATGATAAAAGAGAGAAATATAAGGAGTTTTAAAAATAAAAGAACATGTCAGAGACAATGTATGAATCTTCCGGAAGCTAGGGAGGTATCCAGAGAAAGGAAAGCACAGAGAAAGATTGTGAATGAAAAATAAATAAGCAGGGATATATATATATATATATATATATCATCAACTTTTATTTGTGCTTTAACGCATAAATTGAAGCGTGTTTAAAGGCCAACGGGCCAAAGGAAAACAATAACAATAAATTAACTAACGAGAACGATTCAAGACATCAACAATAACAAATGTTTTAATAACGTGGCAGATTGTCCCAGATCTCAACAAGAGCTGTTGCTGCTTGTTCAGGATTTCTGGATCTTAATTGCCTACATGTCCCAGACAAGTTCGATCGGATTAAGGTCTGGGGAACATATAGGTCAATCCATTACGTTTATTTCGACCGTATTTAAAAAGAGACACGACGATCCACGAGAGGGCTGACATTGTTGTGCACCAGCAAAAAGTGTTCTCCGATTTGGGGGGCGAATGGTACGACATACTGTTGCAGAATATCTTGAATGTATCTATTTGCATTTAAAGCGTCATTAACAATAACCAACTCTGTTCGGCTTCCAAAAGATACCCCACCCCAGACCGTTACTGAACCTCCACCGAAGGAAACAGAAGGAGCAAAATTAAACTTGTGCTCCTCGGTGGCAATATATTCTTTCTTTGCCATTGATGGAGTTAACTCAGAAGCGGCTCTCATCTGTGAAAAGAACGTTGGGCCCACTGGTCATTTTCCCAATTTTCATGCTCCCGACCGAAGTGTAATCTCTCCACTCGATGGCGTCGTTGAAGTTGTGGAACTTTCTACGTTCTATAGGCTTTCAAACCCACTTCTTTGAGCATTTTGCTCATGATCCGATTACTTATTCTAATTCCACGTACTTTTTCCATCTCGTTTCTTAATTGTGGTACTGTTTTACGCCTGTTTCGTAATGTTTGTAAGGCTACAAATCTGTTATCTCTAGCCGTGAATGTCCGTTTTCTCCTTATCTCCTTTTATACTCCTCAGTTTGCCCCGAACGTCTTACATTACGGTAAACTGTGGATTTTGATTTTCCTAACACATCGGCAACATAAGAGTAAGATCTACCATTTTCATTCAACGCTACGCTCCTCATCAAATTAGTAGGATTCAAATCACTCATATTGGATTTTTAACAATCAACATTTTGAATGTGACTTTGCTTCAGTTTGACAATACCCGATGACATAAACCAAACACTCCCCTAGCAACCCATAAAAAGTGTCAATGCACTAATTTCAACAAAACCATGTAGGACCCTTAATAACTGCCATATCAGAGTAAATAAACAAAATGAAAATGTTCAGTAAAAAAATTATCAAAATGGAGCTAAGGGTTCAAGAGGAAGTCAAACTTAGTGTAAATTTTGCCAGTTTATACATAGGGTATCCCAATATTTAAAAAAAATGATTGTTTTTTAAATGGAGTCTACCCAATTTGATTTTACTTTTGGATTCTATGCTAAATTATAGAAGTCGTTTTTACCTATCTGGCATCAATTTTGATTTGTAGCACTTTTTTGCCAGAATTTCGAAATGCAGCGGTATGTTAAAAAATTAATACCTTCCAAATCCTTGCAGATAAGTTAAAGTAATTAACTCCGTTTGATTGCTGAATGTTTGCCGCATCTTTTAAGTGTTTGCTCAACAACCTGCTCATTCGCATGCGCCCACTACGATTTTTTAAACATGACAAATTAAAAATATCAAAAACTCTTTCCCCCTATTTATTATTGTACTGGCCAAAAGGTTTTTTGACAAACTTTCCATCAATATAAAGTTTGTACAGTCCAATGTAAAAATCCAGGTTGCTATCCTAAAATAACTAAATTTCAGGAAACTTAGCTGCTTAAAACAATACAAATCGAGTGGGCTTCTGTCAATGTTACAATCTGTCAATTTTTTGGTAAAGATTATAAGTCTCAAGATGAATTTTACTCGTCAGGAACTAATTAATATTGAACAGTCTTGGCCAAGCAGATCGTAAAATTTGGTGGATTAAAGAATCTACAATCAAAAATACCCAGATCCAAGAATGCCGCAAAGGGCTGCATTTGAAAAATTGAAGCATAGATTTGAAGCTACAGGGAGCGTTACGTACATGAAAAAAGGAGTATGATCTCGAAAAATAGACGAAAACCTGGAGTTGGAAGTTCTTTTAATGTTACAAGAAAATCCAACATTGAGCTGCAGAGTAATTGAGGCGAAACTGAACTATCGCGAACCTGTATTAATCAAATTATGTTCCCTACCACCTTAATCTACATCAAGAACTTTTTGGAAATGATTTTCAAAATCGAGTAAATTTTTGTGAAACCATGGACAATTTGATTAATTACGACTGAAACTATGCATACAATCTTATTCAGTGATGAAGCAACATTGGATGCACACATTTGATCATCAAAATAGATGGTCATCGAATGTCTGGGGCGGAATTCTTGAGGACCAAGTAATCGGTCCGTTCTTTTTTGATGATATTTTGAATGGGGTAAGATATCGAGAATTACTTGAAAATGATCTCCCACTTCTGATGGAAAATGTGAATTTGCATACGCGAAGGATCATGTGGCTGCAGAAGGATGGAGTCCCTATACATTATCATCGATTAGTTCGACAATTTTTAAATAAAACCTTTCCAAATCTTTGGATAGACTGAGGAGGAGCAATCAGTTGGCCTGATCGCTCCCCCGACCTTTCTCCAATTGATTTCTTCCTTTTGGGATTTGTTAAAGAAAAAGTGTACAAACTCAGACCAACAACTGCGGAGGACATTAAAGAAAAATATGGGATACATTCCGTTTAATAAATGCAAGTATGCTAAGTCGTGTTAGACTATCTTTTAGACGAAGACTGAATGTTTGTGTTGAAGAAAATGGTAATATCTTTGAGCTTCCGTTAAAAAGATAAGTGTATAATAGCGTTACTTTTTTTGTTTTTGTCATTTCTTAACGTTTTTAAATTGTTCTACTTAATTCGGTTAATACTGCTTTGCAACATGTTAGTTTTTGCCTCAATTTCTCTGTAACTCAATTGTGCATTTTCTTGCAACATTAAAATAAATTCCAATTCCATACTTTTGTTTATTTTCTGTGCTAAAATTCTTTTTGTACGTAAGGCCCACTCGATTTTTATGGTTTTCAGCAGAAAAGTTTCTCGAAATGTACAATAATAAATAGGGAGTGCCATTTGAAAAAAATGAGTTTTTGGTATTTTTAATTTGTCAGGTTTGACTTTTCTAACACACCCCCGCATTTCGATATTCTGGCAAAAAAAGCGTCACAAATCAAAATTGATGACGGATAAGTAAAAACGTCCTATACAAAAGTGATTCGTAATACAGCATAGAATTCAAAAAGTAAAATCAAAGTTGGCAACATTGTATAATGCAATATTTTTAAAATGTGCAGCAGAAACGCAGCCATAATCTAAAAAAACATAACTTTGATATGCCACTCTTTTTTGAAGCACCCTGTATATCTGAAATTATTTTAAAAATGTAGCCTTAATGGACCTACACAATGTCCCTCCAACAAAAATAAAAAAATATATCCAGTTTTCTCATAAAACTCCGTCGCGTCCGTCGTGACTCGCCTTATATATATATATATATATATATATATATATATATATATATATGTAATTGTCTTTTGAAGTGCTATTTAAATATGAAATAGTATACAGGGTGTTCCATTTAACAAGATGTAATTTTTTTATCACCACTCTGTATATACATTATTTCAGATACGTTTGTTACACAATATAAAGTTCCCATGAGTATGAACAACTTTTATTCGATAAAAATTTTTGTACCTATTTTAATTTCTCATATAAGGGGGTAGGTCATACTAAACGAGCCATCCGGTACTTGGACGTTGGCTCTGGTAACTTTATATTAAGCAGACAGTTCTCAATGTTTTAGTAACAAACCAATTTTTTTGTGGTAACTAATTAGCCCCAAATTACGGTATAGGTTTCAAACGATTCTGCTACACGGGCTATGCTAACTTTAGGTGCGTGGTATGTCATGTTAAAGTTAGGGATGAGACTGGGCGTGGCAGACCTCGAAAGTGTTGGTTAAATTAGGTATAGAATACCTTAGTACTTTTTGATAGATCATTTAATAAGTCACATGAAAGATCTATAATATACAGAGTGTTCCATTTGAGCTAAGGAAGTACGGTATAGGTTTCAAACGATTCTGCTACACGGGCTATGCTAACTTTAGGTGCGTGGTATGTCATGGTAAAGTTAGGGATGAGACTGGGCGTGGAAGACCTCGAAAGTGTTGGTTAAATTAGGTATAGAATACCTTAGTACTTTTTGATAGATCATTAGTAAGTCACATGAAAGATCTATAATATACAGAGTGTTCCATTTGAGCTAAAGAAGATACTATAGTTTGAATGTATTACTGATACAATCGAGAAATCTGAACGTCAAGTATAGTATTTTTCGCAATTAAATTGCCAAATAAATCAATGAAACAGTCTATTTTCGAAATCCTGAAGCAATTTTGACAAAATTAGTTTCGTTTTGGAAACAATTAATTTTTTTCCAAAACCTTAAAATTTAAGCAAAATCAAAACGCTCTGTATTTAGGTATAGGGAACCCTAACGAAAATCTATCTTATTTTTCATACTTAATTGAAAAATGTGATCAAATCTAGGGCATTCCATTTAAAAAAACATAACTTTTATATGCCACTCTTTTTGAAGCACCCTGTATATTTTAAATTATTTTTAAAATGTAGCCTGCACAAAGTCCCTGCAAGAAAAATAAAAAAATATATCCAGTTTTCTCATACAACTCCATTTGCAATTGTCTTTTGAAGTGCTGTTTAAATATGCAATAGTATACAGGGTGTTCCATTTAACATGTAAATTTTTTGTCACCACTCTGCATATACATTTTTTCAGATAAATTTTATTCGATAGAAATGTTTGTACCTATCTTAATTTCTCATATAAGAGTACTTGGACGTTGGTTGTAGTAACTTTATATTAAGCAGACACAGCTCTCAATGTTTTAGTAATAAGAGCACCCTTTTTTTTTTGTGGTAACTAATTAGCCCCAAATTACGGTATAGGTTTTAAAAGACTCTGCTACACTGGCTATGCTAACTTTAGGTGCGTGATATGTAATGGATAAGTTAGGGATGAGACTGGGAGTGGCAGATCTCGAAAGCAGTGGTTAAATAGATATTGGTTTTAACAGAAGAGAGAGTTTTAAGAATAAAAAAACATCAGTACATGTACCTTGCGGAAGCAAAATAGGTATGCGATATGGAAAAAAATTTTTAAAGGTAAGTAAATATACGTAATTAACTGTATTATGAATAAATAAGCTAATTAAATAGTTACAGCTAATTAATCACATTTTAAAATATAATTTATATAGCTGCGGTTTTGCTTTGTAAATATGCCAAAAATCCCCGTTTATTTTGGTATAAAGTTATAAACACACCATATCATTAAATTTACACTGCGGAAAGAAATTTAGTTATAAACCAAGCGCACAGTATTATTTCGCATTTCTTTGAACATAAATGCGGTTGTAGAGTGATTTTAAATAACTCAAAATTATTAGGAGTTAACGTATTTGGAATCTTGGAAACAACTCCAAAATACTCATATGTTTACTTATAATCTCCCTAGAGCATGAATTATTTCCGAATTTTAAAAAATTACGTAACTGAAAAAATTTCCGAATTTTAATTGAAACTTGAGGGAAATTCGATAAGAACATATGCCAAAATTATCCGTTGCCACTGGTGATGGGAGATTTATAAGTTATAACCTTGTTAGAGCATGAATTATTTCCGGAAATTTTTTCATTTTTTAGTTCGCGGCAAAAAGAATTTTGAACTTCGGTAAGAAAATTTCCCAAAATTGCCTACTGGCAATAACGACAGGAAATTTTTGATCGAAAATTTACCGTTACTATTAACGACGGGATATTTTCACTTATAATCTTCCTAGAGCATGAATTTTTTCCGGAAATTTCTTCGAAGTCCAATTTTTTTTGAAAATTGGCGACTTAGAAAAAATTTTTGGAATTTGTATCTAAGCTCCATGAAGATTATCTCAATATTATTCGTTGCCATTGACGACGGTAAATATTCGATCGAAAAGTCACCGTTGTTACTGAAGATGGGAGAGTTCCACTTATGATTTTCCGGAATTTTCGAAATATTTTGAAAATTGGTGACAGAAAAATTCCTAGATTTTGGATCCAAGCTCGAGAAAAATTGCGGTAAGAATATATCCCAAAATTATCTGTTGCTACTGAAGACAGGAGATTTCCAATTATAATCTTCTGGAATTTCCAAATTTTTTAGAAATTCGTGAGGAAAAATTCATGGATTTTGGATTCAAGCTCAAAAGAAATTGGGTAAGATTATATCCCAAAATTACCCGTTGCTACTGAAGACGGGAGATTTTCACTTATAATTTTACTGGAGCATGAATTGGAAATTTTTTCGAAGACTAACTTTTTTGAAAATTCGAAAAAAAATTCTGTACTTTGGATTCAAACTCGATGGAGATTCGGTAAGAACATATCTCAAAATTACCCGTTGCCATTGACGACGACAAGTATTCAATCGAAAATTTACCGTTGCTACTGAAGGCGGCAGATTTCTACTTATAATCTCCCTAGAGCACGATTTATTTCCCAAAATCTAAATAACGTTATTTATATATTTTTAATTTTTTAACGTTATTCGTTCTTTCGCATTAAATGCAGAACTACTTGTTCGTCGTGCTGCAAACAAAGTACTCATACGGAAAAATAACCTACAGAACTAGTTATGTAAATAACTATTACGGTTTCTGCGCAAATCAGATTTTAGTATGGCAATTATTTTTGGTTCTAACACTAGGTATAAATAAATATAAATATGTAAATTCGTTTAAACATAATACACAATTTACCTTTGTCCTTTTAATGTATGAACCTAGGTACAGTGATTAACTCATTATTAACCATAAACGTGAATGTATTAAATTTATTTACTGCTAAAAGGTAGTAATAAACTTATAATGTTATCGCTCACTTATGTTTCACAATTACATAAATTCTAGTTTGTTATTAATTACCTAAGCCCACTACATAACTTAATATTAAAATATCTGAAATCAGAACGACCATAGTCTGCCTCGAGAGAACTTTGTATTATTGAGAAAGTAAACCAACATAATGATTTTCCTAATTAGTCGTGTTTATTCCTGTTTTAACTGTGTTTCCAATGAGATACCGTTATGATTTATACAAGATTCTATTTTTTAACAAAATAAATCCACATTCAAAATTAAAGCTTAATTGTAACACTCTTCAACGATCATTTTGGCCATCTGTCCGTGGTCGATCAAGAAATTTTTAATGTAAACCTTTAAATTAATAGTTCAGCTCAACCATATACGTAAAGATACAGAACTCAATCTGAGTCTGGTCAAACTACTCGAAGTGGCAACGCTCACTTGATATACCGAACGAAATTCGTTTGGTGAAAGTGGTATTATTCATTATTACGGAATAGATACAATTTAAACAATACTTACCTGGAGTGCAGACTAATGCTGTACATGTGCATTTATTTATCTAACAACGCAATAAATTTTAACGTATCAGTTTAATACTGCTTAAAGGATTGCAATAACAATTTTATTTGCAGTCAGCTATTTACAAAATTTTTACTGCATAAATGTTTATAAACAGGATTATTCATTAAAAATAAAAAAAACAATTAATTTTCATAGTGACGTAAGCGTTTTTTTGCCAACACTGAGTAAAATCAGAATTTTTATATTAAATTACATACTGTGGGACCATGAAAATGCGACACCCAGTAAACAGAACAGTAACTAGGCTATGGCCAATATGACACTTTCCATACGCATAACTTTAATAAACACATTGAAATATGTTCAGAAATAAAACTTAAAAAAACAAAATCATATTGTATTTCTAATAAAATGCTCCTGTAAATAAAGATTTATAAACTTTTGAGGCGTCAGTTAACCCGTCTTGCCCCAGAGTACTCAACTGTATACACCTGGTTTATTGCAACGTACTTTGTGTGGAAACAGAAATTTAATGTTGTGACACCCATAGTCTATAGGAGGCGGTAAATAGAGGAAGGTGTGCCGTGTTTCTAACCGCAATCTGTCTAAAGATGGAAATAAAAAAGAAAACTAAAATCTACGGGAACCTAGGAAATTCTAATCTGGTAACCTAGGTTGCCGTAGATGTTAGTTTTCCTTCTATTTTCATTTTTTAAATCTAACTATACAAATGCCTTCGTCAAAACACGGAACACCATCCTCTATGTACCGCCTCCATAGTCTATATTTGATAACATGGGAGAACGCATTTATTGACTGACTGCTGTATGCAATAACCTCAAAATCAATCAGCAATCACCACCGAATAAATGTGGTGTAGAAATTTTGTTTGATGTGAACATTTCTGAGGCTGCATCGGTGTTTTTCGTTACTGAGGTAGGTAAGTTTTATAACCGATCTCATGGTTCAGAAAAAAATATATACCTACCCCAGTCCACATAGTGGTGTACTGGTATGAGTACAATTTGCACAGTGCTAAAGACGATTTACACGATGAAGAAGACGTTGATGTTGTTATTCCACTGGATGCAGATTACATGACAAATGAGGATGAAATAGATGAAAATAGTATACAGTTCGGCTAGCTACCCATTGATGTGCCTGACTCAATTGAAATTTTCTGGAAATGTGTCGTAGTCGGATATTCCTCTAGCACGATTGATACCATCAACAAAAATGAAAGTAGCTATAAAATATTAAAATACTTATCTCTTTGGGTCTTTAATGGTATATTTGTATATTTAAGTTACACAATTTAAACGTTTCGATAACACTTACAGTTATCTTCGTCATTAGTAATACCTTTCAAAATAGTTAAAGATGTTGAAATAATTTTGAAAGATAATGTTACTACTGACGAAGATAACTGTAAGTGTTATCGAAATGTTCTGATTATATGACTTAAATATACAAAAATTACCATATAAAACTCAAAAATATATGTATTTTAATATGTATAATAATGGTGAAAGTTTACATTTTCATATAGCTATAGAATATTTTACAAAATGGACAAATGGTATCAGTATGGGTAGCGCTAATGGTTATGCAGATAGAGAAAATGAAGTCAGGTCACAGCGGGAAAATTTCAATTTTGTGGATATAATTGAAACGCTTATTGATGATAGTATTATAGATCATCTGAGGGTAGAAACGATCAGATATGTTCCTCAAAAGAATGGTCATACATTCTCCGTCACCACAGCGAAATAAAAAAAATTTGATGTGTGCAACACGTGACCTCACAATACAATGTAAGTGATAATTTAAACAAGCACAAGTAAAATTCAAAGAATTTCATGTGTTTTATAACTAGTGTACTGTGTTTTTTTTGCTACTAAAAACGTTGTACAGTTTCTTCATATCATTAAATTGTTAAATTGTTTTATTAAAAAAATCGTAAGACTTCAACAGAAACAATTAAATATGACTACTCAAAACGTATAAAAATGAAAAAAAAAATTCGAAAATTTTTTACCAAAGGACCAAATTTTTTTTTTCCAAAAATCGTCTCAAATGGTAGAAATGGCTCAAAACGTGTAAAAATGCAAAAAAAAATTCAAAATGTTTCTTTGGGCCAAAAATTTTTTTTACAAAAATCATCTGACCAAATGGTTAGAACTGGCTCAAAACGTGTAAAAATGCAAAAAAATTTCGAAAATTTTTTACCAATGGGCCAAAAAATTTTTTTTCCAAAGATCATCTGACTAAATAGTCAGAACTGGCTCAAAACGTGTAAAAATGCAAAAAAAAATCGAAAATTTTTTACCAATGGGCCAAATTTTTTTTTTTTCCAAAAATCGTCTCAAATGGTCAGAAATTGCTCAACACGTGTAAAAATGCAAAAAAATTCCAAAATTTTTGACCAAAGGCCCAAAATTTTTTTTTCAAAAATCGTTTCAGATGGCTAGAAATGCCTTAACATGTCTAACAAAATAAGATAAAAAACCTAGTACATTATGCGTCTTGAACCCGAGACGCCGGGACATCAACGAAATGTGCTGCCAATGCGATACCGGAGAAGTTCACGAACAAACGAAAAACTTGGTAGATAATCAATTCTAGAATGGTTCACTTAGTTGCCTACGTAAAGACTGAATGCTATGAATAGCATTTTGACTGGACAGATTTCGCATCATTCCGTCTACTCACGGATCCGAACCAGGGTACCAAATTTCATGACCATCGGATTATCTTTGTGGACGCTATCGCGCTGGAATACATACAGACACAGACAGACATACGTTTTGAATATCTACTTTCTATTTATTTTCTATTTTGCGAGAATTCACAAAAACTAAAGTGCTGCACTCGAAATTTCGCCGACCGATTACAATACCTCCCAATACTTTCGTATTGTGAGGTAATATGTATTGTGTTTCTATTGTTCACTGGCTATCATCACCTACTGCATAAAAAACGCTATTGGTCTGTTGATGAAGACTTGGGCACACCTATAGTACAAAAATGTATATCACGTAATCGATACTACGAAATAAAAAAATATTTCCACTTAGCTAATAACGAGCAAACTGGCAAAAGTGACAAGATTTTCAAGGTACGCCCTTCTCATGGACATATTGAACAGAAGGTTCATGCAGTGGGGTGTATTTCACGAAAAACGATCTATTTACGAAGCGATAGTTAAATGCTTCGGCAACCGTTCCTCCAAACAATTTATCAGAGGAAAACCTGCGCGTTTCGGTTATAAGAATTGGATGTTTTGAGTTCTACTGGGTACTGCTACAAACTCGATATGCATTGTGGAGCAAAACACTAGAAATAAAAATATCGCATTGAGATCATCTTGGGCTTATTGGAAGGAGTAACAAAATCACAAGATCATATTGTCTATTTTAGCAACTATTTCACCAATTGTGATTTGATGTGCACTCTTCGAGAACAAGGTGATAGAGCTACAGGAACCATCAGAGATAATCGCACAAAAAAGTGTCCCTTGTAAGAAGATGAAAAAACTTGATCGTGGGTCTTTCAACTACGAGCAGAATTCACTACTTGCGAGGTGGAATGACAATAGTATTGTGACCATGATAACTAATTTTCATGCTATATTACCCATCTCGAATGTAAGATGTTGGTCTAAAGAGAAAATGCAGAAAATTGACATTCCCCAACCTCGTCGTATCGTTAATTATAATGCAGGAATGGGAGGAGTTGGTTTGTTAGACCAGAGTATCAACAATTACCACATATCTATCCATGGTAAAACGTGGTGATGGCCTTTACGGGCGTACATGCTGAATGTTTCTGCTGTTAACGCGTAGAGATTACATTTATTGGCAGGAGCAAAAATTGAACTTCTTGGTTTCATGCGGACCATAACTGGACATTATATGGGAGTTAAAACACGGTCCCAAAGAGCATCATTGGTGATCAAGGAGAACATTTTTCGAAAAAGATTGAGAAGCAAGTAAGATATCAGTGCCATATACAAGCAAGATGGATGTGCATAAAGTGTAATATAACACTATGCATGGAGAGATTGTTTCCCGATTCCGACGATTCTGCGGGATTTCTCAAGACCGGCTTGATAGGAAATAGCTGTTTTCGCGAAAGGTGATCTAAACAGACACGCTTCGTTTCTGATAGCAGGGCAGCTTTAAATATTTGTCATTTTGGGACCCCCCTCGTATCTCTGTGAGCGTCACATCAAGTAACATAGAAATAAAGTGATTGATATTTTTACGTAGAATCAAGTGGCATATTGCCGTTTCTTAAAAATAACCAAACTCACCTTTTATTAAATGGGACACCCTGTATATTTTTCACAATTTGATTCCATTTGGCCTCAGCTTTCCAAAAATATGTATATAAAACTCTATAGTTATTGTCACCATTAAGCTCAAAATTTACGTTATTTGGAAATCAGAAACATATGAGGTGCTTGTTTGTTACAGAAATTGTAATGAAAATGCAGACGAAGCATTAGAAATGTATTATCACAGGTATCTATGTCTATCTCAGATATCCAAAGAGACGACAGCCAGAAAAGAGAATATTTACAAGAATAAAATCAAATCTAATTGAACACGGCTCTTTTAATAAACCTCGTTCGAAAGTCTACAACAAAGAAAATCGCGAAATTGACGAAATAAATGTTTTCTCGTCAATCGTAATAAATCCAAATATCTCTTGCAGAGAGATAGGCTGCAGTATTGGACTGCCTAAAACAAATGTTCAAAAAATTCTCAGAAAACACAAATATCACCCATATAAATTTCATATGGTCCAAAACTTACGACGTCCGGGAGATGTAGAACACCCACGTGCATTGTTTCCACGAGAACGACAAGGAAGGTTTAGCTTTAAGTATCTTGTTTCATAGTGGGCAGTGAAATTGTATATCAAGCTTTAGACGGAGGCCTTACTGCCAATAGATATTTACAAATTTTGGAAAATAGTGTCCGCGAAATAGAAGGTGATGTGCCATTAGTACATTTAAATCAATTATATTTACAAGGCGATGCTCCTGCCCACAACGCAGAAATTGTTATGATCTAGATAACAACTTTCCAGACCACTGGATAGGTACAAATGGACCCGTAAGATGGCCATCCAGATCACTACATTTGTCAGTTCTACATTTCTTTCTGTGGGAATATCTTAATAATAAAATTTAAAGGACCCAATACCAAACTCTGGCGAATTTACGCAACGCCGTTAACAGCCCTTTTATGGAACTACAGCTGAAGCCTGTTATTATTTTAAATGCAATAAGGCGGATCAGAACATTGTGTAACAACTTGTTTAAGGCGCACTGGCGATCAATTTGAACATTTTTTGTAAGCTAGTTTTAGAATGCTTTCTTGCTACACTATCCTATACAATTGTGAAAAATATATTTTGTATTATTTCCGCGCCGGCCAACCATCAAGCAATTTAAATTTCTAATAACCCAAATTTTGAGCTTATTGTTGAAAAGAACTATAGAGTTTTATATATTTTTAGTGAGGACAAATGGAATCAAATTGTGAAAAAATATATAGTGTCCCAATAAAAACAAGGTAAGTTTGGATTATTTTGAAAAAACGGTAATAATTACAGAAAGGCTACGTAGGCCACTTGATTCTAAAAATATCTATCAGTATCAATTCTCACTTTATATTTCGAGGGGGGGGGGGGGCTGACAAACGGTCAAAATCGCCCTGTATATCAGAAAGGAAGAATGCCATGGAAATTTTGTTTAGTCCATCTTTTGTTTCATAAAAAAGTAGCAGAGGAACGCGAGACCGCAACTTCCTATCTCAAGCCGCTATCAGCATCATTGAACTTTTTTCAAAAAAAAATTTTATGGGAAGGAAAAAAAAGGAAAAGGCCACGTATTTCATTCCCTCCCCACGGGGGAGGGTAGGCTGCTCGAGATTTCCGAGCTCGTTCTGCCACAATCATGGATTTCCAGCATACATACATACATAACTTATACAGGGCGACTGGTAACTTATGCAGTTAACTGAAAGTGCTAATAGAGGACGATAAACTGAACAATTTTTCTTAGTAAACTAACAGGCGAAACCCAATAATAACTAAACTACAATATTTTAAAAATATTGCCCACTTGTGGAAAACCACTGGTACTAGTTCACAATTTTAATTAAATATACAATTTTTCCATTAATCACAGTACTTGATTGGAATCAGCGATTGTTTCTTGTGTTACAATCTGACATGTCAATGTCATATCGATTGTTGCTTTGTTGACATCTATCAAGTGAGTGACTTGTCCTCTTACTGTAAGTAAATACATTTTGAATTTCACAACCTTAGAATGGAAAGATATCATTATACCAATAAACAGTATTGTGACATGTTAATCACTTATGGCAAGGCATTTTTAAAGTTAGCCAAGACATCCACTGCGACACTCTTAGCTCCCGTGACATTTCTCGAGTACTTAATGAAGATGTGTCACCTATCATATCCAAAATGTATTTTTCTACACGTACACCATGGCGATGTGGTCTGCCACCATCACGCCCTTGTTTGGATGCCAAAGGCCCTATCTTTTAATTAAAATTGTAAACTAGTACCAGTGGGTTTCCACAAGTGGGCAATCATTTTTTAAATACTGTAGTTTAGTTATTATTGGGTTTCGCCTGTTAGTCTACTAAGAAAAATTGTTCAGTTTAGGATCCTCTATTTGCACTTTCAGTTAACTGAATATGTTACCAGTCACCCTGTATATGCATAGTGGATTAAGGATGGGCGTGGTTAGGATAGGATCGGAAGGAGCGGCGTTAGGGTTCTGAGGGGGAAAATACTACCATAGCATTCGCCTAACTAGCCGCACATGGTTTGCATATACGCAGTGACCATGCCGCTACATGTGTATGAGGAAAATCCCCTGAAAAAAACTCATACAAGGTAGACGGTAACGGGAATCGAACGCATTACCTCCCGAATGCTAAGCAGGTCGTGTTACCACTAGCTTGGTGAATTTGTTCAGAAGAAGTTTCTTTCGAAAAAAAAAATTCATGAGAAAAATCGTAGCTTTGTTTAAGTAGAAAACACGTAGGAGATAGTTAAATGTACATTTAACTCTGACTAAAATTACGTTGACAATTGACTTGTTAATTAATTTGTTTATTTGAAAACAAGAAAATGATGGTCTTTATTATTTCATTGGTATCATTTTGAACAGTAAGTTGTGAAGAACGTTGGATTGTGTTCGTATTTTATTTTATAAATAGGTGTAGTAATAGATTTATAATAACAGCAAAAGAAACTCAGAAGTGAACATTTATCCATATGTGAAATATATGGATGTTCAATTGAAACCCATCTTTGGTCAAATTAGCCTTGGAAAAAAATTTAATCACCCAGTTGACGTTTTGTAACGTCAGCAATGTTTGTAACTGTCACACAAATCCGTCTGTTTTATTTATATTTTATAGTCATTTTAAATATTACGACTTTGAAATGGAATTTGTAATCAAAAATCCGTCCAAGTTTGATGAGCGTGCGGTCATTCAATTTTTGTGTTCTGAGGGTTTGCAACCAAAGCAAATCCTTTTCCAATTACAGACAGTTCATGAAGAAGAATCTTTTGCCAATCCAACTGTAAAGGAATGGTGCCGAAAATTTAGAAATGGTAAAGAGGGAATAAAAGATGCGCCGCGACCAGGTGCATTGTGCACTGCATCAATAGACACCAATATAGCGCGTGTGGACGGTTTGATTAGAGAAAATCGTCGAATTTCAAACCGAGTGAGATCACAAAATATTGATGTGAATGTAGGATCCGTCCATAGTATCGTGCAGAAAGTGGGTTACAGAAAAGTTTGTGCACAATGGGTTTCTCGTCTTTTGTCTGAGGATCAAAAATGTTTGCGGATGAGTTTCTCAGCAACACCTTACGGAGTATAACGAAACTTCCTTTTGATGCCATTTTTTCGAACCATCCAGTAATGCAATGGAAACATTCAAAGTCACCACCACTAAAAAGTTTAAAGCACAACTTTCCGCAGGTAAGGTGATGCTAGCATTTTTTTTGACAACAAAGGACCATTGGTGATAGAATTTAAAGAACACAAGAGTGAGTATTAATGTAAATCTATACAATGAAACTCTGAATAAGCTTCATCAAGCAATAAGACGAAAACGTCCAGGAAAACTTTCCAATGGTGTCATTTTACCTCTCGACAACGCGCGGCCTCATGTCTCAAACATAATAAAAGAAAACTTACAAAGAAAAAACGGAGGATTTTAGAACATCCATTCTACAGCCCAGATTTATCGCCTTGCGATTTCCATATCTTTAGCCCACTGAAAAAGGTATTGAGAGGTAGACGCTTTGAATCGGACGCTGAAACACAAAATACAGTCAAGGGATTCTTCAACCAGCAGCCACGAGAATTTTACGAGCACGGTATAAATCGGTTGTGGGATATGTGCCTTAATTGTAGAGGTGATTATTTCTAAATTTATTTCCGAATATAGTTTTTATAGACCAAAGATGGGTTTCAATTGAACAATCCTAGTACTATGGAACATATGTTTATTTCTATTATTGTTAATAAATCCATTTGCTCGTTAGGTGCTGTTTACATCTACCAAAGTCCAAATTAGAAATATATGTACCTAGGGTTATTGAGAATTTGTGTAGTGAATATAAACATGACAAATTTATTATTTGTGGTGATTTTAATGCACCTCAAATTAAATGGTTCAGTAAGGACACCGATATTAGGTATATTAGGTATACTAACGATACCTACAATTCCTATTGTTTTTCTCAAATTAACAAACCGGGCCTCTCAGGCCCGGAGACATTTTAGTTACTCATAATTTGCTTAAAATAATTGCAATCGGCCTGAGCATTCAGGCACGTCTTCATTCAACACACACTGCGCGGAATTGTACGTGACTGTGCAAGTTGAAACCTGCATTACTGCTGGATGTATAAAAGTAGGCGCAGCAGAATTTCATTCAATTGTAATAAAATTTGCATTGAGTGAAACACATATGATAATGGCGTCAAAAAAGAATTTGAAAATCGTGAGATTTGGTGACCGTGCCTAGGAAGAAACAGTGTCGCAGTGGACAGCTGAAAGTGATGATCTACTTTCTGAAGAAAGTGATGTGTCAGAAGCAGAAAATGACACAAAAGACACAAATTTCGAATTGGTTTCTGACGAGTACCCTGGATCCAGTTCTGATGTCGATAATTCAGAGGATGATGACGATATTGGTAATTCTTCAACGAGTGGTTACATTGTTCCAAATGGTCTGTATTGGAGTTTGAAACGTCCAACAAAAAATGAAATTCAGCCACACAACATTATTCGGCGTGCGTCAGGATAAGCAAGAAAACATATGGCTGCAACATCAAACGAACCGTTTCAGTTAGTTGTAACTCCAGTTATTGTACAAGAAATTGTGAACTCTACTAATTTAGAGGGGAAACACGTGTTTACAGACCAAAAGGAAAACCGTGGAAAGATGTAAATGTTGATGAATTTCTTGCATTCTGTGGTTTACTTATTCATGCAGGAGTTGATAGAAGTTGGGATGTTCCTGCGAGAGAACTATTTTGTAGTGAATTTTCCAATCCTATATACCGAGTCATAATGTCCATATTTCGCTTTGAAGAAATTCGAAGATTCGTCAGATTTGACGACAAAAGAACCTGGAATGCGCGTTTGGAAACCGATAAGTTAACAACGGTGTCTTACGTTTGACATTTATTCATTCAGCAATGGAAAACCAGCGTCATACCAGATACTGATGTAACTATTAATGAACAACTCGTTGGGTTTAGAGGTATGCAGATTCGTTCAATATATGCCAAGTAAACCGGCAAAATATTTTGGATGTCTGGTTATGCTCTGGATGGTTTAGTTTATGTTGGTCGCCAGCCCGGAGAACCTGCACATAAAAATCGGGCTTAAAGTAGTACACACTCCTGTGCGTGGCATTCAAAATTTTGGTCTCAATCTCACGATAGAGAACTTCTTCACTAGTATTCCGCTAGCAATTTATCTTTGGATAAAAATATTACTGTTGTGGGTACACTAAGTCAGAATAAGAATGACATTCCGAAAGGAATAAAAGCCTCAAAAGATATCGTGTAGTCTGCTCTTCATTGTTTTACTTTCGAAATAACGTATCCATGGTAAATTACGCACGTAAAAAGACCAAAAGAGTAATTTTACTAAGCACCATGCATCACGACGCATCTATCAATGATGACGCTAAGAGGAAGGGTGAAATTATCACTCATTATAATAAAACAAAGGGCGATGTTGACATCATGGATCAAATGGTGTCTACATACACGTGCAAGAGGCAAAGTAAACGATGGCCCATGGCATTTTTCTTCAATATCACGCAACGCATGTATAGTCTTTACGAAGGAACATCGAAACTACAACATAGGAGTAACTCACAGACGCAGATTGTTTTTGAAAAATTTAGCGAAGGTACTAGTGATACCACATATACAAAGAAGATCTACTAACCCTAACCTACGGTGTAGTGTCCGGGAGTGTCTAAGCAGATTTATTGATATCTCTGCTCCGCCAGCCGATCAAACAAGTGCAACAATTAAGAGAAAGAGATGCTCAGTGTGCCCCGCAAATATTGAACGTAAAAGCACAATGATATGTATCCGTTGTAAAAATAATATCTGTAATGAGCATAGTATTAGAATGTGCAGTAAATGCTTCTCTAACCCCTAAACAAATTTTAAACACTAATGTTCACTTTCATATTTAATCTCACGTTTGTAATGTATATGTATAAATAAATAAAGATTTACTTTACTTAACGTTAATAAAAAATACTTAACTCAAGATATCTCTCTTGATCTAGTTAGTATTCGTACAACGTTAATATGGCCACCCCGGGCGAGGAGGGGGGGGGGGCTATGCTAATATTGTCAGGAGGCTCGGGAGGCCCACTTGCTTACAAAAAAAATAGCAACATGGTTATTGAAGCACATCTTCATTTACGCATGATTTATACTTTTCTAAATAGTCTTTATTACAAATATTATAAGAGTTACAATTGGCATAATACAAAACGCAGTAAATAGGAATTGAAAAAACCCAAATTCGAGGGCAAGCATGGGGATCTCGCTTATTATAAGAGATAGGATATAGGTTTAAATTCGGCACTTTTGCTAAATTCGATGCCGAGTAATAATCTGAAAATAAATTTGAGCTAACTCGAATAGATTTGGTTTTATGCTCAAAAAACTAAAAATTTCGATTTTCGTTTTTCGCGTTTGGCCACCTAATTATTAGGAATTTTCGAAATTCGACTAAACATTATTAAGGCACCTTTTTACGCACAATACTAATACGGTATTAAAAATATTATGTGACATTTCGTTTATTCTGAACCATCACCAGGTTTATTTTTTCTTATGGGGGTTAATATATATTTTTATGTCGTTGGATGATCGACTGCGAACTAAAATAATGAGAAAAATACGAAGAACAAGATTCCGCCTTCTTGGATCCAGCAAGGAATAATTACAGTAGTTCTACTTATTTACTTTGTTAAACTCGTTAGAACATCCAAAAAAATATAAAAACATTTAAACAATTTAAAAAAAAACATTAACAAACAACTCAAACAAGTATGTCTATGTAACACGGTCATAATAGCGACAACGCAAATTTATCGATAGGTAACAACAAAATAATTACAGACAAACAAATAAAAATTATTATAATAAATGTTCGAACAAGTTTCCTCCTTCTTGAATACAGTAACGAATTCTTCTTCTACAAATGTTTACGCTTTTTTGAATGGTTCGCCTGGGAATTTGACGAAGTTCATTAACAGCCCTATTCTGGAGTTCTTCTATATTTTGCGGTGGCGTCTTATAAATCATATTTTTTAAATAGCCCCAGAGGAAGTAATCTAAAGGGGTTAAATCTGGACTTCTTGCTGGCCACCTAACTGGTCCCTTATTTCCCATCCATTTATCAGGAAATTCGCCGTTAAGATATTCACTTATTATCGCAGCATTATGAGGAGGAGCTCCGTCCATTTACCACCAGAGAGTCCATCTTTCGTTTAGCGGAACATCACCCAAAAGGTCTGATATTTCGTGTGTTAGAAATGCGATTAAACATTCCATTAGTGGAAAAACTGCACTCATCCGTCCAAATTATTTCATTGAGAAAGTTGCGATTTTCCAGCATTTTGGTATTAAGTTGGTTACAAGAATCCAATCGTCTCATATCGTCCCCAGGCCGAAGAGTTTGACTAACGTGTAACTTAAATGGTTTATAACGGTGTTGTTTTAACACTCGCCAAACTGTCGTTTTTGGCACTTCAATAGTTTGCTCTATTTCTCTGGTAGATGTTGAAAGATTTTCTTGAACCTAAGATGGATAACATAAAGTCATAACTCTCCAAAAAAAATGTCTGCTGAAATTAGCAGTGAAGTGAGTGGAAATTCTTATAATTAGTATAATTCTAACAAATAGTACCTGATGTAATATTTCTTCTTCGGCATCTCTGTCTAGTCTGCTACCATATGCATTTCGAGGTTTCTGAAAACATCCAAATTCTCGCAAATTTTGGTCTAATTTTAAAAAATATCTCCGGTTTGGTTGCTGCCTCTCCGGATATTCCTCTAAATATCTTTGTTCTGCTCTGACACTATTTCTATTGCAGCTATAAAATATCCTTATCATGTCTCGTTTTTCTGAATTTGAAAACATTCTAAAGAAACTTGCAAATTTTAAAGCACTAACACGAAGGATCTTGCAGTTATTACCCTTTTTACAATTAGAAAATGACATGACAATAGCCAACTCCTGAGTTTTGTTTGATTCATGGGTATCGTGATAATGTAATATTTAGTCTTTAATTTAAGAGTATTTTAGTTCGCAGTCGATCAAACCATGAAGTGTTATATATTGCTAAAATCAGCATAACATTCTCCATCCAACGCCATAAAAATATGTCTTAACCCCGATAAGAAAAAATAAACCTGATGATGGTTCAGAATAAACAAAACGTCGCATAATATTTTTAATATCGTATTAGTATTGTGCGTAAAAAGTTGCCTTAATAATGTTTAATCGAATTTTGAAAATTCCTAATAATAAGGTGGCCAAACGCGAAAAACGAAAATGGAAATTTTTAGTTTTTTGAGCATAAAACCAAATCCATTCGAGTTAGCTCAAATTTCTTTTCAGATTATTACTCGGCATCGAATTTAGCAAAAGTGCCGAATTTAAACCTATATCCTATCTCTTATAATAAGCGAGATCCCCATGCTTGCCCTCGAATTTGGGACAGCCTGTACACGGCGGTTCATTTTCGATGTTTTCTTATGGGAAGTACTCTTTCTATTACAGATAGACAAAAAATAATATGGGATCCTTGTGCTAGATTTTGGTGTTAATTAAGATCCAATAGTCATAATCAAGATATATCTGACCGTTATTGCGCAATTATTTGAATTACAAAATGTCTCTAAAATATTTTACTGGCAGTGAAATTTCTTTTTTGAGTAGAATATTTTCATTCAATTTCATATCTGGTTTTCTAAGCCAACTGTTGTCCTTAATAAATATACCAATTAAGAAAAACTTAAAAAAATCAATTAATTATTAAAATAGCATAGAGGTGTTAGATATTTTTAAAAAAGCACAAAAAAAATGTCATTTAAAAATGTCATAGCAAATATGGTTTCCATATAAAAAAATACAACTTTATGTCATATCTTTTTAAATTAAGGAGGTATTAAAAATGTGAATGCACGCACGGATTCTACTTAAAAAAGTGCCTTAGGAATGTTTTTACAGTTTGTCGATACGTTTAGAAATAAAAAGGTTATTCAAGTTTTTCAAAATCGCCATTTTTTCAATTTTGGCTAATTGCGCAATAATGGTCAGAGATATCTTGATTATGACTATTGGATCTTAAGTAACACCAAATTCGAGCACAAGGACTCCATATTACTTTTTGTCTATCTGTAATAGAAAGGGTACTTCCCATAAGAAAACATCGAAAATGAACCACCCTGTACTTTTAAAACCGAAGTAAAATACCGAATTAAATAGATTTCTTTTGACACTATCGCATTATGACATGGGACGCCTAAAAACGTACCATAAACAACCAATACATTTGTCATTTAGACCAAAAACTCATAATTTTGTATCTAATTTAAAAGAAATGTCTAACTCTCCTTCCCCTTACTGAGGAGTATTTGGTACCCTTCAGACTCTTCCGGTGATGAACGTAAACGGTCACCTTAACCATAACTCTAAACTTTAGATATGTAAATTATAATAACTACTTCTTTTCACTTTTACAAAACGTACTCTAGCTCTTAATTATTTATAACGAGTCAGTTAGTTAAGAGGAAGAATTTAAAACTACGGTATCTGAATAAGTTTTTATTTTAACATTAATATTTTTACAGTTTTCTGTTAAGTTAGACTTGCTATTTTATTTTAAAAAAAAATACTTGACAGGTGGGCACCATTACGATCTGTGCATTCTTGTAGTCTTATCCGAAAATTTTCCATTACGTGCATTTTTAATTTTAGATTCGCTAACCTTCGCGGTTACTCAACGCATATCTTGCTCTTTAGCCATCCTCAAACAAAAAGTCGCATGCGGACAAATCAGGCGATCTAACCTGCCAAGCAATGTCTCAATTTTTTGATATCATATGGTTCGGAAAGTTCCCTTAAAATAACAATAGACGTACGAGCAGTATGACTGGTACCACTGTCTTGCTGGAACCACATAATTTCTGGAAATCCAACCAGTTCTTGCCTCAAAAATGTTGTGATCATGTTTGTGTAACGAACTGCATAAAGGTTGTAGTATTTCTTCGATCGTCCTTAAATACTGCCATATGATGAAATAACACACCATACTGTCACTTTAGGACTATGCAAGACTTCCCATGTAACTGAAGCAGGTTTTCAGTGCTCCAATATCGGCTATTCTGTTCACTTACATAAGGTGAAAACAGGCTTCATCTGACATAAACATATAGTGGATTGAGTTTTCTTCATTACCCAAACGCTGCAACATTTCTTGAGAAAAATTCACGCAAGAAACCAAATCAGCTTCTTTTAATTCTTGGACAGTTTGAAAACTTAAGTCCTTATGTAAAATTCGACGAATCGACGGTTCACTGATATTTAATGCTTATACATGTTTAATCGCAGAAGGTGTTATGGCAGTTCGAACTCGATCAAACTTTTGTACTCAGCAATGAATTGCGTTTATTTTTTATTTTTATTCCGTTTATTAGACGATACATCAAAAAATTTGTTTCTGTACTTTTCGTAAAATTCACTTCTCTTGCTCAAGTATGAAATTAACGATTTTGAAATTTTCCGCGCCATTGAGCAACACTTGCTTTGTATCGGCAAATTTTGGGGCGATGCGCCTTCTATTAATATCATTGTACACTATTTCCACGTTGAATTCCACCATTTTTGCGGCTTCTTCATATTCGGTAAGTTTTGTATTGGACTGTTCTCGCATGGCACTAGCGAAGTCTTTTAATGATGCAATTAGTATATTACCTTCACATAGGTCTAAACAAGGGTTTTGTAACGTTTTATTAACGACATTGAACCTCTCCACAATTTCTTCCCAAAATATTGTTACAATTGCAGTTTCCAATTTAGATAATTTATTTTACAAATTCCTTACTCTTTTTTAAAATCAAGTTGTTCTTCTGCATAACCGATAATGATTAATTTGGACGCTGTTCCCGTTGCTGGATGTGCTCACGAATGAATGGGTCAAACTTTGCCAGTAATTCTAAGGCTCTCATGAAGTTACCGTTACCTGTAGAATCAAACACTTTTTCACGTCTCCTGAATGCTCGACCTATAACGTTCAAATACTTGATGATTGCAATAACACGTTTGATAATTTGGCAATACTCTTGGGTTTGTTTTCTGAGTTGATCCTCAAATTGCTTGTCTAGAACTGTCTTGTTTTCTTGCGAGTTATCCATGAAAACATTGATTTCTTATGGTCCTTTGAATTTTCGTGACTCTCCAAAGCAGTTCCTATATGTTTCTAGTCACAGAATCCGGTTGTGTATTTTGATGGATTTTTAGAGAACAGTTTACATACAAAGCAGAATACCGATAGAATATCACAACCATGGCCTTTCAAGTGATTGCCAATTTCTTAGTTTTTTAGTAAAATATTTGAGAAAAGACTGTTCCCATCTTTGCAACTGGTCGTCCATATGCATTGATTGGATCTTTATTTTGAAAAGAATTCATCTCATGTAGCAGGCAGCATTTAATGGCACTGTCATTCAATTATCCAGGACAGTAGCCGACATTTATATATTTCTCAAACACTTGAAGATGTACATGTAAAGAGAAATAAATTCTGTCATCCTTAAAATAAAGCCACGTATAAAATTTATGTATAATATAATTTTAATGGAACAATAGTTTGTGAAAGAATCGTCGCGTTATTATTTAACACTGAATCATTTATCGATTGAAGTGAACTCAACATCGATGAGTGCAAGTGATTAACTATGAAGCAATTACAAGACTAATTAATATATCTAGTGTGTAAAGAAAAATTACCAAAATGCTTATCATCTATGTGTGTTTGGGAATAAGTGCAGTGAAACCAATAATAAGGAATATAACGAATACAATCTTGGATTAACGACTTCATTTAAAGTAAGAACATTTTGTTGCATAACAATTCCTGCTTACTTGTCTTCGTTCATTTTGCATGACCATTTCTAAAGGGTAATTGGTACTCAAGCACATCTATATTTGTGTTTAATTTTAAAACAGTGTTTAATTAGGATAGATTTACAGTTGTAGGGTAGTATTTCTCTACGCTTGTTTGTAGAAAGTGCAATTACATCATTAAATCTCACTGATGAATTTATAATATTTACATTAAACTTATTAACGTTTTTCTTTTGAATGTCGATGACAAATATATTTCTGTTAAAGAGATAGATTTGTAAAGAGTTAATCAATTTAAAAATGACACTTTATGTAATGTACAGCTCAATAATAAATATATGTGACGATTAACGTTACAAATATATAGCAGTTTTATTGTTCAGTGTGCACTTTTGAATCTGAGGTGGTTCGAAATTCAGTATTTGGGCGAACTTTCATCCAACGTTATATTAATATGAGTGCCATACAGTTACACAAAATTACTTAATTGCGTGATTTAAAATAAACGTATCTATTGTATAATCATCGTTAAATAACTACTGTAGTAAATTTTCCTTTGGGTGTTTATATTGAACAAATACAACATTTCTAATCCAATTAAAAACGTTTATTCTCAGTTAAAGATATTTGAGCACATAACAACAATGATCAATTATTTCATTTTTGTTTTGGCTACTTTTACTGTTTATAAATTTTAATTTATATTTATTATTCAAAATGCTGATTAGTAATGCTAATATTAATTAATTTGTTATTGTATTCAACGAAAACTACTAATTAATGGCTATGACGCTTAAATTCTACTGCATTGAATTCTTTACGTCTTCTAAAATAATTCAATGACTACTTTTTCAGTATGTTTAGCACTAATTAAATCCAGCGGACCTAGTTACGTAAACTTTATCATACTTTATAAAGCTAAAGTGGAATTCAAGCATTAATAATTATAAGACTTTATATAAGCTATTCCGTTCTTCCTAATCGTACGAAAAATTACACCAGCGTCATGACAAGACCCTCGTATAAATATCTGATTCTAGTGGCGCTCTTTCGACCGATTTTTGAAATAACGTATGCGAAGGAATTGTGTTAGAATTATTCCAATTATTTAGCAACTTACTAACACCCACGACCTCCTCTTCTGAACTAGTCTAGAAATCCGATTTTATAACCTTACAGAGCCTAGTGTGGCTCAGTCCTATCCTGTGTAACATCACTTGGCCAATATAATGTACAAGCTCCAGGAAATGTAGAGCAGATGTAGTTCATGTCGAAACGTAAACAATTTTTGGTAAAGTAAATGTGAACATGACTTTCCCCTCGTTTCGGTTATTTAAGGCTAAAGAAATAGGCTTTACCAGTCCTTTTAATACAACGATGGTACACGAAACCCTTTTTAACAAAAACATTAGAATATTTGGTGTAACAGATATTAACACCCTTCCAAAACCACGATGGTCCATTAAACGCTCGTTTACTTAAAAATTACGTAGTTTCCGGAGTAAGGGTACAATTTTATATTTAGCTTAATTTTTAATTAAAGTACAAATTATTATTTCACAATTATGGAAATACCTACATTACTAAAATCACCCTTATTTCTTGGCCTCCTCAAACCCTAATCGTATTATTTATATCTTTAGTAAGCCATAGGGTTAAGTACGTTCACGTGTTGATTTGTTTATGGTTTATTTTAATTTTAGAATTTTTAAAACCTTTACAAGATTTTCATTTACTTGTTGAGTTTAATGAATAATAGAATAAGTACATTTTATTATTTTGGTTATAGAGGAACCCTTATAACATGATATATATATATATATATATATATATATATATATATATATATATATATATGGCACACCATACACGCCACGGAGTTTCTATAGGAGCCCATTGGATTTTTTTAATTCTTTTTCTTAGAGCATATACAGAGTGTTTAGGAGCACAAATTAAAAATAATTGCATCTATATAGGGTGTTCACAAAATACGGATCCATATCAAAGTTATATTTTTTTTGCTGCGTTTATTATTATTGAAACAGCGTAGCCTCTGTGAGTACTTTGCAAAAGAGTTGTTATGTAAGACAGCATAAAATTTTTGTTACGGCAAATATCAAAAATCAAATGTCAACTGCAGGTACCTAATATTGCAAATAACTGCCTTATTGTAAGTAGCAGACAGTGTATTTAATAAAAAAATTTGTTGTAAAATTTTATAACCTTTCAAATTACACTAGGGTTCCCTACACCTAACTCTACAGTTTTTGAGTTATTTTGAAATTTTTGATTAAGTTATAATAATTCCGATACTCTTAGGTTTACATGAAGATGCAAGGTGGCATTGAGAACATTTAATTATTATTTGACATTTGTTAAATATAACGTCATAATATTGTATTTCTAAGGTGGTCACTTTGTAATAAGCGAATTTGTCCTACGAAAATTGTGTAAAATGAAAACATAATCTGTACACAAAAGAATTGATATGATTTTAACGATTGGCGAATGGAGTAGAAAGAGTTTATACTCAAAAATATCCCACTCGCAATCATCCAAACAAAAGAGTATTGCAAGGATTGCTGGAAGTGTTCCGTAGAACGGGAAGTATAGCATACCAGAAAATTAACAGACAAAAGCCTGTAACTGGAAATGGAGACAATGAGTTTGAGGTAATTGTCGCCCTTATTGAGAATCCCCATACAAGTCAGGGTAAAGTAAGTCGAGAAGTAGCTTTCAGCAAACGAAGCGTTGGTAGAATAATTAAAAGACAAATTTCATCCATACCGTATTCAGTTACATCAGGATCTGCTTGATAATGATTTCATTCGAAGACTTGATTTTTCGTATGGGCTCTCGACACAGTGGGTGAAAATGATAATTTTTGCGACTCTGTACTATTTTCAGACGAATCTATGTTCCATAATAACGGATTGGTCAACAGACACAACTTCCATTACTACACTGATGAAAAGCCCCATTTAGTTCGCACCCTTGATCATCAGCACCTGATCTTTTAGAAGATATTCGAATAGATATCAGAAGACAGATGTTGGTTCATTTAGATGATGCTCCGGCACATTTTGAAGTCCGAGAATATTTCAATAGAGTTTTCACTAATAAATGGATAGGACAGGGAGGATCACAAAATTGGCCAGCAAGATCCCCAGATATGACTTTTTTATTATGGGGCTACATTAAAGGTATTATCTATAACGTACTTCCGACTACATCTGATGATATGAAGGCCTTTGAAGCAATAACACCTCAAATGTTATCAAATGTAAAGAGATCTTTCCCAGACAGAATACGCCTTTGCATTGATCAAAATGCACGCCACTTCGGACATTTATTAAACTAGAAGCATGTGTTTGTAGTTGTAATTATTTTTTAAATTCTATACGTAATTAAATTATTTCCATGTTTTATTAATACTGTTTTTCAATTAGTACTAAGTTTCATTTGGCCTATAAAATAAAAAAAAGATGTCATCTTGTATTTCAAGGCCATCTTAATATTGAAAAATTAGATGCAATATTTAAAATAAAAAGACATCAAAATAACTCAAAAACTGTTAAGAGTTAGGTATAGGGAACCCTAATATAATTTGAAAGGTTATAAAATTTTAAAACAATTTTTTTATGAAATAATGGGTGTGCTATTTAAAAAAAGGTAGTTATTTGCAATATTAGGTACTTGCAGTTGACATTTGATTTTTGAGTGCCCTGTTTTTTTTCTTAATAAAAATTTCATTCTGTCTTACAACAACCCTTTTACAAAGTACTGACAGAGGCTACGCTGTTTCAATAATAATAAACGTAACAAAAATAAATTTTGAATTCAAGCCTGTAATTTCAAAAATCATTAAATATTTTTGAAACGGTAGGTTTTAGGTATAGGGAATTCTATTGCCTTTATTTTATTCATAGATTCCAAAAAAACATAATATACAGGGTGTTCTATTAAAAAATATATAACTTTGATATGGATCTTTTTTTGTGAACACCCTGTATAGTTGAAATTATTTTTAAATTGTGCTCCTAAACACCCTGTATATGCTCTAAGAAAAAGAATTAAAAAATTCCAACAGTCTCGTATTGAAACTCCGTGGCGTATACGGTGCACCACCCTGTATGTATATGTATCTGTATTGTATATATATATATATATATATATATATATATATATATATATATATATATATATATATATATATATATATATATATATATATATATATATATATATATATATATATATATATATATAGTCGCAAACTCTTTTCCAATGTGGGATAAACGTCAGCGCTTGACATTGTTGCCAAACGTATGAAATTCGACGTCAACATAATACTTAGGTTATATTGTTTACATTTATTTTGAAAATTAGTTTTTGATGGAAATACTCGTTCTCAACTAAGTAACAATACTTTTAACAGTTCTTACAAATGACACAAGGATTTGTTATGAAAAGAACAGTTGTTTTTATAATAGAACAATGCAAGCCACACGAATCGAAAATCTCAAAATATGGAAAACGTCAAAATTAGAAGTTATCTGTAAACAGAAGAGCTGACAACATTGTAATTTATTCGGCAGTTCTAACAACCCAACAACGTGTATTTACTAACATAGATATATCATTTGTAATTATCAGGGTTATTATGGAAGTTGGTATGTTAAGTTTGTCTCTCTCTAACAATTTCACCCCCACAACGGAAAAAAATTTGCCGTGACTATATATCTATTTAGATTTCCACAAGTATTAATGTTTAAATAAGACATTTTTACTTTGAAACTCGTGTAAATAAACGTACAAATTAATTCAACGTTTCGGGAACGTCCTATGTTGCTTTTGTCAAGAATTTATTTTGACAATTACAGAAATTGAAATAAGGTAACTATTTTTAACAAGTACAAAATATGAAACAAGGTAACTAATTTAAATTTAATATGGACGAGTGTGTTTGACTTCGGGTAGTTGGTCTACTACATGATGTAGAAGGTGTAGTAGTGGAGACGTCAGGAAAAGGTGCAGCATAAGTGTTGGAAATTTCTGGAAGATTTGGAGTTGGTTGAAATGTCGAATCAACTTGTTTAATGATATTCTTCCAAATTTGTGGCATTCTAGAAGTGTCATCTCGTTTATTGAGGGCGTTTGGTCTTCTTTCAATTTCAACTGCTTCTCTAATAATTCTTTCTTGTAAGGTATATAGAGGTGCAATTAAACGGATATTGTTGGTGTTAATTTGGTGTCCTGTATCTAAATGATGTGCAGCTAAAGACGGTGATGGATTGTGCTGTTTAATTGCTAGTTTGTGTTCATCGGCTCTCGCATATAATGTTCTATTAGTTTGTCCGATATAAGTTCTTCGACAGTTGTTGCACGGTATCTCATACCGTTTTTGGGAAATTTCTTTGCTATTCTGTGAGTAATTCCTTTTATATAGGTAGAATAACAGGAATCTTGCGTTCTTTGTTTGACAAGTTATTATTTCTTGGTCTTCTTACTTCGTTGGTAATTTTCAATATTTCTTGAACTTTGTATCCATTTTGAAGTAGTATTTTATTAATAGCCTTCATCTCTTCCGTTTTAGAATTTTGGTCAGATAAGTGGTAAGAGCGGTATATCAAGAAGCTACTTTCGATAACAAAGGACTAGTTAAGCGGCATAATTTTCACTATTACAGTACTGAAAATAACCACCAGTACAGAACAAATCATCAAAATCGATGGTCTCTAGCACATTTTTCGCGTAATGTAAGACAATATTTAAATGAACATTTCCCAGGAAAATGCATCGGCAGTGGCGGTCCTTATCATGGGCCCCCAAGATCACCTGATCTAGCACCAATGGATTTTTTTTATGAGGAAACGTTAAAAATATCGTTTTTAATACCTCTTCTACAACCATCCAAGACATGAAAATGCGTATTCAAAATGCAAGTAATCTAATTGAAATTACTTGGAAAGTATTAAAAATAGGCATATGAAACCCTTAACAAATAAACTGTATTTTTGTATGGTAAATTAAAAAATGTAATAAAATACAGGGTGTTCCATTTAAAATAACAAAGAAATTGCACAAAAAAGATGATGAAAATTAAACCAATGGTCAGGAACACCCTGTATAACAATTTATTATTGTTTATTTGTTATACCGATAGAAAACCTGAAAAGTATAGAAGAAATAAACAAAAATTACAGCTTGAAATTGACTTGATAAGCTGCAGTTAATTATTTTCAAGAAGACTGTATTTTCACAAAATGTCAAATAAATCGAAAACTATTAAACTTAGCTATAAGGTACCTTTAATAAACTAACATTATTTTTTAAAAAGTAATTGAAAAAGTTAATAAAATACTAGGCGTTCCATTTAAAAAACATAACTTTGATATGTTACTCGAATTTGAAACATCCTGTATATATGAGATTAATTTTAAATTGTAGCCGTTACTAATCTACATATGCCTGTAAAAGGACTTTTTATTATTTCTTACCGTTTGCCCAGGAGATTCAGTCAGTGTGTATATATATATATATATATATATATATATATATATATATATATATATATATATATATAGTATATATATATATATATATATATATTTTTGCTGGGAATATTCATCTTCAGGATTTGCTCGTGTTTATATCGTAAAATACTTATTTTTACGTTTCAGAAACTTATCCTTGTTTCCTTTTTCAAGAATAATGACAAGTGTCATGTGAATTATGCCAGAAGATGAATATTTCCAGAAATAAAAATACTCGTGGAAAACTTAATATATATATATATATATATATATATATATATATATATATATATATATATATATATATAAAGCACTAAAATGTCTTGCCCTTTTCCATTTGTACTGGTAACAGCCGTGTTAGGTGTGAAGTTGACGCGGCATTTCAAATACTCAATATTTTTGTATTTTATCGGTTGCTAATAAAGACACATCACAGATACGTACTCATAGGGCATTACAGTGTGTCATCCGTTTTTCCGTTTAAGTGGCGAACTTATTTCAATGGTTGCTAATAAATACTCAACGGCACAGGTACGTACTCATAAACCGTTAAAACAATCTATCGTTTTCTGCGTCGGTGATGTAGCGTGCCAGATGTGAAGTTGGCACGCCATTTCAAATATTCAGTATTTTTCTGTTATAGGGGTTGCTAATAAATACTCATCGGCACACATACGAACTCATACGGCACAAAAATGTTACCCTTTGTCCGTTTGTAATGATAAGTGGCGTGTCAGGAGTCAAGTCGGCACACCATTTCATATATTCAATATTTGATCTGATAAGTTCTCAACGGTTGAGATACGTACTCATAAAGCACTAAAACGGGCGAGCTTTTTCGGTTTGTGTTAATAAGTGGAGTACCAGTTGTCAAGTTGGCACGCCATTTCATATATTCAATATTTTTCTGTTATTTGATTAGTTGCTAATAAATAGTCATCAGCACAAATACGTACTCATACAGCACTAAAAAGTGTTACCCTTTTTTCGTTTGTACTGATATTTAGTATTTGAGTTATTTCAAAGGCTGCCGATAAACTCTCAACTTGCTAATATATATATATATATATATATATATATATATATATATATATATTACAATTTTTCGTTTGTATTGATAAGTGGCGTGTCTGTTGTGAAGTCAGCACGCCGTCATATATTACATATTTGAGTTAAGTTGTTTCAAGGATTGATCATCAATTGTCAACGGCACAATTACATAAAGCACTAAATGTACTACCTTTTTGTGCGGGTTAGGGGCGTGCCAGGCGTGAAGTTGGCACGCCAACTTATATCTTCGTAACTGAAATGGTTCCGGGACATAATGGCACAAATCTTTGGTAATAAAATTATTATTTGTGCTACTGATTGGTTGCCAACTTCACGAACATTGTTCTGTACTGTTACCAGAACAAATATAAAGTTAAATTTATTAACAAAATATATTGATACTTATTTAGAACATATAGGTATACAGTCCCTACTCAAATTAATAGACTCAGTCAAAAAATTACCTTCGTTGGGAAATAAATCATAATTTTTCGCCTGCTAATGCAAGCAAATCATTTTCCAGGGTTAGTGTTAGTTCTATATTAAAAATTTAGAAACATGAAGCGGTCGATAATATAGATTTCTTATTGATTGCTTATAATTTGACAGATACACGTTTGGGGAATTTTTGAAGCTGTTTGCAGTTCTCAAAGCTACAACTTGAACTATTAGTTTAAAATGTCGCTTTTGAAATGTGGGTGTTATTTTTAGATGGCGAAGCCAAAAGGCTTACCAAAAGAGAAAAGTGCTGCTATTGCAGCTTTATTAAAGAACACAAAATATAGCCTAAGGTGCTACGTTTCACATGCCTCAGCGCACAGAATCAATCAGAAGTTTAATGCAAATCAGTCTACAAATAGTACAATAGAACAGATAGCGGAAGACGAATCCTACGAAATATTGTGTTAAAATGTCGAAGGGGAAATGCTAGCACCGTAAAACAACCATTGGAAGAAGCTGGGTGCATTGTGTCAATTTCTACAATCTGCAGTCTGTACGACATGGGTTTCAAATGTTGCAGGCCAATTAAGAAGCCAAGATTTACACCAGACATGGTAAAAGAGGTTGACGAGCAAATGCCCACAAAAATTTAACCATTGCTGATTGTTGCTTAGTAGGTTGATTTAAATCTGTTAATTTTTCCTTTTATTTGCTTTTTTTACAGACATGCTTCAGTGATGAGTCAACCAGAAGACGCAGGCCAGGCAAAAAGTGTAATAATGACCGTGTTTAAAAATCTAAAATAAATAAAACAAGTAAAATATATATATATATATATATATATATATATATATATATATATATATATATATATATATATATATATATATATATATATGTACAGGGTGTCCGGAAAATGTGGGAAATCTCTCGGATTTAGATAGAAGACGAAAAATAACATGACAAGTTTCTATAAATTTTTTCCTCCGGACCCTCCCTACGGAGATGTGAACCCCTAAAGGACGCCACTGGAAATAAGTTTTTCTTGAATAAGTTTTGAAGTACTTGGTATAATTTAATAAAACTCTAGTATGATGGCCACTAGTAAGGGCCTCTTAAAATAGTATCCTTGAAACATATTTAACTTGTTTAGTTTACCAGGGATGAACTAAGTTGTACACCTTAACGCCTAAATTTTTAACACCCTGTATGATAAAGATCTAAAAAAATATTTTTGGGTAGCTTGAACCTTTACCTAAAAAAAGGTATACTTGTTTCATATCGATAAAATGAATTATTTTCGAGAAAAAAAATAATAAACTAATTAATGTTTCATAATTAATACATTATTTAAAAAAAATAAGCCAGCGTTTTTTCGAATTTTTACGAGAAAACACTCTTTTAATAATAAATTAGGAAAACCAACTTAAACATATTAATTATTTAAAAAATGTTGCAAACTTAAGTGAGTTTATTGACCCACGAGCTATAATTTTATTTCTTGTTCATTTTATTTATCTTCACTCAAAAAAACATATGTCAAACATTCCTATGATACGAAATAAGTAAATAACCTGCATTTTAGAACTTGATATTTGTCACATCGCTGATACCTTGATCGACATACATTACGTTAAATTTACTGATTGTTGGATTTCGTGGTGATTTGAATGGTTAACTTATTCGAAATATGAAATTCACTTTTATTGAATATGCAGATATGTATCTCATGTATGGTCTTGCCTCTTGCAATGGTTTGGAAGCAAGATTATATCACGAAAGATTTCCTAATCGTACTATTCCAAACCAGAGGACATTTCAACGGGTTGATCAACGTCTAAGAGAGAATGGTGAGTGATTTCGGTTACTAAGGTAATAATATTGACTTTCTTTATAACTTTAGGAATGTTTAAGAAAAAAAGTACTGATGCTGGTCTGACAAGAACAGTGCGTACGGTGGAATTAGAGGAAAATATTTTGAATGCTGTAGACGGCACTCCTTCAACGAGCACTCACAAATAAGCCGATAACAATAATTTATGAAGTTCTTCAAGAACAGCTATTATACCCATTTGCAAAAAGTGCATGAATTGATTCCTGAAGATTTTCCTCTTAGAATGCAGTTCGCAAACTGGCTATTGGATCAGCAACGAAATAATGAAAACTTCATTAGCACTATTCTTTTTACAGATGAAGCAGCTTTTACCAAAAATTGTATCACGAATTTTCACAACTCACACGGTATGGGCTGATGAAAATCCTCATGCAACTATTGTTTCGCATCATCAACATCAGTTTCAATCAATTAATATCTGGGTAGGAGTCATTGGCATTTTTTTTTATTAGACCGTTTATATTGCCGACGCGATTGAATGGACAACTTTATTTGGAGTTCCTCCAGAACGCTTTTCGAGATTTAATAGAGCATTTACCTATTGAAACCCGCCGAAACATATACTTTATGCACGATGGGCACCACCTCATTTTAACGCTGATGTGCGGGAACACTTAAATAACGTCTATCCAAACCGTTGGATAGGTAGAGTTGGACCTATCGCCTGGCCTGCTAGATCTCCCGACCTGACGCCTTTGGATTTTTACCTGTGGGGACACCTCAAAACCTTGGTGTATTCCAGTCCGGTTGATAGTAGGGAGGAGCTTCTACAGAGAATCACGTTTCATTGTGATGTGCTAAGGAACAATGTGGGGTTATTGTGGCGGGTACAGCAGTCCTCAATTCGTCGTACTCGCGAGTGTATCAGACTTCACGGAGCCCATGTTGAACTCACTTATGAAGTTTTAATTAAATGAAAATGAAACATAAGTTCGTTAATTTTTTTTTCTCGAAAATAGTTAATTCTATCGATATTAAACAAGTATACCTTTTTTTTAGAGAAAGGTTCAAACTATCTAAAAATATTGTTTTTAGATCTTTATCATACAGGGTGTTAAAAATTTAGGCGTTGAGGTGTACAACTTAGTCCATCCCTGGTAAACTAAACAAGCTAAACATGTTGAAAGGATAGTTTTTTAAGACGCCCTTACTAGTGGCCATCATACAAGATTTTTATTAAATTATATCAAGTACTTTAAAAGTTATTCAAGAAAAACTTATTTCCAGCGGCGTCCTTTAGGGGCTCACATCTCCGTAGGTAGGATCTGGAGGAAAAAAATTTATAGGAACTTGTCATGTTATTTTTTCGTCTTCTATCCAAATCCGAGAGATTTCCCACATTTGTCCGGACGCCCTGTATATTTATTATTTATATTTCTTACCTGTCTCTACTTCTTACTCCATTTCTTGTCGAGGCAGTAGCCAAATAAGTACCAACACTGCCGGTAGTAGGACAATACCGATAGTAGGGAATGCTACATCGCCCGGGTCACGATTTGGTTAGTAACCGGTCTGCCTGCTAATCTAATTACTAAACAGAACAATACAAATGCCTAGAATGGCGAGTTGGTACGTGGAATATTAGAAGTACGCATGGTAAAGAATTTGAAATCCGAATGTAATGAATGAAAGGCAGCTTGATATTGTGTGTATCGGAGAAAAAGCACAAAAGAAAGGATGCTGTGGAGATGAAGGATGGCAGCTTAGCACTATGGTGAGAAGTTGAGACTGAAATGCACGGCGCTAAATGAGTTGGCGTGATCGTGAGTGAAAGAGCGAAAAGATGCGTTAAACAGTACTACTTGGTATCCCCCGGGTAATGTGGGTTAGAATTAAAGTAGAATTTCCAAAAAAATGTTTCTCATTGCATTCTATGCACTGGTGAATGTACAAAGAGACCAAAGTTGTGAGAACTTCAGGAATTATGCAGAAAACGTCTTGAACGTATGTAAGCCAAACGAAAGAGTGGTGAAGTTGGGAGATATAAATGGATGGGTGGGTGTACAGAGAGAACATACTGAACGCGTCCTATAAAAGTTCATACGAGAGTCAATGAGAATGGTAAACGCCTGGTAAACATCTGTGTGAAGAGAAACCTGTTTGTATCTAATGCGTGTATGATGAACGACTTAGAAATCTGGTGCGATACAAAAGTAATGCTCGGATCGGAATGTGGATCGGAGAACTTCTTGGTTGTATCGAGTGTGTTTAGACCAAAGTGGATCTAGAGAAGGAAAGCAAACGTAGTGCGAATACCCCCAATTAGGATAGATACACTAGTAACTAATGGTGCTAGAATGAAATATGCAGATGCGGTGAGTAGAGTTGAATGCGAATGAAGTGGTTTGGAACGAACAAATAAAAGACAATGACGTTGAAAGTGCATGGATAAGCTTGAAAGACTGTGTTGTTAATTGCGCCCTGCATATATGTGGAAGAGTGACTACAGGTAGACAGAAAAAATTTATTGGTGGAATGAATCGGTATAAAAGGTAGTATGTAAGAAAAATCACGCATACATGGCAATGATTGCTGCAAATAATGACAGAAAAAGCGATTGTATGAAGTGCATACGTTAAGAAACTAAGAAGCGAAAGAGACAGTGAGAATAAAAGAGGAAGTGATGATGGCTGTGGAAGGAGAGAAAATGCGGAATGATTTTAAGGGAAACAAAACATTCTTTTGAAAATGGGTCAAAAATACAAAACGTGGCCCAAAACAGAACGCTGCAGGAGTGATGAATAGGAGCAACAAAGTATTATGGGACGATGGTGAAGCGCGGAAATGCTGGCAAGAAAATTTCGGAAAACAGTACAATAGTGAAGGATAATGTAGAAGGAATGGTGAATGAAACAGAGGACATTGGGAATAGAGCAGTATTCAACAGTAGTCGGGCATGTGATAGGGTGAGAGGAGGTGTGAATGAATACTTTAATGTTGAACAAGAAGTGCGACAAGACTGTGTGATGTCATTGTGGTTGTTCAATGTATACATGAATTAAATGTGTTAGGCAAGCATGTAGATATAAGTGGTGTAATCGTTGGTGACGTAAACATACGAGTTCTAGTGTATGCAGATGACACAGCGGATGAAATACAAGCAGCTCTGAGGAAGTTTGATATAGTCTGTGAAAGCATGGACCTAAAGGTAAACGTGAACAAAACAACGATTGTGGTGTTCAATCGGGAATGTTAAAAAGAGAGTAGAGCATTTATCCTAATGAAATTATGGGGACGAGTTGGTATATCTGGGTAGAATGTTCACTTCAGATGGTACAATGGATGGCGACAATGGACGATGGGTCAATGCTGGAATGAAATTGATTGGAAGTATATGGACGATAGTAAAAATCGAAAGCATGAGCGTAGCTGCGAAACGAGCAATCTGTAATGGCGTGTTTGTCCCGTCAGTACTGTATGGAAGTGAGGCATGGGTATGTCAAAAAAGTACGCAAGAAAAATAAATGCAGTGGGTATGAGATATCTGAGAAGCGCATGCGGTAAAACGAGAAGGGACAAGATGAAGAATGAATGTATAATGAAGGAGCGTGGCGAAGTAATGACGATGATCGATAGTTATAAAAGTAGTACACCATGTTGGATTGGTCACATGGAGAGAATGAACCCAAGTGAAGTAAAGCTGGGCGCGCACTACAGCGGCTCCCGCCCGCCCCGGATCGGACCGCGCCCCGTGGGCCAGGATCCCTTTTCAACGAAATTTGGGAGTAACTTTATTTACGCAGAATATGGACGTAATTATGATACAGAATTGTGAGCATTCAGCTAGATTTTAAAGTCTAAAACCTTCCATCAAAATAAAATTTTTTAAATTAGAAAAAAAGTTTAGTAAATTTAATCTCGAAAAGAAAACTTCTCTAACCATTTTCAAATAAAATCAACCGTTTAAAAAACTGCAGATATGGTTTAACTACAGGGCGTTCCCAAATAACATCGACAATGCCACAGGTGGTCGGAGGGAAATGTCAATAATCAATGGTCAAGAAAATGTTACATATAAAGTGTTTTTTTTTAATGTTACAATGATAATGGTGACATCGTGTAAAGATCCCCAAATCCTACAAAAATCCGTAAATTAATTATTTAATTATCCGCATAACTGATTTATGTCCTTAGGATAAAGAAGCAACCTGCAGAATGGTGAAAATGTTTCGTCTGTAAGAAAAGCGCGGTTCCCCCTAGGGCTCCGGCCCTAGTCGCCTCCTTTACGCAACCGGAGACGGTTCGGGCCGATGACGGTTGAGGGCGGGCCGTGACGGTTGACCGGTTGGGGCGAGCCGATGTAGTGCGCGGGTGCTCATTTGAATACACGTATTCACACTTTTAATGCGGGCCTGGCCGTTCCGGAGTCGCTGTAGTGCGCGCCCAGCTTTTAGAGGTAAGGCCTGGCCTGGTAGGCTGCGTAAAAGTTGGTTGGATGCAGTAGAACGTATGATGAAAGAAAGAAAAGGAGTTTTAAAAATAAAAGGGCATGTCAGAGACAATGTATGAACCTTGAGGAAGATAGGGAGGTATGCAGGGACAGGAAAACATGGAGAAAGATTGTGAATGTAAAATATGGGACAGGGATTGTTTTGCCTACCCCGGAAGGGAATGGTGTTAACGTTGTTATGTTTATGTCTGTAATCGTGTGGTTAGTTATCAGTAGTAAAGGTCTGGGATGTCGGTATGTAGCTGAAGGAATGATGTGACAAGAGCAGTATTGGAGGGTTTTGGAAATCAAACTTCTTCCCCAGTTACAGGAGTGGTTTTGGTAATGGCTTGAAGGTATTCATGCATAAGGGGGCACCTTGCCACATAGCCAGATTAATTAAGAATTTTTTGGATTCCAGTTCTACCATGGCAGGCAGCTCACCTGATATGAACCTGATCGAGAATGTTTGGGGATTTTTAAAAAGGGAGCTGGCAAAAGAAAAGATCACCTCAAAGCCTCAGCTTCTAGGAAAGAATTTTTTACCTTTGGAACCACAGTGAAAACTTGAAAAAACAGCCCTAACTGTATGGATAGTATGCCAAGGAGGGTGGATGCACTGGTCAAAGCGAGAGGAGGTTTAATTAAATATTAATTTTCTTTTGTTTTAATCATTATTGCTGAATATTTTTTTCAATAAATAATATGTAACATAACAACTGTTTATAAATCACCCTTTACACTAGAATTATATGATTAGAAACAGTTCTATTGAATAAAATCCCAAATTTAGTGAGTATGAGTAAGGACTATGCTTAGTATTTATCATTTTAATATCAGAAAAAAGTACTTATGTTCGTTATGTTAAGGTATTCACAGATTTACCTACAACGATAAAATGTACTTACTGCTGAAGATATTGATTATTTTTCATGCAACCTCCTTAAATTACGATAGCTGAGATGTAAAATAATTTATTAACTATGTAATTATAAATATAATCATCATTCAATTAAATATATAAGGTATCATAGATGTTTCTGAAATAATGTGCATCACTTCGGCTTACCTACTCCATTTAACCTTAGTTTTATAACCGATATTTCAGTTAAGACAAATCATCTTGATCAAAACGAAATTTTTCAAACCAAAAAATAAAAAATTACAATCAGAAATTAGGTAAACTTCAACAAGAAGAGAGTGTGATCAACTGATTGGTTGCATTACCCAATTTGTGGTGCATAGTAAGTTGTAAAAAAAGTTATTTACTCAAGTTGTGTTTCTATTGAACTTACCCAATTAACTGCCTGATAGAAAATTTTAAGTCGTATTTTAGTAATTAGTGTGTAATTAAAACTTTAATTTTCTAATGAAGATTTAAATATACATTAAAACTGTTGACAAAACCAAAACCATCACAAATTTGTACTAAATTAACCTCAATTATAAACTTCGATATCAACTCCTCACGAATAATCTAAACTAAATATCTCAATACTAACACAAAAAACACTTAAGAGATAAATTGAAATAGAAATATTTGGTGTAGTATAAAAATATCTAATCAATCGATAAGAACCAGATTTGAGTAAAGCAACTCACTTTACGAATTACATAGATAAAGATCAAAACAATATTGTACATTGTTTTACAACTATTATTCAAGATATTGTAATTTATAGAACGCACCAACAATGTATAAATAAACGGATATCTACACTATACTTCTTCAATTTTTTAAATACCAAAAGGCTAACAACAAAGAACTACCTGTACGTGCAAAAGCAAAACACTGCTCAATGAAAATAAGCCCAAAACAATAAACACACCGCAAAATGAATAAAACTTCTCTTCATACACAACTAGAAAGTGTTATTGCTTACTCTTTAACAACGAAAAATGGGTCCTCCAACGTCATGTCAATTCGCGTAGGCAGGCAAGTCGTTGCCCAATAAAACTAACGATAAGTTGTGTGTGACCATCGAGCTAACTATTTTATCTCGTTTACTGAACAAAAAGCAATTGTGTGTAATTATGTAGTAAACAATGATAAGAAACATGAATTATTGACAAACTCACCTATGTTAAAAACCCCACACTTACACGCAAGTGTAGGCAACTTTAACTCCATCTTAACTTACTTTTATGAAAAAATTCAAAAGTATGTATGTAAAGCCACCTCAAACACCTAATATTAGCAAGTAACGGGCTTAATAAATTATTCGATTGACAATTGCAATACAATTTAATGATTTTCATAAATAAAATCATGTTTTAAATTTGCCGGTATCGTGACTTCATCGGCAGGGATTTTTATTTTGCGCAGATGCGGTCTTGATAGCGGTATTTAAATCATTACTACTTTATTTTTAATTATTCAACCATTCACATTTTTTTTTAATTATAACTAATTATTGATTTACATGAAAAAACGATTACCAAAATGTTTAACAATCTTCAGAACACATTAGACTACTTTACAATTTCAATTGTTTTTAGAAAATCTTAATTACACAATTTTTGCAAGATTCAACAAGTTAAATCCTGCATTTACTTATAAAGTGAAGAGGAAGTAACAATGTCGTCAGTTACGTTTAGACCTTCACCAATGTTCCTTCAAAGTAAAAGAAAGACAATGTTTCCTTTACGATTCCGAATTATGCTTTGCAAACTTATAATTTTAATTTTTGAAAATCTAGTTGCTGGTGTACCTATAAGCACTACAACCGAACTGCCAAAAATACATAGAAGAATTTCATTAAGAGATTTGTATAATGCATTAAAATTCCATTTTAAGACTTGCTATAATGTTTATACTGCGTTATTAATAATATTCTTATTTTTAATTGTTGTTTACAACTGCATAAATACTAGAAGAAAGAATATATTTTCCGGTAACGATGAAATTGTAAAAACTCAAAAATTCTTCTGCGACTTAAATGCCACTTGTAAGCTGTAAAACTTAAGTGTATTTAATTTATTTATTGTTAATCATATGCTTTTCATGACATAATTTTAAATGTAAATATTTATTATTACTTAACAAGAAAAAAATATTGTTTTATGTTGATGTAATTAGAAATAATAGCAAAAAAAACTTGAATATGGGATATCTATAAATTAGTACTATTAGGTACTATATGACATGTATGTATTTTGTACCGTAGTTTTAAAGTGTAAATAGGTTTGTTAAATATTATTGAAATACAGTTTCTATTAACTTATCATGTGTAATACATTTTTCCTAAGACCATGTACGAAAGTGATTCATATTGCACAATTAACTGTACAGAAAATAATACTTTCGCACACTAGTGCGTTTCACTTTCACTCATTGTACCCAATACGAAAGTAAAAAACACGTGTGCCTTTTACTTTCGCATTGCTTTTCTATAAGTTACCGTAGCAACTACCGGTTGTCATCGGCCTGACAAGGAGTTCGGTCGAGATCAAAGTCGCCTTACCTATTCACATAAATAATATTAGCAAGTTCATGGCACTACCATAGTGATTTAAAATTATTTGACAAGTTTAAATATTCAAGTAATCTTCTTTCCCGCTTGTATGATATCTACCACTTTCGTAGCTGACATCTATTCTCGAAACCGTTCGTTTCTAAACGTATGCGATAACAGCGAGTTATCGAATCCGAAATTGAGTTTTGTATTCTCGAGTTTAGTATGCGTTAAAAGTCGATTACTTTTCGTTCGACACTGTAACGTAAAAAATTAATACTCTGTCCTCTGAATTATAACCTTACTTTTGTCTGCAACTTACGTTAAATATAATCGAAACGATACTTTAGAATTTTTGAAACTTTTAATTGTTAGTGTTATTTAAATTTTCTAATAATTATACGGATATTGTTATCTATAAGTTGTGTATATTGTAGTTTAGTTATATATATTTTTTTGATAAGTAACAAATTAAAACCTACTTATCATGTCTCACGTTTAATGCAATGAACGAAATCGCATATTTTCAATTAATCCCTATAATAGAGGAAGCAGAGCAGTTAGCTGAAAGACGAAGAAGATATTATCGATCAATTGATGCATTTCAATTATCTGATATTCAATTTATTCAGTTGTTTCGATTAAACAAAGAATTGACAAATACATTAATAAATATTGTCTCGCAACACCTACCAGCTCCATCCCGAATGTCTGTGCTTAGCATTCAAACTAAGGTGAAAACATATTTAATTTTTGATACCTATGTATATTATTAACCTCTCACTGTTACAGGTGTTAATTACACTACGTTTTTTGGCTACTGGTAGCTATCAAAAGAATATTGGTAGTGATCTCATTTTGGCAAAAAGTCAGGCATCTGTTTCAAGATCTTTACATGAAGTTGTAGATATTTTGAATCAACCTCAAATTTTTAATGAGTATGTCCGATTTCCTGGAAACTTAAACGAAATGAATGTATTACGGAATGGGTAAGAAATCTACTGTTAGATATCCATAATAATCCATTACACATAAGTTGCACAATTAAGAGTTTCTTGATTTGCCTTGATGTATACAATGTCATGATTTATTCTTGCGCTTTACCAAATAGTACCGAAATTTGTTTCACAGTAGTCTTATAGATGTCTTGTACTTATTTACAGATTTTGCCTTTCCTGGTGTCATTGGATGCGTGGATTACACACATGTGGCTATAACTCCACCAAGTGATGATGCAGTATATCCAGAGCATATTTACGTTAACCGAAAAGGATATCATTCTATAAATGTTCAGCTTGTAAGTATTACATAAACCTTCGATATTTTACTATGTTTAACAACTGTATACAAAACTAAAATGGTTTTTCAGATATGTGACTGGAAGTTAAAAATTTTAAATGTTAATGCACGGTATCCAGGAAGTTGCCATGACACTTTTATATGGAACAATTGTAATGTTCTAGATGTGATGCAGTATTTACATGCAAATGGTCATAATGACCTCTATCTTTTGGGTAAATTTAATTTGTAATTTGTTTTGTATCTTTTTAATAAATACATTTAATTAGGTGACTCAGGGTATGCTCTACGACCATGGTGTTTGACATCACTTAAACAAGATCCTCTTCCTGGTTGTCGCGAAAAGGCATATAACAGATGCCACCGAACAGCAAGAAATATTATTGAGAGGTGTAATGCAGTGTTAAAAATGAGATTTCGATGTTTATTGAAGCACAGTGTTCTCCATTACAACCCTAACAGGGCTTCAAAAATTATAAATGCATGTGTTGTATTGCATAACATGTGTATAGATAACAATGTGCCAGAACCAGAAATAGAAGCTGATGAAGAAGTGGACTTCGGTTTTATTATCAATAATGAAAATTTAGAAATTGAAGAAAATGTGGGGAGAATAAAATGTATTATAGCTAATTATTTCACAAATAATTAAAACTATCATTGTTCGGAGTAAAATTTATTAGTACATACTTACAAACTAGATTGTATTTTATTTACATGAAACTATTTTTTACATTTTAAGAATTAAAAAAGTTGATTGCATTATCACTTTCTTGATAATGCTTCCAAAGCAAATGCAATGTGGAAAGCTTCAGTTTGAGATTTTAAAGTGGCAAGTTTTTCTTTATAATAGTTTTGTTTTATTAGTATTTTTTGTTTTATTTGGTGGTTGAGCTCATGCGCTGCTGTTAAGCTGCTGCTTAGTCTTTGTGATGCAACAATTCATTTTCCTAAAATCAAACAAGTTAGTCATATTCATCATATGTAGTATCATGTTACCTTTTTTTTTAGTTGTTGAATTGTTGGTCTTCTCTGAATGAACATTAACAGTTTCTTGGTTTACTACTTCATTCTCAATAGGTCATCCTGCTATAAAAACAAATGTTTTATACAACCCACCAAGTGAACTAACTTAAGTATAGAAAGTACCTGTTATCTGAAGAACTTCGGTCACTCCCCCCTCATTTTATTATATAGCCGAGTTGTTAAAACAGGTTTGTTCTTTGGTTGAATCGACAAAAATTATTTCTGTATTATTTAAATAGTGAAAATCCTAGAATTACTTGCTATTAAAATTTCAAAGAGACTCAGTAATATATAACTTACATGATTAAATTGATTCTAAAACATCATCATTTACTTCAACAGAAGAGATTATACTTAACAACTCCTCCTCCGTATTTGTCAATACATCCTTATTTGTGGGCCTCCTCCTGTAACCATTCTGTTTCTTTATTTTTGAACTCTATTTTTGTTTTAGAATGGAAATCTTGCCAAGTCTAAACAGTAAATTTAACAATACAAAAATCAAAAACGTTAATTAATTTCTTTTCCTTTCTCCATTGCTTCCAATCCTTTTTCACCCCAGGAATTGCATTTAATTCTGTTTCAATATTTTTCCACAATTGTTGTGCATTTTTGTATGTAAATGTAGCAGAAAATTTACTTTTTATTAGTTGTGGATTCTGCTTTATATATTGAAACATCTGTCTGTGCTTTTCTTAAATTCGCCCATTTCTAGCACTAATACTACCTTTCGGGTCCATTGTAAAATTAAAAATGAACACAAAAATACTTACAGGTAATAGAGCTACGTGTTTGGTTTGACTCATACAACCTTCAAAAAAGATTAGAACCTTATGGGGTGTTTTCTTATAATAAAATTTATGAATAACCATTGTTTAGTTGTTTTTAGTCTAATCCGTCTATTAATGCGCATTTGAGATTTTGACGGTGAAATACGCAATTGTCATTTGTCGACAATTGGTTCTCGTACGAACTTATTCACGACTACCTCAAAAGCATTCGTTAAATACAAAACTTTAGCGAATACGCTCGAGAATACACTTTTTGGTACTAAAGCCTTTCACATGCATTCGAAATATTCGTATACGTTTGTTAAACGAACGGTTTGAAGAATAGACCCTCTGGTTATATAATATACTTTTAGATACGACGATTACTGTAAATAGTCAAAAACACACAGTCGACAATCAATGTAAGATGTCTATAACGCATGGTAAAAGAAAACGCGCAGCTGTAAGATAAATCGCATAGCTTCCCTAGCAACTGTCAATAGACGTCATTTTATTCAAAATTTATTATTTACATATTACACGTTGAATTTTATTTTATATATAAATGGTAGATGACATTTATTAGATATAGAACTGCATTTAAAATAAAGAATTATTTGGAATTATATAATTATTTGTTTCGGTTCCTTCGACCCGCCTCTTTTAGCTGCCTGGATGTATCATAATAGTAAACATACATATGGTATAACGTATAAGCCGTCAAACGATCAAAATTAAGTAGGTCGTGATAGACATTTGCAAACGAACATCAAGAATTGTCAATAAACTTTGTATTTTATTAACCTTAAAACTGGTTGTTGTTCAATTAAAAAAATGTCGAGTGACAGTGAAATGGATTTTAACTCCACCCAATATTACTGAAACCGCAGAAATAGCCAAAAGCAACTTATTTACGGCGAAATCTGAGAGTCGGTACAAAAATATGTACCAAAAATTCATGGATTGGAGGTTAAAAAACGGCGTGAACTCATTTTCCGAGAATGTTATGATGACATATTTCCAAGATTTGTCAAATAATATGAATCCTTCTTCACTTTGGTGTTTTTACTCTATGTTGAGGACCACAATTCATACAAATCATAATATAAACATTGCAAGATATTCCAAACTACAAGCCTTACTTAAAAGAAAATCTGACGGATTTAAACCCAAAAATCCCAAATTTTAACAAACGAGAACATTAACAATTTCCTAGAAAATGCACCAAATAAACATTTATTTATGAAGGTAAAATATATTGTGCTCATTAGACTGACGATATGTAAATTTTAATGTTATTTTAGGTTGTTCTTATAATTGGTATGAGCGGTGCCTGCAGAAAACAAGGATTACCTAATATAAAACCATCGCATGATCAAGATATAGGAAAAAATATAGTTATTAAAATTCCCGATTTAAAAACTAAACGACAACGTTCTTTTGTGGTTTCAGAACATTTTTACCCCAACGTGAAAAATATATTAACCTTCGCTCTGCAGTAAATGAGGCTACAGAATTACCTTTTTACGTACCAAAACAAATTGCTATATACCTAGGGCTACCAGACGTAGTATAGCTTATATAGGACACTGTTTCCGGCGCTCGTCTGCTACTATTCTTCTTGATGCGGGTGGCGATCTATAAGATTTAAAAAGGCACCGCGGATGGCAGTTATCGACCGTAGCTGAAGGCTATGTAGATAATTCCCTAAATAATCAAACAAACAATTCATCTAAAATAGCATCTGCTATAGCAGGTACAAGTAATAGTGATGAAAATGAAAATTTACTAAACACAGCTAATAATGTAAATCTTTCTTACGCTTCAACAACCAAAAGAACCGATTTACCGTTGGTATTTAATAACTGTACTGTTACTATAAACAATTATTATAATAACTAATGTTATGTAATTAAATGTTATACATTAAAATTATTAAAAATATTTTATTGTTGATGTTAAAATATTAATAATATGATTAATACAAGTAGAAGTAGGTCGTAGGTAAAGTATAGTACGTAACACGTGTTGTAAAGCATTTTACACACTCACGGAATTACGTAACTTTTCCATTCTTGCGTAAAATGCGTCTTACAACACACGTTACGTAATATACTATTATTTCATACTGTCCGGTAAAGTGCACTTTACATCATCGGAGCCTATAAAGGAAAAACTTCACTAAACAGTGAAAAATATAGAAATAAATTTTTCTAAAAAGTAATAAAAAGCTGGTGATACGGGGATCGAACCCGGGGTCTTTCATATGCAAACCGAACGCTCTACCACTGTGCTACTGCAGCTGCACTTGTTCATCAAAAATCAATGCAGATAAATAAAATTATCTACAGTACGAAATAAAATACATAACTCTACACGTCTGATGTTATTTACTATTTGAGGTGTGGTAGGCAACCCATTATACGCTACGGTTTTAAAGGGTAAATAACGATATAAAATGGGGATACTGTATTTATTCAGGTGACTTTTTAAAAACCGGATCCCTTATTAATAAAAAACTAAAGAAATATAAATATGTCGTTTACAGAAAACAGAAATTTTCATTGAGGCGATCATCTATCCAAATTTTTTTGTTAATCCCCTTCCCCCTCTTTTGTCACAGACGCCATTAAAATAATTGAAATAAGCTAACCCTTGTGACCAACTAGTGTAAGGGTTTAAACAAGAGATAATCTACTGGCTCTGTAAGCTCATTACGTATGTAAGTATCTGGTGTGGAACAACATACGACTTTCCAACCTACAAAGTGGAAATTGAAATAAATGTAATAATTTTAATAGTAATAATGTTTTAATACGTTAATAACGAAAGTAGATAACATTGTAAAAACAAAAACAATAATCTATGTCAGATGAACGTTTAAAATTTCATTTTATATAGAGCTAAATTGAACATGTAGATGCTAACTTGAAAAAGAAATTCCAAAGGCGCGTTTTATAAAAACATTGATAATACAGTTTTCAATCTTATTTAACTAATTTTAAGGGATTTTGGATTCGTATTAAAATAATTTACAAAGAAAAGCTATGTGAAATTAAGTTATCTTCGCGCTTTCTTATGAAAATTAATCGTTATTCAGATATTGAAAAAAATTGAGGGTGTGTAGACTGGGACAAGCATCCTTGGTGACGTCACAGAGGATCGTCCTATTAAGGAGAGATTTCACGAGACAGGTAGAAATCTTAAACGTAAAGCGGACGAGAAAATCGTGGACGGTTCGGGCTATAAAAGAGTATGTCTTTCCAATAATAGTCATTCTCTAACGAGAGCTGCTGAGAATAAACCTACTTACGACGATATATTTTCAAAATAATGACTTTTCTACATGCACGATCGTGTGAATGCATCAAGTCCGAGTTGGATTTGTTCACTTTAGCATCGACGAAGACAAGTATCTAGTGAATGGATATTTTACAAACCCTTATCAGCCCTGAGCGATGATGCCCCAATAGAATTTGTAGTGCCCGGACATGAAAACGATTACATAAATTGAAGTCAGATCATGTTGTACATCACAGCTAAAGTTCTAAAGCAAGAGGATACAGCGCTTACTGTCACGGATGATGTAGCACCGGAAAACAATTGCATGCATTCGCTTTTTTCACAAGTGGAGGTTTACTTAAATCAGAAGATGGTGTCACAACCAAACAACACCTATACCTACCGCTCATATATCGAGACGCTGCTAAACTATGGAAAGGAGGCCAAGATTTCACATCTAGGTTGAACCATGTGACAATGATACAGCCGAGTAGATGAATGCACTGGGACACGCAAATAACGGTTTCTCAAAAAGTCAAGCACTTACAGCGACCAGAAAACAGATTGAGATGATTGGCCACGTGCACTCGGATTTGTTTAACCAAGAGAAGTTTCTCATAATCGGTCTTGACTTAAAGGCTAACTTTATACAATCAATAGATACCTGTAGTCTAATGTCGACACACGGCTTAAATTACAACACGAAAAGCATGGACGCTAGTGTACTGGTGAGGCGTATCACGATCAATCCCACAATTATAATTCCGCACACTAAAGCTTTCTAAAAAACTGCAGCAATTTTTACAAGGACAGACGTAAGAGTGTCAACTATACTTGCGGGCATATTGCGAAACTCATTGGATAACGTTTTCCTGGGTCAGTTACCTAAACGATGCATCGTTGGATTTGTAGCAAATAAAGCCTTCAACAGTGATTACGCTTCATATTCGTTCAATTTTATCGCAGCAATATTAACTAGATGTGGTTATATATTGCCAACGAGCAAATTCCTCTGAAGACCTTACAACCAGACTTTACAGCTAATGGTTTACATGTAAGGGCACATCACACCTTATTCTCCGGTACGGGTATTCGGTTATTGAATGAGGGCAACAATATATCGAAAAGTGATTACCCCACGGTTACTGTTTAATGGCCTCTGACCCAACTCCTGACTTATCTGCTAACGTTAGTTAGAAACGGTTCTCTGCGGCTGGAAGTCGGCTTTGAAGAAGCTCTTGCGAAAACTGTTTGATGTAGGCCAAATCCGATAACGCGATCGAGATCGATAAACATCGAAATGTCATCGTTGAATTTAGCTGTTAAAAAGGGTAACTCTAGATCGCAAGCTTCAGTGTACAACAGCTGGAAGAAGATGGACGCGCACTTAGACATATAAGGGTTTAGAGGTGTTAACAATGATTTCATACCGAAATAAATCGCCGTGGTTACAGATTGTGGTGATTTATTGCTGATGCTCGTAAAACCACCTCCAGATTATTTTGTATCAAAACCCATGTCAAGACAGATAAGGTATTTAGACTGGACTGAAGTGGCGATCGGAGTATGTACCCTACAACGATTTACAAGATAAGTAGATAAAAGTGTTGCTACCTTTTAACAAAATTCCCGTTAAGGGTAGTGAAAAACAACAGTTTTTAAGATTTCTTAACAAGCCAATAATAAACCTGGCCGAGATTGTTGTCCGCCGATTAAAAAGTTGAAAAAGGAAACAAAGGCGTATAGCTGTTTAAACCATAACATCGAGGCGTTTGTGTGCTTGGAAAAACGCATTACTATTGCAGGACTGGACGCATAACTCCAAAGATTTATGCCGTACAAGTGTTTGAAATTGATCCTCAACCACAAGAATGTGTTTCGACTTGAATGTGCTTCTAATCAATTACCGCGGCACGCACCTAGACCGTGTGCAATTATTGTGAACACGGATCCAGCAAACAAACCAGATTGTACAGATATCTACATTGACGAGAATGGTAACGGGGAGTATCTTGATTCCTTTGGACGACCCCCGCTAGGCTACCAGTTACGTTTCCTTGAGAAGAATTCTAGATGGTTCCGCTACAACAAAACTACGCTGCAGGATTACCATTCGAATGTGAGTGGACTTTATACGATAATGTTTTTGTGTTTTAGATTAAATAATTTACCAATCATCGATTTTGTAAATAAGTTTTTCGCTACATGTTTGATTATAAATGGCGAAATAATCAAGTTATTATATAATGCTTGTTTTTTTTACAATTCTACTCTAATAAATAAAAAGAGTGTTGGTACTTTAGTGGTTTTAATTACGACTTAGGGCGACTGTAACATGTGATTCTAAGTTGAAACTAGTTTCAGCTAGAGAAACCTAGATACAGAAACAAGACGCAAGTCTGATATTGGTTCAAAACAATTTCTACGATCAGCCAAGTGTTCAGAATCCCTATGCGGGCACCATACTATTTCAAATTCCCCACCATAACAGTTAAATCTACTTTTAAAATATACTAGCCAGTATCAACCTCTATTAGAAAAAACATTCATTAGTTTCAAAAATACACCAGTAGATGGCATCACAAGCAATCAGGGAGCCAGACAAGGAGCGAAGACCTGAGAACAAGTTCCGGAGGCCTATAGTTGCCTTATTAGATGGTATGCGGACCCACTTGTTGAAGTACCATTTCAAAATTTTATTTTTTTCACCATAGTAAACAAGGGGGCCCGAACACGGGGGCGAGACCCTAAAGCAAGCAAGTTCCGCAGTCCTTTAGCTATCTTACGAGACAGAATCACACTCCTTATTATAATACTATTTCAAATTTCAAGTTTTCCCTCCATAGTAAACCCAAACAGAGGGGCGAACACTGAGAGCAAGTTACGGAGTCCTATAGCTGTCGTACAAGATGGAATCGGGTCCTCATTATTAGAATACTATTTCAAATTTCAAGTTTTTCGGTCATAGCAATTACAAAAGTAGCCGACAAAATAAAAATGGCCGCCAAAACAAAAATGAATGGCAAACCACGTCCGCAAAATGGCCAGCAAGATGATCGTCAAGATAGTCGACAAGCCCGCCCACAAAATAGCCATCAAGATGTTCGACAAGCCTCGCCCTTAAAATGGCCTCCGGTCACGTGACTACCCCCTCCTTGACCCGCTCTTCCCGCCCCGCCCGCCACTACTGTCACGGAGTGGGGGTATGGGGTCACAAAAATGTTGTGGGGAGGAGTGAATCGTCAACATACACAATGTGAGTGTGCACCTGTTTCTTGTGTTAAAAGGACACTGGATACATTTGGTTTTAATATCCAAATTAAATGGAATCAATACACATCTTAATAATACCGAAAAGACAAGAGATCTGGAGCTTCATCTCCAAAGCATGTGTGAAATGTTGCTAGTGTTTCATGCTGCTTGTTACAAATATCCGCTCATTTTTACAATCAGTACATTATACAATTGTAAAAAATGATGGACTCGAACGTATTTAACAATCGGCAATAATACATATTTTACGATGTGTTGTAATCCTAAATTTTGATTGGCATATTTGAACAAGATTTGATTTTAAGGGTTAGTGAGGCTTAACGCTTTCCTGACCCTGTGGATAACTCAGAGCTCACTGGTCACTAAAGTGTTTAATAAAAATAATTTTGAGCAAATATAAGGAGCAAGGCAGCCCACCCACTGCTCCAAAAATCGCGTTAAAAGGTATACCTACTTGTTAGCTATCAAATTTTCCTATATTCGTGAATCTGTAAGGCAATAAGAAAGAACTATTCTAGCTTCGAATTATTTCTGAACCCTTCCTTTTTTATTTGAGTTATTGTACGACCAAATTTGAAAATTCGTGTGCTCGTTATGGTGATTTAAAGGAAAAACGGCATTTTTTAGGTAGGTACAAAAATTCCAGGCACGGAAGTTCTGAAAAACTACAAATGTATGCGCTGGTATTTTAGTATCTTGCTCCTGAGGTTCTAAACTATGAGTATAAGCCACAAATTGGCCTTTACCTAAATTCTTCAACTCGAAAATCGAAACATCCTGGGATAACAACACTCTTGAAAGGATATTCATTAAGCATCGTTACGAAATTAGTTCATAAACATTAGGTTTTATTAATTGAGTTAAAATAATAAGGAGGTAAACACAGAAATGTTCCACACAGGCAGAAGTGGCCTCTCGTGACTATAAATGATGTATCGGTAATGGCTGTTAAATTGGTGTTATAGAAATGCTCCAATAAAAACCTAGAAACGTTTTGATCTATCGAAAGACTTAAGCCAATGTAGCTCAGTCATTTCATGTTATAAGTTACAATTTGAATAAGTAAAGTGTTGCAAAGTGTTTTTCTACTCCTATATACGTAACATACGATTAACGAAACTGTACTATATGCGTAAAATCTCCATATATATATATATATATATATATATATATATATATATATATATATATACAAGGTGATGTATAATAAGTGTACAAAACTTTGACATCGTGTTCAGGAAGTCATTTTAAGAAAAAAGATGTTATATGACGATAGGTCGTATTTTGTTTATTTATTGAACTACATCAGATTTAAATTTTATTGAATTAGAAATAATCATTACAGTACAACTTTAAAACCTTTTAGCCATGGAAATAAACGACATAATTTGTGAAACATTTAAGTTGATAGTATAGCTGAATATGCAGATATTGTTTATCTGTATGAGTATTGTAATGGTAACGGTCTTCAGGCATATAAAGTGTCGCGAAAGATTTCCTGATATACGTCAACCGTGTCCCAGAGTTTTCGGCCGTACTTTCCAACGACTCAAAGAGACTGGTTCAATTGTTGTTCCACGTAATGATCGAGGTAATCACTCTAGAGAAGATATTGCCAATAACGAAGAAAATGTAATTGATGCAGTGTTGGACAACCCCACACTCAGCACTAGACGCATCGTAGCGCATTTTCGTCCATCTCAAAACTTTGTATGGCGAACACTACATCGTGAGCAATTACATCCCTATCACATTAAACGTGTCCAGGCATTCCACCCGGAAGATTACACTAGCGTGTAGAGTTTTGTACTTGGTTGTTACAAAAATCGCCGAAGATGCAATATTTTGAACTAGAATAGTATGGACAGATGAGGCCCAATTTACTAGAGAGGGTATTAATAGCACTCATAATTACCATCTATGGGATCTCCAGAATCCAGATGCTATTAGACAATCGCATTCAACACCGTTTTAGTGTGAATACTTGGGCTGGTATCTTTAACGGAGAACTGCTTGAATTAGAAGTTTTACCACACTGGCTAAATGCAAAACACTATTTAACTTTTCTTGATGAAACGCTTTTTGAGAAGATTGAACATATTTCTCTTCTTGTTCGGCAACAAGTGTGGTTTCAGCACGATGGCGCTCCGCGTCACTACGATAGACAAGTACGTCACTGGTTGAATGGACATTATCTTGACCGATGGATTGGTCGGGGAGGTTTTGTTGCTTGGTCGCCAAGATCTCCCGACCTAAATCCTTTGGCTTTTTTTCTTCTTTGGGGCCATTTGAAGCAACTGGTTTACAGTGTCAAAATTAATATACGTGAACAATTACTTGACCAGATAACAAATAGATTTAACGAAATTCGGCAAGATGGTGCAACAATAGCGCGTGTTTGAGACTCAATGGTTCGCAGGTGTCATGCTTGCATTGGTGCTCAAGGGGGGCATTTTGAACTTTATAGACAATATTTTTCTTAGTAAAATAAGATTGGCAACAATGTCTTTAGAATTTAGATCTTAGAATATAGATCTCTGTATTAATAATAACGGATGTCATTTATTTTTAAAATTGATTGCTTTTAGACTTCAATTAAGTTTATCGCACAAGAAAATGGTTACAGAATTTATGCTTTCGTAATGTGTTAAGAACGTTGTCGTAATAATGGAATACATTACAATCTTAAAAATAATGACTAATATCATTGTTTATTATTATGCAATAACAGGTTTAATCTAAGATGCAATTCATTGGAAAATGTTCAGGTTACAAGGGAAATGTTTAAATATAAACTGAATTAATACAAATATTTTTGTTTTAGAATCATTATATTAGTAAATATCCAAATAAGACGTGTTATTTAACCTCAACTTTAATATAATGATAGTAAAAGAGAAGTGATTTAAAGTTTTCACTGTGTTGTGCATAAAAGTGGTTTGAAGTTTTCTGAGAACACTGTTTGCATTAGGAAAAGTGGAATACAAAAAAAATCAAGTGACAAATTATTTCCCCACCATTTGCTGGAAATGGCTAATCAAATATTTTCTGTTTCAATCAAGCCACCTATTTTAAAGTTGTAAAATGCTTATCTTTTTTGGGTTTTTTAATGGTGTATTTTAAATTGTACAATCTAAACGTTTCGATAACACTTACAGTTATCTTCGTCAGTAGCAGTATCTATTAAAATTGTTAAGGATGTTGAAAACAATTTTGTCAAAGTTGAAAAAGTAAAACATAAACGTCAGCCTGCTATTAATATTAACTTAGGAATTTTTTGCCACCTCGTATCAAAAAATTGCATAGAATTCAATTAATCGATATGTTTCTAACCTAAATCTAAGTAAATAACTTTTGTTTATAAAGTTTACTTATATAAAGCAAAATATGTCTGAAAATGCGTTATATCCATGTATTTTATGGAAACGAGCGGTTTTGGAATTTTTTCAAGTTAGCATCTATGTCTATTAATCTCCATCTCACATGAAGTTTTAAACGTCCATCCGACATAGATTATTATTTTTGTTTTTCAGTGTACCCTATTGTCATTATGAACGTATTAAAAAAATGATTTCAGTTCTTTTAATTTTCACTTTGTGGGCTGGAAGGTCGTATGTTGTTGCACACCAGATATATTAATTTCAGAATATTGTAAAAACGGTGAATCTTTCGACAGATGATTTAGATTAATGAGCTGTTTGATTTTTTTTGTCAGATTTTGCGTTTGCGAAAATCTAAATATTAGTAAAACTTGTAACATGAATTTCTATAGCAACAACCTGCATTGTAGACTATTAGCTTTGGATATCTGATAATTTCATTTGATAGATATGTCAGTGTTACATTAGTAGGCCCACATTCCTAAGGTGTGTAACTAGTACCTGACAGACCTTGCATCTTCAAACTTGTTGCACACTTATTTTTACTGTTATGTCAAAGACATACAGAAGTGAAACTCGCTTTGTCAAATTTTTTAGAATATTATGTTTCTTCTTCTTTTTGAAATTAATTATAATTTTTTATTTCTTGAGCTCCTTATGCGCGAATCACATTAGTATTATTTTCGACTCATCCGAAAATGAAACACGAACATAGACCACCTAAGTCATTTGCTCGCAAAGTAAACTGCGAGTAGGACCATAATAAATCCTTAAGAATTGTCCTCTCCCAAACATAGAAAAACACTACTTACAACTCTGGGTTTTTTTAGATTTATTCCCAAGCCCGCACAGAAACAAAAACCGTTATACGATCTGATAAAATAAAAACCAGAAGGCAACCAACTGTAAATCATTTTTGTTTCGAAGTTATATAAAATTTTATCTGAGCAGTAACGGTACTTAAATAATATTGGTCAATTCAGCATTGATAAACGACGCATATTTCAGAAGGAAAACGTTATGGTGAATTCATTCATCCAGCATAAAACAAATATCGCAAAACGTCGACTCTTCTGTCTTAGAAGAGGACCAACAAACTTACTATAGCCAGGCCAAGCGCTCTCAGTGGAACTGTTTGGCATCCATACAATCTGAAAGGTAGATATCAAGCTTATGACAGCAAAAAACTACGTGACCCAACTGTAAATGTCATATCTAGAAGCTCAAAACCCAAAAACTATTAAACCATTATACCAAGTTTCATGTTATAAACTAGAAATTGACGAAAGTGTTTAATACTACATTGAAAAGTTGTCTTGCTTTCATTTCATTTTACTTGAATTCATAAAAATAATAAACAAAAAATACTGACAGAAAAGTAGTCATGTTACGCCTCTGTATTCAATTAAGAACGAAACATGCAGTCAGGTCTAAACTTTAATTATCTAACCAAAGAGTCTTAAATATCTGATAAATGAAACATAGTAAAGTCTGCTATATCAAATAAAACAATCGTAACCGTTTATACTTAATTTTGTTATTGTCCTTATACCAATTTATTCTATTATATACAAATATCTTTGTTTGGAAGTAGTAAAATCGCATTCATATTTTCAAAAGTACCCGCGTTAACATTGCTACCAATAAAATCAAGTGAATTTCTCTTCTGCGTTATGACGTTTGCTTTCTCTTTGCAAATGGCTTTTTTCCGGTTAAGGCAAGTTTGAGATTACTGTGAAAAGCCTTTTAAAGTGTAAGTGTAATTTTTGATTGATTATTGTGTAAAGAATAGTAAAAACAAAAAAAAGATCTAAATGAATACCAGTAAATATTTGAAAACAATTTAATAATACCCGCCAATCTTTTTAAAAGCATAGTTAGCACGTGTTCAGAATTAAACGTACGGTAATTTTTCATTGCGCCTTATTGAAGTAGTTGAATAACTAATATGATGATTTTTAACGTATTCTGACACTTCTTGTCTGAATTATTGTGAAGTAAAATTTATACTGAGAAATATTTTAAAACCTAACCCTAATACTTTTGTAAGTGTGATGTTTTAATGAAGTTCTTATTTACAGTTCAACCATGGGAGACGATTTTGATAATTTTGATGATGTAAAGATAGTTTCTAAGAATATAGCTCCAGCAGTTGCAGATCTTCCAGAAATAAAACTTTTTGGAAGATGGAGTTGTGACGATGTGCTTGTTTCAGATATGTCACTCGAGGTAATTATTTTAAACACAATATTTCATGATTGAAAAACTGATTTTAGGATTATATAGCAGTAAAAGAAAAATATGCAAAATATTTACCACATTCATCTGGAAGATATGCTGCAAAACGATTCCGTAAAGCACAATGTCCAATTGTTGAACGGCTTACAAATTCGCTTATGATGCATGGGCGAAATAACGGCAAAAAATTAATGGCAGTGAGAATAGTTCGACATGCTTTTGAAATTATCCACCTTTTAACTGGAGAAAATCCATTACAGGTATATTAATGTAAGCAAAATTTTTATAATGTTTCTGTAAAGGTTTTAGTGACTGCCATCATTAACTCAGGTCCTAGGGAAGATTCTACACGTATCGGACGTGCTGGTACTGTAAGAAGACAAGCTGTAGATGTTTCACCATTAAGAAGAGTGAACCAAGCAATTTGGTTGTTATGTACAGGAGCTCGAGAAGCTGCATTCCGAAACATCAAGACTATTGCTGAATGTTTAGCTGATGAACTTATAAATGCTGCTAAGGTATATATCAAATATATGTATTATTTACCTAATTCTTTTTACTAGGGTTCTTCAAATTCGTATGCAATTAAGAAGAAAGATGAATTAGAACGTGTTGCTAAATCTAACCGTTAATTTAGGTCTTCTTTCGTTTGTTTATATCTACTACATTTTTACATGTTGTGGAATAAATAAAATAATATTTGCCTTGTTTTATTTATTACAATATTGGTATGTCCTTTATAATGCAATTGAACTGGATGATTTCGTTCAGTTGTTTCGCTTTAGGACTATATTAAAATTCAGTTTTTAATTTTTTTAAGAATATTCTTTTTAAAAAATTAAAACTGCTGAAGATAAAATATTTATTATTTTGCAATTTTTGGAGAATTGGTATTACTATTTTTTAAACATATAAAATGGTAGTTGGGTTATGAAGTGTGGTGCTCAAATTTTTGTTTCACATGGTATACATTTGCATGGTGCAATTTAAGTGATTTAAAAAATCTTTCAAATAAAAATGGTAGAATTATCAACTTTCTATTTTTTGATTTTTTTCTGATTTCATTGAGTTCATGGTTAATTTAAATGTGAAATTGCTTAAATTATAGGATTTTATCTGTTTTGCTGTTGAGAGAAACCAATTTTTGATTTAGTATTCTACAAATTTTGCATAGTATTTGCCATCTTTAATCTTTCCATTATGTAAAGATACATAATTATTGTTTTATATACTGACCAATCAATTTGTAAGAAAGAAAAATGTGTTCTACTAGTTTGGGTTGTCAGATATCAATTTATTATTTGGTCCAACAGTTGCAGTTTTGTAAGTTAGTTTTCAGTGACTAAAATCAAATTTTATATTTTCTATACTAGTAAAAATGAAAATATGATCAAAAATTTGTTTATTATCAACGTATTCATGCCAACTGAAACCTGGCTGCTTGACTGTTTTCCGTTAAAAAAAAATGCAACTGTTGGACAAAATGTCGCATATCACACGTGAGTGAAATGCCATAAGCAAGTGAGAATTTGTAGCACTTGTGCGTCAAAAATCTCACCTATAATGGCTTATTTCACTCACTTTGTAATATAATCTATTATAAACCTACTTATTCAATACCAGGATTAAATAATTAAATTAATAAGTAGGTAGGTAGTGATATTTGTAATTTGCAGTAATACAATTACTATCATTCAAAATAATTTAACAGGGAAATTGTTCTTTATGGCACAATGTAGTAATATAATTCTAGCAATAATAAAATTCAAAGAATAGACTGAAAAAGATATAGTCACAAATAAGTGGATAACTGACTTATAATTAGATATGCTATTCAGAAGCATAAGTAACTTTATCATATGCTGTTGTAAATCCTAAGAATACATAGTTAAGTGAAGTCATATACGAGAACAACTATGTTGAATACAAAACAGTACCAACATTTAATAATTTAAACTCTAATTCTAATTAGAAATTAGTATTATTATTTAACTCACAATTTTCAAAAAATTGTAATTATAGTATGTACTAGACAATTACGTTTGCCGTGGTGTGCTGTGACAATTAAAAACAAAATTGATTGTGAAATAATAGATATTGAATTATTTGTTGTAACCAGTTGTAGTTTGTACTTAAATAGTGAATATTAATTTATTAATGGCTTATTCCTCTGAAGAAAGAAATGATATGCCTTTTTGCTATTGTGTGTCTAACAGAGATGCTAATGCTGCTTCAAACTTATATCGAAAGAAGACAACCCGATGTGAGATTATTTGCCAAACTCGAATCGAATTAAAAAAAATATGGGGCTTTTACTAAACCTCAAAATTTTAAAATTAATGTTAACACAGAAACAGAAGAACGTGTTTTAACTTACGTCGAATTTAAACCTACTACATCTCTTCATGAAATTGCGAACGAGTGCAACACTTCCAAAGATGAAGCCCATGTTATTTTGAAACAAAATAATTTTAAGCCATATCATTTTCATATAGGAAATACATTGTATGTTGAAGATTATCAGAAAAGATTACGTTTTGCTAATGGTTGATTAATGAAAGTCGAGCAAATAATCTATTCTCAAAAACCATTCTTTTTACGGATTAAGCAAAATTTACAAACAACGGCGTCTTCAATAGAAAAATCATATCCAATAGTCTCAAGAAAATCATATTACGTTGAGAGGAGAGATCAATATGCTCTTTCATTAAACATTTGGTGCAGTATTATTGGTACCAAAATCCTTGGGCCGTTTTTTTATGAATACAATTTAAATTCCGAAAGATATCTAACGTTTTTACGAAACGAATTTGAACAAATTTTGGACGACCTTCCATTGAACGTAATTCAAAATTTGAATTATGTTCAACACGACGGGGCACCAGCACACAATGGATTACTTGTGTGTAACTATTTACAGGAACGTTTTAATAATTGGATAGGAAATCGAGGTCCAATAGCTTGGCCGCCGCGATTTCCAGGCTTAACCCCCCTGGTCTTTTTCTTGTGGGGTGCAATTAAAGACAAAGTGTACCGAGTAAAACCTTGTAATCTAGACTATTTAAAAAATAAAATTCGTGTTGCTATACAACAAATTAGAACTCAGTTTATTAAAATTTTAAAACGATGTCAAATGTGTGTTTAAAATAATGGACGGCATTTTGAAGCACTTCTATCATTGTTTTATCTGTTTATATTTTTTGCTGTTACTCTCCGTTGTAAGTTAAATTTATTTAGAACTTTTTTATTTTAATAATGTAGTACATTATTTCTTGTTGTTTCCAGAAATTTAGTAGTAGAATATGAGCTTATTTTGTTACTTAATGTTCACGACACTAATTTGTTTAATAAAATTATAATAACCTTTTTTTTTTAAAATTGTGAGTTAACTGATAATATTAAACATACAAAGCTATACATTTTTGAAATCAGACAAAAATAAGTCATCGAATAGGTCCATAGCACCTATAGTTGCCATTTAAAAAAATGTATGTTTGGGTTGTAGCTCGAAAAATAATTACTAAAAAAAATTTTTATTCACATTATCCCATTCTGCGTAAAAATAGCTATCAAAAGTCTCTCTTATAACTTTTTCGTATTTTGAATATTAAAAAAGATATAGCCGATTGAAAATTTGGAGGATTTTTAGTTATTTTCAGATATCTTAGAAAGTTGGCAACAATGTTGAATTTTCGTTATCGGTATTTGAATTATCATGTAATTCTGCCCAGCTTTGCTCATTTAACAGACTCTGTATCTCTTATAATAACAAAGATACCATAGAACGTTGGTAGATTCTAGACACCCGGTATACCTAGATAGTAAATAGATATTCCAATCTCTCTCATTACATATTTATTTATTTAACCGGTACATAATTACAAACTAATTCCTACAGAGGTAAATAAAATACCTGTAAGTAGGCATGGCTTAGGAATAAATTAATACAAAAAATCTTAATACGATGATAGCTTAAAAAAAGAAACGTATAATTCATGAATATCATAAGGGCGCAGGTACTGTTATTCCACATAAATATATAAATTTCATTTAACAAAAAAACATTAAAATTAATCCTATCAGAACCGAGTTGGTAGAGTTGTGGTAACATGACCTGCTTAGCATTCGGGAAGGTAATGGGTTCGATTCCCGTTACCGCCTACCCATAATGAGGATTTTTCAGGGCGTTTTTCTCACACATGTAGTGGCATGGTCACTGCGTATACGCACATTATCTGCGGCTATTCAGGCGAATGTTGGGTTAGTATCTCCCCTCTCAGAACCTTAATTCCGTTTCTTCTGACCACTCCCCTCCTTAATCCCACCATGCATATATGCTACGTAATGTAGCTGACAATCCATGATTGTGGCTGAAGGAGCGTGTAAAGCTCAAACAGCCCTCGCCCTTGGGGAGGCAATGAAACGCATAGCCTTTTCTATATGTTAGATTTAACCTAATTCTTTAATTTCAGTCTATCACTAAATTACTACTAGTATATCTTGGCAGTTGATTAAAGATTCTAATGGCAAAATCATAACTGATTTTGTCACAATTTTTTTTCTTTTTTTGGAAGGGGAATGCTCTTGTTTCTGGTTTTAGTATCCCTAGTATTGTTAATGACTCTCCAGATTATAATACTGGTATAGGATTGATTCAATTGCAAACGTTTGTTCTATGTTTAGAGGATAACTACACGTTAGGATTGAATATTTACTGATTATTTTGACTAATCTGGATTGCATTTGGTGTAACATATTTCTATATTTTTTATAAGCACCACCCCAGGCAAGTATTCCATAAGTGGCAATGCTGTGAAAGAACGCATAGTGCAAGTTTAAAAGAATATCTGCATGTATCTTGAGAATTTGGCAAACACGTATAGTAAATATTTTGTTTTGTTTACAATATGTTTATCCCATTTCATATTAAAGTCCAAGGTATTTGCAATTCTCAACTCTTTTCAACTCATTATTGCCTATCTTTATGCATAGATTGCCTGGGGACACTCATAGTAAATCCCGAACGTAATGTATACAGTTTTGTTGATATTGAAATAGTTGATTGTGTGCCTGCAGTTAGGTACGTGTTTTAGGTACTTATAAATTCCAAGTTTTTTCAGCATTTTGCCAAGTGTTATCAATTGCTATGATCACGGTGTTATCAGCTACTACATAGGTATTAAACAAAAATTTTTGATTTAAGTTATGATTAAGTTAATTTATTATTTTAATTTTATATATCACGTGAATTATGTATGTTAATAACCTCGGCCAACTTACAATCTGTTGCCCTCGGTAATTAACATCCTCATAACTCCCTTGATACATAAATAACTATTACGTTTAAATTTTGGAACAATTATATATTAGATCATCCCAAAGCAAACTTAAATCATTTACATTACGAAAAGAAAAATAATTGAGTATTTAATTCATTTTAATGGTAATAATATTTGATTAATATTTTTAAATGTTTGAAGCTATTATGAATAGACGTGGGTAATTTTTTTAATAAATTTGAGATTATCAGTAAGCATCAACATTTTTGCTATCTTTTGTTATATGGATAATATAACGCGGGCAATGGTAGATATCAATTCCTGACTACTGGTCCAAAGCTCTTGGCCCTTATTAATCATAATTGTCTTTTCACAAAATTCGGTAAATTATGCTTGGTGATCCAGTCATTCGTTCTTAGAAAAAATTCAGTTTTACAATCCGATATAAAAATGAAATAAAAAATAAAAAACTTGTACTTATGTACCTGCCTACCTCTTAAATGCAAGGTAGTGAGGTCGTGTGCTAAAATTATGACGTTAGTCAAATTAGAATTAACATGCATGTTAATCAATACCAGCGAGTAATTTATTTCTCTTTTCATTGCATGAAACTATTCAATGACATATGTCGATTGTGTCTAATGCACTTCAAGTACCTATGTTTCTATCTTTTTTTGAGACGCTTTCATATTAGATGGCAGTATCCACCATTTGGATAGCTAGGTTCATAAACGAATGACACAGGGCGGCTCTTTCGTGGCGAGAATAGTAGGTGATATTTATTTCACTATTTTAATCGCAAAATTACAGCGTGTGGCAAACGCTGTGGATATATCTGTGGCCACGGTGAAGAATATCAAGTCTCGCAGTAGATCTATCCAATTTTATCCAGTCAAGGTAAAAAAGGACCTTGTAAAAAACAAAATGGAACTATCTGCCAGAAACATCCAAAATGTGCATTAGGAATACATTGTAGATACAACATGTATGCACAAATTGAGTACAATCTAACGTATACACATTCCCACATCTGAAATGCTTTTATTTACAGAAAAGCATGTCACAGTAGGAGCTTTAGATGCGGAACTCCGTGATAGTCATGTTTTATTACGTGACAGAAGTTAAGTTGTGCATTACACACATTAAGATTCAAGTTCAAAGAAGACTATAATCTTTATTGGAAAAGGAAAATATAGCAGAAATGCGAACTCATCTTGTCAAACGATACATTCAAGTGATCAATTCACCTAGTCGAAGACAAATAGTGTCTATGGATGAAACATAGATCTACTCAAAAAGAAATCATTAAGTGATAGATGTATAACTCGTGCATTACACACAGAATTCAAGTTCAAAAAAGACTCTAATCGTAGAGATTTATTGGAAAAACAAAATATAGCAGAAATGCGAAGTCATTTTCTGAAACGATACATTCAAGAGATCAATTCTAAGTCTAAGATGATTATGTGGTTAATACAAGAAAATATTAGTTATGAACCCACACTGTTTAATACTGAACTTTATTCACTTATTAAATCTCGGCAAATAGAGAAAAGATACGAGGTAGATGAAATTAATTAGAAGCTATGAACATGAAGTGTTACAATTTCCACCTTATTGTTGTGAATTTAATGCAATTGAACTCATATGGGCACATGCAAAATGGTACTACGATAAACACATTGGAAGAGATGGCTATAAAAATGAAAATGTTATTGCAATGTGGAACGAATCATTACAGCAATGTAACCAAACGGGTTTAATTATGTGTAGCATACAGAAAATACTATAAAGCAATGGTACAAACTTGACTAAAAATTTAGCAGTTTTCTGATGGAATAAGTTTACTTAATCTTATTGATATTTTTACTTTAGGAAGGCTTATGCTATGCTCATGCAATATATAAAGGCTACAAAATAGTTTCATAATCCATTCATAACTAAATTTAAGTATATGTGGACTAATCCCTCTATTGTACATGACCGCAGAGTTTTCAACAAATTAAACCTTTAACAACAATGTTTCTTTATTTTCATTGGAAGTCTTATTTGTATGTTTATCTATAAACAAGCTCACGCTTCTATTTAAAATATACAAAGCATGTATTTATAAAGATAAACATAATGATGGTTCAGAAGTTCAAATAGGGAAACCTACAAATTCGATTATCTCTAGTTATCAATTATATGTAAATGTTTACCACCAACTTACATGATATTGCACATAAATATTTACATAAACTTGCTTCAATTAGTATTTTGATATAGGCAGTGACTAGGGGCACGTGAAAATTATAATCTCAATCTGTCTAAAGATGGAAATAAAAAGGAAAATTAAAATCTACGGTGACCTAGGGCCCTTCAATGAATTGTAGAATAACGAAGCTTGGATCCTGGTTTACCGTAGGTTTTAATTTTCCTTTTTATTTCCGTTTTTCTTTAAACAGATTGAGGTTATAATACGCCAAATTTCGCGTGCCCTGGTCACGGCCTTTGATATAGGTACTCATAAATTATAACCTACAAAAAACACTAAGATCTGCAGAGCTCTATTTACTGCTCATCATTGTCATTAAGACGTCAATTATAATGAACAATTTTCTTCGAGTTTCACAAAGTAAGGGTTATTTACGGTGTAAATTTTACAATAATATTTATAATCATATGAAAACCTGTAACTGCACTACCGTCATCTCGGATAAGAGTAATTAACTAAAAGAAATTATTACGAACATAATATTTGAATAATTTTTTAAATATTAACTCGTACTATTGCAAGTGATGCTGATTTATTCTTTGGTAGCGAGGATAGTAGATAATTATGAAAACCTACTTTTCAAATTACAGAAACAGCAAGTGTGCAATTCCTTTAAAGCCAAATACTTTTCAGATGTGCATTTTTCATGCTGTCACTTTTCTCGTCCTATTCTATTATCTATGACTGTAGTATAACGTCCCCTAGGTACCCTATCATGAAAAGTGTAATTTGAACTTATTTGCAATAATGCAAAATCAAGAACAAAACAATCGCTAAGTGATTTATCTTGACTTTCTTAGCAATAATTACATTACAATTTATTTACAAGTCTGATATTTAATTACTGGAAACCTCAAATTTGATCAAACGAATTGGCCGTCTAGTAGTAGGTACGTTATGCTATTTGACTGAGATAGGCTGGATGAGGTAAGGTGCTGCACCATGTGGGACAGGTAAACAATGAAACTTATGAAATTAAAATTAACGAGCTTTGCGCAATGGTGGTTCAGCCCGTTAATGTACTATTGTGGGAAAGAACCACCAATAAAACCCATTTATTCATAAATAAATAATTGTACAAGTACATTCATAAATCAAATAACACACAAAAAACAATGAAAGGGTTAAATATATAACAAAACACCATTAAATCATGTTAAAGTGTATACAAAATTATAACATTAAGAGAAAAATAAATAAAAAGCAGTTTAGTTACACATAAACACAATTAAAAAAACCAGATAGTCACACCCACAATTGTGTCACAAATAATCAGAACAAAAATCGTAATACCAAACATGTGGCCCTTTAAAACCAATCATGCCGGTCTTTAAGTAAATAAGCACATAAAACAATAAGGCAAATTACGGTACATATAAACAGTAAAATTGCACAGGTAATAATAAAGACAAAAGAAAATAGACAAGGAATTTACACGTACACAATTGTTTAGGGACTACTAAAGCACAATATACATACGTAAAATTGCAATAAATTACATATAAAGAGAAATTAGTTCACAGGCAAACAATTCTACTTAACAAACTGACACCAAAAAAAAACTTATTAAAACGAATCCTTACAAGGGTAAGTTATAAATAGATCATAACATCGTGACCTATGTATAGGTTTGAGTGCGTTAGAAAAATACAGCGCCCCTTGCTCAGGTTACACATTCATCTATACAACAATAAAAATAAAATTCGAGGTGTTTAATGGTTATCTGGTTCCGGGAGTGTGTACCCACTTGGCAATTGCCTTTTACAATTAATAACCAGAGCGGTATCCTGTACCCCTTCACCAGCCCACCTCTACACAAACATAAATATAACCAACAAACAACCATGCTAATTCACATCAATACCAGAGTGAGGGAGCCCTGTAGTGTCTTTTATTTTAGCAGATTTCAGCTTAATGAGCCGTCTTGCGAATGAGATACCTTTGCAGGGCAATGCTCGATTTTTAATACGTTATATAGGGCTTGTAGAATTATTTGCTGCCAGCCTTAATTTATATAAAAATACCTACTTACACTTGAATATGTATTCCTTTAATTGATCACAGACACAAGTCGTTAACATACTCGGTTTAACTTCAAAAAGGGTGACTATTATTTATAGATTAATATTTGAAAAACACATTAACACTGACACCCGAAAGAAAAGACAAATTAGCGTTGGCTAATTCAAAAGAAAATGTACACGCAAGAAATATCTTAAAGACAAACTGTTTACTATGAAGGTATTTAATTAACCAAATCGATCTAGCTCCGTCGACACTCTAACTGTAACTAAACTTTTCTTCCTATTTCAAACTAACTACATTTACTCCCGCAATCAACGCCGCATTTTTCAAAAGCGAGAAAAAAACAAAAATTTGTTATGTTGGAACAGTTTAATATTAATTATTGAACGACATCTTAATTTTAAAAAATGCGTTAGACCGTAACAAGCGCTACATTTAGGTCTCAAGTTTCAACGTACCAAACAAAGACGTCTTTGATTGCAGTGTGTACCGACGTAATTAATTACTAACTAGTGACATTTTTCCATAAAACATGTGCGCATAAGAATTTCCAATGATTCGTTACGCCCCTTCAATAAAGCAGCTTTTAAGGGTACACTTGCTAGTCAACCCTTACCCAAATATTAGTTACAAAAATAAAATATTCCGAAAACCACGCTCAAATAACGACTTAATATTTAATAAAATATGTTAAACCCCATTAATTAACTTTCCTATCGCGGTAACAATTTCGATTTAAAAAATGTTTGTTGCAATAATAAAATTTTCGCGGTCCACTACCTGCAGTAGTAAACACTCAGAATATAAAAGATGAATTAAACATTAAAGTTGGTGAATTCAGCACCGTTTTGTCCTCATCCCAATTTAAATGCTTCCCTAACGTAAGCGAACGTATAACAACAAGAACAGGCAAAAATATGATAGTAACGCCTAGACCAAAGAGCTTGAAATAGAGAAGCGTCAACAGAAAGGGAGAGTTTTACAAAAAATGTAGAATAAGTTCTTGATCATACTGTAATGATGAATCTCAAACTCACGGAGAGAGTAACAAAATGTAGTATTTGTGCCATATCAAGAAGATATTACCCGAACCCAAAGTTTTTAATCAAACGTAGAGTCACTCATATCAGCTTTGAGATAAATTTTGTGGATGTCGTGGATGTTAGATTAAGAAATTTGTACTTACTGTTACTTCGATGTACAGTATTGTTAGTGATTAGCTAGACTTGTTCTAATGACCATGAAAACTTACTATTAAGTGAGATTCTTTATAGTAAGTAAATTATAAACTAATTCAACCAGCAAGCAAATGTTAAAAATGTTTTTAAATATTTTTAAAATATTGCATATATGTTTTAGAAAACGTTGCTAAATCTGTTAACGGCCAAAAATACGTTGGGACTGCAATATACTTCAAAAACATTATTAAAATATGTATAAGTAAAATATTTGTCAAAACACTTTAAAAATGTTTAAAAAATACTTATGAAAATATTTTTTAAATGTTGAAAAGAGGTCTGTAAAAACCCTATTATAATATATTTAAAATGTTGAAAAAATCAGCAAGCAATGTAAAAAAAGCATTTTCACCGAACAAAAGTTCGGTACATGAATTCGTTAAATCTGTGTGTTTGTGCGTGTATAGCTTTTTTGTGCAAAGGAATAAGGAAAATCTGACTTCAAGTTCTGAAAGAGGATCAACAAGTAATTGGGGTCACCATTGTGCGGATTTTGTATCTCATCGGAAACATGGTCAAATCGGGGGTCAAAATATAATAACGGTTTAAAATTATTAGTTTTTATTTACAATGCAATTTTTTTCGGTCAGGTAATGCTAGAAGAGCATTCTCAACTTGTTTTTAATGTTTTTGAAATATTACAGATATGTTATAGAAAATGTTGCAAAAATCCGTTAATGGTCAAAAACACATTGGGACTGCAATATTTCAAATAGATTAATAATATTTATGTAATTGAAACACGTTGAAATATGTCGGCATAAGAATATTTTTAAGATTTTGAAAAAGTGTCCGAAAAATACCTACAAAAATGTTTTAAAATGTCAACAAAGTGGCTGAAGAATACCTTTTAAAGTGACTGTAAAATTATAAAATAGTGGTTATGGTAATCGTATAAAATTTAATAAAATAATAAAGAAATAAGTGTAAAAATGTTCTCCGAAACAAATCGTTAAACTAACTCGAGATACAAACCATTCACCAAAAAGAATGCCTTTGACTCAGTCGGTAGTTTAAAGTAGGGTGGTTCAATCTTTTGATTTGCTTAATTACCACAATTTATGCTGTTATTTCCACTTGACATAAATAATAAAAATGCAATGTAACACTAATAAAAATGATCCCGGACGCCAAGTTATTTTTTAATAATGCTCGGAATAACTAAACCGAGGTTTACAATAAAAATTCTACCAAAATGTAAAAAATAAAATATATACAAACTATGTTTATTAACAGTTAAATTAGGGTTATATAGAATATATCTTAAAAATAGCCTTAAATTACCAAAAAATCATTAACATAGATACCTGTTCGTAAAATTATGTACACAAACTTTTTAATAACCTTTGGTATCTAAACGATTACGGAAATGTCAACCACGGTGATGTCATCTTTGCACCAATATTGCGCAATATCTTGAAATAATGTTTTACGCTGTAAATCACCAAAATGGAATTTTATTTCTCACAAATTTGTCATCTTGAAATTTAATAAACCAATATTTAATGCATTCTTTTGAAGTTTCAAAATAAATAATGGACTCCACATTCAATTTTGCATTAAAAGCAAAACGCCATCATAAAATGAAAGCGTACGTAACAGTAGAATTACTTGTGCAATCAAAAGCGGTAAAATAAAAAGTGTAAGAGTAAAAAAAAGAAAGTGCCTGAAAAGAGCAAATGTTTTAATTTTTAGTATTACAAGTTAAATTATCTTACCATCAAATCAATTGCACTTTCACAAAATCTAGGTGGAAGCCCAAAAATTGCTTCCTAAACTACACATCATTCATCAGGAAGTGAAAAAATGGACGCTTTAGGATGTCAGATGATATAGCCGTGCGCGAAAATTTGCGCAAGGAATTGTCAACGATGACGTGTTGCAAATTAAGTTGCCTACCTCATACTTACAAATTATTAATAAATAAAAATTTTCTTATATTTACAACTAAATGAATGCAGAACCTAAATTACGGTATATTTTAATGCAACTCAAAATGGGTTGTTACAAAATATCCATTAAAACATCTTTTAATAAGGAAAACAAAACAAACATTATCATTACACAGTAGTTTATAATGCTTCTTTATCTTCTTCGCGTACTCGCTATGCCTCTGCTTCTTGTGCTCTGTAGTTTTAAAAAAAGTTAAAAAAAATGTAACGCTTGGGTATTGATAATAGGGGAAGGACGGGGAAAGCGGTCATCCTAAGGCTTGATAATTTTTTTAACTGGCTTAAACAAATTTGAGAGGTTCGCGTATACATGGTTGTATACACCAACTATTCTTGTATATATTTTATTTTTTTAATTATCATTTGATTAGGCTAAGTGTATAAAAAATCAATTTTTCAAAAAATTACCAAATAGCTATTTTGACGGGCGGGATTGGGCAAAATGGCCAAGTCGAAAATAATTGTTTAAAAAATGGAGAAACGTGTAAAATGAATAGAAAAGTTACATAAAATATATATAAGAAAAAATAAAATACAAATATTCTCATGAAAATAACATAACTAAAATAAACTTTAGTACAACATAGAACTAAATAATGATTATTCTCAAAAAATGTTTGGTTATTAATTGCAGTTGGACCTTGTTGCAGTAAAGACATTCTTCATCTTGATCGTTTTTGTCAAAGAGAAATTTTGGTACGTTATTTTTCTGTTGTTTTTTCTATCTCTTATTGTTTTCTTTCCTCTCTTCTGAGGCATCATGTTTTAAATTTTATTTTCTCTCCTTGTTCTCTTTTTCAGCTTTTGCAGTTTCAAGTTCACTGTTGTAAGGACTTTCTGTTAAAATTGCTGCTGCACCTTTTTTTCGGCCGCCGGGTTCTTGATGTGAGTTCCCAGATTCATCAGATGAAAGTGGCACATCAAGAGGAAGTGAAATAGGAGGAGGAACGTCGCCATCGGGAGGAAGTCGAATGTCGGCATCAAGAGGAGGAGGAACTTTATCATCATGGGGAGGCGGATCGTCGCCATCGATAGGAAGAGGAATGTCAGCATCAGGAGGGGGAAATTCGGAATTCGTAGTAGAAATGTCGGTATCGACAGGGAGAGGAATGTCGGTTACCTCAGCAGATATGAAATCTTCTTCTTTAAATATGTCACCATCAAGCGGTTCAATACCACATACCCTAAATCCACTTACAGCATTTTCATCTGTTGAAACCTTCAAGTAGGCGTCCCCAAAGAGTCTATTAATCTGTAATGAAGTAACCACCCTCCATGGATGGTTTCTCAGCCATTTTTAAAATCCTTTAACATAAAATGTATTTAACGGTCCCTTAAAGGATACATCCAAAGGTTGCATCTTGTGGCTACAATGTGGCAGAAAACATAATACTGTAGTGTAATTTTCTCTCGCTAGCTTTAGTGGAATGTCCATCCAGTACTAGTAAGATCGGATCATGTTGGGTTGGCTTCGCGTGTTTGAAAAAATGGTGACCTAGTGAACAAAAATGCCACTTTGCATCCATCCAGATTTGTGGCACGCAAAGTTGGTACCTGAAGCAGCCCCATCTATAAGCTCGGGTTTCATCCGTTGCCGTGGAAAAATAAGAAACGGAGGAACGTAGTTACTTCCTGCTGACATAAAGCCGCAGTACACAACACCCCTCTCTCCGCTGAAGTAAGAGAACCTACTTGCCGTCTGACTTTTAGAGCTATCAATTTTGAGGATATGGTCTGCACTGTAACAATCCCCGTCTCATCGACATTATATATTCTATGGGCAGGGTAGTTTTGAGTCCCTCTTACAGAAATGAGCATATCAAAGAACATTTTGACGTTGACTTTGTTAAATGGGGAATCTCTTGCAACTGCAGTTGTCTCCGGAGTCCCCTCCACTGAAGTAAGAGAACCTACTTTCCGCCTGTCTTTTAGAGCTATCACTTTTGAGGATTTGGTCTGCACCGTAACAAGCCTCGTTTCATCGACATTATATATTCTATGGGCAGGGTTGTTTTGAGCTTCTCTTACAGAAATGAGCATATCAAAGAATTTTTTTATGTTGACTTTGTTAAGTGAGCAATCGCTTGCAGCTGAAGTCGTCTTCGGAGGTCTTAAAGTTAGGAGTGGGTGACGTTTGCGAAATCCATCCACCCAACCCTTACCAGCCATTTTAGGAACCTTGGTACGTGGGAGGTTGTTTTGTTCTGCGAGTTCGCGTGCAACACTTCTTAGATCTACTACTGTTACTCCAAAGAAACGCCTTTCTAACAAAAATAGATGGTTCACTATTTTCTCCTCTTGCTCTCTTATAAAAACTGTTCGGTAATGAACCTATATTTGTTTATTTCCGGTAGCATACTTATTTTTATTCAAATATCTCCTTTTCAACATATTTCTTCGAATGTCAAAATTTTTGGCAGCAGTATTGAACTTCATTCCATTTTTCACTGCTTCGCGAAGTCGTTTTATAGCAGTTGGAACCCAACTCTGCTAATTGAGTTTCTTTTTGTATTTGTAGACCATGGTTTACTGAAAACAAAAATTAAAATTAGTTAGCATTAATAAGACGGTCATTATCAATATGATATGGATTAGATTAATTATTTTATAGATAGCTTCCATGATTGAAAGATTAATAATTAAAAATAAGTTAAATGTTAAAGATTAATAAAAATTAGCAGCCGTAATGCATTAAACAAAAATATGCATTACCGGCAAAATGGCCACTTTCATTAACCATTTTGCCCGGGTTGGTGATTTTAGACAAAAATCATGTACATCGCAATAACCAGTCGGCACATTCCGATCGTTTAAATACAATTTAGTAGTAAATTAATCGCCCTTCCAAAATAATTTATGTAAAAATAGTCACGTAGTATAAAAGTCTTACAAAAAACAAATGAGTACTAACCTTACATCAAACTACTGATAAACCACAAAAACAATAAGTTCCGTGAGCGACGCTGTAACCTCTTCTAACTCATCAATCAGACTGTCGGGAGGATACTTGATTCGCAGTAAGAATTCGGCCGTGGTGGCAGCACCTGCGGCCTTGTAAACTCTAATGGCTGTTTTTCCCGTCCTAGCCATTTTGCCAGGGACTTTCCCTATTTGTTATAGTAGATTGAGGTACGTACAGATGTTTCACACATCTCTGTGGTTCATAATGTGCCATTTCATTCATGTATTATATTTTTACTCTGTAACACCAATCTAAATAAATAAATGCAGTAGACTTTAATCTACGGTCACAAATGGCAGCACAGTATGCAGTTCAGTCAGATTTTGATGGTAATCTGCCATAACTAGGTATACAAACTGTTGATCATGTACCTGCACCACTCCACAGTATATCCTTGTTCATGCAGCAGATCACTATGGTGTATATTATATTAAAATCACGTACCAATGACCACCTTTGTCAAAATGTAGAAAATTCTTCTTATGTTTTTTGCCTCTTCCAACTGTATATGCAAGCCTGCTCGCTAGTTATTACTTTATTCATTATGAGGCTCGCCACCCTCAGCATAGAATTGCCATCTGAATGGTTGACTAACATTGTGATCTAAAAGGAATTACTTAGTTTCATACACCAAAGATATGCGTACCTATATATCTTACCAGTTTTTTAACGTTTCATGGATCACTTCTACCGCCCTCAACGTTTGAAAGAGAAGAAATAATTGGTCATCAAACGAGATTTCGGCGGGTTTTGAAATTGTTGTGCAATTTCTTTTATATATCTTATATTGGCCTTAATTTTAGCAATACCTATCAACTAGAATAATATTTCCTATTAGTGTAACAAAGCAAAGAATTTTTGTACAACCTCAGGTTGTGATTGGAGGGCAGTGGCACGCCCCTGGTTTCTGATCGGTCCGTTTTGGCGTCAGATCAATCTCAATCACATATACAAATAGATTTTTAATTAAAAATCAATTTTAAGTCCTAACGTAATATAGAAATAAATTCAAAATAAAGTACTTTACGGTACCATTAATATAAAGTAATTATTTTCTGGATTTTCCCTATTATGTAACCACAATAACATTCTTTTACTATTCAAATACCTCTGACGTGCTTGGCAAAACCCACTAATTAGCTAATTACATAAAAAGTAAGCAGACCTTGAAAATTCGATTATGATGTTTAAGTTCTTTTTACAAACACTTGAAAGTTTATTTGATTTCAATTCAAACATTCTAGCTTGATTTAAGTTACAGCTTGCGAATACCAACTTTGATTTCAAAAATACTGGCTTGATTTAAGTTACAGCTTGCAAAAACAAACTTTCATTTCAAACACAAACACAAGCACATCGCGCAGTTTAGGTTAGGTCAATGCACGCGCGCGTTTGTATTTGTGACTGTGTTTGTGATTGTGTTCGAGTTAGTGATTGTGTTTGAAATGAAAGTTGGTTTTTGCAAGCTCTAACTTAAATCTTTAAATCTTTTACTTTTCAAATACCTCTGACGTGGTTGGAAAAGCCCACTAATTACATAAAAAGCAAGCAGCCCTTGAAAATTCGATTAGGATGTTTACGTTCTTTTCACAAACACCGTTGAAAGTTCTTCGATTTAGGTTACAGCTTGCAAAACCCAACTTTCAATTCAAAAATTCTGGGTTGATTTAAGTTACAGCTTGCGAAGACCAACTTTGATTTCAAAAATACTGGCTTGATTTAAGTTACAACTTACCAAAACCAACTTTCATTTCAAACACAAACTCAAACACAATCACAAAGACAAACACACACAAACACAAGCACAACGCGCGGTTAGGTTAGGTCAATGCTCGCGCGCGTTTGTATTTGTGATTTTTTTTTTGTGTTTGTGATTGTGTTTGAGTTTATGATTGTGTTTGAAATGAAAGTTGGTTTTTGCTAGCTGTAACTTAAATCAAGCCAGTATTTTTGAACTGAAGGTTGGTTTTTGCAAGCTATAACTTAAATCAAAGAAACTTTCAACAAGTTTTTTTTAATCATAATTGAATTTTCAAGGGCTGTTTGCCTTTTATGTAATTGGCTAATTAGTGGGGTTTTCCACGCACGTCAGTGGTATTTGACTAGTGAAAGGATGTTATGTGGTTACATCGTTGACTGAACGAATGGTTGAAGACTCGCCGAACCCATGTTAAAAATCGTAGACACTGCTGGATCCGAGATATAGGAGTCGACACCGTGTATTTGGATCCGAGATTTCAGTTCATTGTTGGCAGTTGTAGTGTTAACGTCGTATATTCGTGTATATTTGTGCCGATAAAATGAATACTACCACGAACCATATTTGTGTGTACAACAACTGTTTTAAAAGTAATAGAGTTTATAAAAACATTAGTTTCTTTAAATTTCCTTTAAAAAACTGTGAAATAGTTGAGCAGTGGAAAAAAAATTGTGGAAATATCAAAATAGCGCTTATGGACGTTAATGACCTTAAAAATAAACTAATTTGTGAAAAACACTTTAATCCGGATGATATTATTAAAAACAATAAACGAAAGTTGTTAAGAAAAAATGCAGTCCCTAATATATTTACAAAAAAACGTGAAAACGATGACATTGTTAAAGCGTCGAGCAGCGGCGTCCCTCAGCCCATTCAAACATACGTAAGGACACGCTCTCTTTGTAGTACAGTTGACGAAGATTTAACAAACGATTTAAATAAATTACGTTTACTTAAACATCTACCAAGAGTTACAATTACTAATTCCAGCACGGATAGTTCACCTTCAAAATTAAGTGATCGAATTTTAGAAATGGAATCTCCTACCGAAGCATTATTTAAAAGAAAGTGTAAAATATTGTCAAGTAAGTTAAACCAACAGAGAAAAAAATACAAAGCCAAATTCTCGCAAACGTATAGATTACAGAAAAAGAATTGTTTCAGTGTAGGTGTGGTGCTTAATACTTTATTAATAGGTAAAGGCTCATATTTAAGAGTATTCGTAAATATGCAGTTATTTCATAAGAAAGGCACCAAGTGGACAAACGCCGAAAAACAATTAAGTCTCTCTTTACACTACAAATCTCCATCAGCTTATAAATTTATGTTGTATAATCTTAAACTGATATTATCAGCAATTAGAACAATTCAATCTTGGTTAAAAGTTATCAATTTAAGAACCGGGTGTAACAACAGTTTAACCAAAAAGCTTTACTTAAAAGCAAAAACTATGGAGGAGAGAGAGAAAATGTGTGTGGTGCTTTTTGATGAGATTTCGTTGAAACGACAATTGTAGTTCAACAAATCTGAAGATTTTGTCGAAGGCTACCATGATTTGGCATCTTTGGGTAGAAATAGTAAATTAGCAAATACTGCGTTAGTGTTTTATATTCGTGGGCTGCTGCATAATTGGAGAATACCTTTTTGTTATTTTGTTTATGCGGGACCTGTCAACAGCAATTCATTCAACAACTTATTAAACTTGTTAAGAAATTGGCACAATTGACATTTAAACCAATGGCTTTAGTATGCGATCAAGAATCGAATAATCGTCATGCATACAATTTACTAAACGCCACTAAAGAACATCCCGTGACAGATATTGATGGACAAACATTATTTACTTTATTCGACGTGCCCCACTTACTAAAAAGTTTGAGGAATAATTTCATGAATAGAAGACTTCGATTTGTTAACAATAAACCTATCACATGGACCGATATAACAAGAACCTATGAGATCGATCAACGGAGTTGTACTACTAGGACCATGGTTAAAATAACTTCAAATCACCTTATGCCCACAAATTTTCAGAAGATGAGGGTTAAGTACGCGGCACAAATTTTTTCTCACACCGTTTCTGCAGCAATTAAAACAGCTACGTCAACTAAAGAATTGATTTGATGCACTGAATAGTAGGGTTTTGCGGGATCCTAACCCATATAGACGTCCGTTGTCCATTTACGATAGTAGAACGGAAAAGATATTGCAAGATGGATTACAGTTTTTTACAGTTTTTTAAAAGTGTTCGAAGAAGTGACGAACAAGAAACGGAACAACATCTACTGCTTAGACGGATTTTTGTGGACAATAAAGTCAGTTCTTTTATTGTGGAGTCATCTTCAAGATATAAATATAAAATATTTGATAACTGGTTTTTTAAATCAGGATCAACTAGAAAAATTTTTTTCGGTTATTAGAAACAGAGGAGGGTTTAATCCTACCCCCCCAGTTCAGCAGTGCCGCGTAGCAATTCAACAAAATATTAACATAAGGCTACAAATGGCTGTAGATAGCGGCAATTGTGAAATTGATGATGAAAATGACATTTTGAATACCGAGATAGAACAACTTGAGGTTTCGAATTCGTTGTATCAACCAGTTCAAAGCACTTCTTCAGGTGTTTCTATTATTGCTAGTAATAATGAAGACTTCGAAGAGTCAAAAGGAGATCCATTTTATGAAGGTGGTAAAAAACGGGACGATCTAAGTAATGTTGCCGTAAGTACCTTAGAATCTTGTTCAAATATATACGTAGCGGGTTATTTGGCATATAGTGTTCAAAAAAAGTTCAATTGTGAAATTTGTGCTAATGCCCTCACTAAAAGTGAGAATGGCTTCATAAACAAAAATGAATCATTCTTAATGTACAAAGATTATTTCAGTGGACATACAATACAATTTTTAAAGAGACCTTCGGATGAATTTGCTAATATTACATCATGTTTTTTACAGACGTTTAATACATCGTTTGATATTCATAAGTGCGGTATGAATGTTAGCAAAAATATAGAGACTGATTTAAAAACGATGTTACAACAGTGCTCCAATTGGTTTTCGACAGTTTTCGTCAGATACTCCTCTGCTATGTATACCGCATCAGCAATATGTTTTAAATTTATTTATAAAAATGAAGGTACATAGAACCTTAAAATGGGAATCGGAAAAGTATGTAAAAATAAGTAAGGCAGCATCCACTAGTGTCAAGCCACATCGAAAAGTCAGAATTTTATCATAAAGATAACTACCCTCATTTTTACCAAAAAAGTTTTGCCATATAAGGTTTTGTTTAAGTAATGTGTTAATAAATTAGTATGATTAAGCGTTGACTGATAAGTTTGAAATGATTTAATTTTTACATATTGCCATAAAAAAGATGTTTTATCTACTATCAACATGTAATGTTAAGTTTTACGACATTTAGTGACACATCTTAATGTCTTACTTTACCGCACTAGTGCGGTAAACTGTCACTTTACCGCACGATTGCAGTAAAGTAAAAGTGGAAATATAATTATTACTAAAATGAAATCTAACAAAATTTATTAAATTGTTTATTATAATCATTAATAATGAAATCCTTGTAATTATCTTTCTTAGCTCATTTTCAAAACTGTCTATAGAAATAATATTGACATTCTGAATTTGATTAAGCTTTAGATGACAATTATATAATATGCCTGCTTGGATAGTATCATAATTAATACACTTTGCGGATTGAAGTACTTATTTCTCTATATAATTGAATTGAATCTGTTAATAGTAGATAATACGTTGCAGGGTATGAAAAAATCGATGTTTTTTAAATAAAATCAATACTTGATTTTTTTTGATTTAAATTGATTTTTTTTATTTAAATCGATCTTTTCATTTACATTGACTTTTTTATGTTTAAATAGATTTTTTAATGCAATATCATAAAATTAATCATAGGTGATGAAATAGATGATTTAATTAACTGTTTAACAAATAAAAAGGGAAGTAAAGGCTTACAATTTCAAAGGTAAAGTAAAATTAAATTAGAAATTCCAACGTGATTGTAGAAAAAATATATTTTTGCTTTTAAATTTATTAAATAACCAAAAGAAGAGGTGCCATTCCTATTTTGTATATTTGGATTGTATTACATTATTTATTTTCTTTCTCTTTATATCTGGGTAGCAAAGAAATATTGAAATGCATGCGTGTAAGACCAGAATAAAATGAAAAATGTGTTTATCCCATTTTAACTAAAAATTGTAATTCTTTGTTCTTTTACCCTTCGGAACAGCACGTCTATGCGTAAAATTTGTTTAGTTCGCATCAATTTTTATATATTTATTTCCATGAGCATTATTTTTCAAGTTTCAAATTACATACCTTTAACTAAAAAAAATGTTATATCAGTCAACGATATCTAAACTAAACGAATTTGTTACCGAATCTTATTAGAATTCTTTCCAAGCATTACTTTAACCGGTCTTATCTTTAGTTTGCGAACAACCGTGTCGCTACTATTCAAGGGTGAAGTTTGCTGGCAGCGGGGTGCAGGGTGCGAGTCTTTACCACATTCGTTCAGTCAACGGGTTACATAACTGGGGAAATCCAGAAAATAATTACTTTATATTAATGATTGGGGAAAATCGCTAAGTACTTTATCTTGAATTTATTTCTATATTACTTTAGGACTTAAAATTGGGTTGTACTTACTACTTAAAAATCTGTTTACGCATTTGATTGAGATTGACCTGACACCAAACGGACCAATCAGAAACCAAGGGCGCGCCACTGGCCTCCAATCACAACCTGAGGCTGTACAAAGATTCTTTGCTATAAAATCTTGAACAAGTTCGTTGAGATTGATCTGGATCAAACTTTCATTAGTTTTAAAAATACAGTAGTAGATGGCGTCACAAACAATCAGGTTGGTATGACCAGGGATGAAGACCTGAGAACAAGTTCCGTAGGCCTATAGCTGTCTTAGCTGAGCCACATCTAAATACAAAATTTTACGTCCGTTGGGCAAAATGCTTACATTAGTGTGATCTGAAAATGAATCAGTACATACTAAACAGAAAAATGAAAAAATTGTTCAGTGGATCGCTACTGCTAACTCATTTAAGCTTGCTTATTTCATAGTGTAAGTTTGACTAAAATCCAGCTTATATGTGCCATAAAATCTCGTACCAAACAGATGTACACATTAATATCACTAATCACGAAACCTTATTTTGTAAAAGATCATTTAACTATTAAACTTCTGTTTGTAATAACCTTCCTAGTCCTATCAAATCATTGCCCATAATTTTTTAAAAGGCAATACGAATAAATCTTGTCAATCTGTACTATAAATTTTATTGTATTTTATGCTGCACCTCTAATATTTAATTATATTGGTCTTATTTACATATAATAATTATAGAGGATATAATTAACTAGGAATTTTATGTGAATTAATTCACACGGTGAAATGGAAAATCAGCAAGTGGAGCTGTGTTCGTGTGTTGAACTTCACCATATATTGCTTTATATACAGGATAGGTTGCCCTTTTTATTCTGTATGTTATATACCTACCCTTTGTAATAGTATATTAAGTAAGGATTGTTTACAGGTCAAAGACAACGTTCTCATTCACCAATATTGTCTGAAATCAGTTAAATGCTGATGGTTATACTATTTTTCATCCGATGTCTGTTTTTTAATTCTTTGGTTTGAACAAAATTATCTTAGTTTCCAGACATAAATGCATGAACAAAACATACTTATTTTTACTGACCGCTCTGTAGGGTGATAAGTAATCAAGTATCAGTCATGCAGGGCCCTATGGTGGGGTGAGGCGGTCGCCTCACCTCTCGAAGAATGGCAAGGGCGGCATTTTCGATCACAAAAGAATTAAAAAAATAATTCAAATTAGAATTTAATAACAGTGCACCGCGCGTCAAAGTTTCCAAATGCCAAAATGTGTTTTTTGTATAGGTTTATGCGGCGATAAGTGGTAGCGCGGAGCGCGAGTATGGGTACGAAGGAGCTTCGAGAAATCAACAAGCTGAAATGCATGCTTGATCTCTATTTCTCGATATGAGCAGTTAAAGAAATGCAGCTGATACAGATAGTTGAAAATTGAGGAATAATTTACAGTAACAGTGTTCTTTGTTCTTTGTGTTGAATATTCGATTAGTTATAGTTATATCGCCAGTTTTATTAATTTTACGTTATATTTACAATTTACATTTAATATTTGTGCTTATGGTGTTATTTTTATCTACTTGTGCATCGTACATCGCATTTACAAGGTAAGTTGTTTTTAAATATCCAAATATAATTCCGTTAATAATCTTCAGTGCTAGGCGCATTTTTCCCAGTCGCACCCGCCTGGCGCCTATGTGTAATGCTCAGATAGCAAACACGTGCTTTGTTTATATTTTGCAAAAATCTTTATGTGTTGTTTCATTGCTTGATTGTTTATGTGTTTATTTTTGCATTGCAACATTTCAGTGTGTTTTATTTATAAATGTAATCGTAACGTAGGTATAGCATTTTTTAGCTTAATTAAAGTTTAACATAGTGAAATAAATATGAAAATGTAAACTTTCACCATTAACACTCATAATAAAATACTTATCTTTTTTGGGATTTTTTAATGGTGTACTTTAAATTATACAATCTAAACGTTTCGATAACACTTACAGTTATCTTCGTCAGTAGTAATGTTTGTTAAAAATTGTTAAAGATGTAGTAAACAATTTTGTCAAATTTGAAAAATTCAAACATAAACATAAGCCTGCTATTAATATAACAGTTTGAGAAACGTAGAAGCCAACTATAAAATTGTAGTAAAGAATAACTAGGTCATTAAAATTAAATATTGTTAAACTGCCTCAAAGATGACAAACCAGAACACTCTCTACGACGAAAGCTAACAATGAAATTTGCCAGCCAAAAAACACATTTAACAAAATTTAATCGAATTATGATGTAAGTGTAAAGTTGTGAAAAACTTCAATTTTAAAATGATAGAAGCATTCACAAATCCAAACATTACATCAAAAAATAACCCAGTTAAATCTAACAAAGAGATATCTTTATCAATAATTGGAAGTGTTATTAACAATGAAAAGCACAATGCAGAACGTTCTTTGTAATTTTTAATGTCAATTTAATTTCAACTACTTATGTTAAATTATAGTGCTGTGGAAATTTAACATATAATTGGTAAAGCATTTGCTTCAAGGTCTAGGAAAAACACAGCAAAAAAAAAACCTAAACATACCAAAAGTTGAAAACAAATTAAAATCAAGGCGTATCATTATGCTCTTTTTTAATTATAAGATGCCAAAACCTATTTAAACGGAGATTTTCTTCTTGTCTATTAAAATTATTCGGGTGTTTATATATTTCAATAGCTTCACGTTGCAAACGAACATAATAATGGGTTTGTCTTGACAATATTTTCATATTGTCAAATTGAATGTCATGATTTAGATTATTCAGGGCATGGTCAGCCACAGCAGACCTCTCTGGTTGACCCAATCTACAAAATCTCATATGTTCTTTGCGTCTTGTATCAAAGCTACGTTTTGTGGTCCCGATGTATACTTTTCCACATGAACAAGATAACTTATACACTCCGGAAGATGATAAAGGGTTTGACACATCTTTAGGTGATCTTAAATGTTCTTTAATTTTTCTTGTAGGATTAAAATAGTCCTAATGCCATATTTGATTAGGATTTTTCAATTCTATTTGTAACATTAGCTATAAAAGGAAGAAAAGCAGTACCAACATTAAGAACTGGTTTTTCTTTAAGGTTACGCCTAGAAGGTGTAATAACATTATTAATATCTGTAAGTGAATATCCATTATCTTGTAAGGATTTACTTAAATATTTATATTCATCATTCAAAAATTCAGGGTCACAAATTCGTTTTGCTCGATCTACTAAAGATTTAATTACACTAATTTTTTGACGTCGATGTATTCGAAGCAGGACCTTCTACACGATCTGTCGATAATTCGAAATCGCGATTTTCTAGGGAAGGAATAAGACCTGCGTTAATAATTGAAGATCTTGAACTATCTTTCGTAACTGATGATGATGATAAATTCACAGAGATAAATGTTATTTCGGATGATCCTGCACATTGGAACGTTAGACATTTGTCCGACAAAGATAGACAATCCCTAGTGCAGAAAGGGTCAGTTCAAGTAACTGGCATTAGCTTTCCAAAAGATGCCAAATTACGTCACTTTTCTGAAAAACGCTACACCAGAATTTTGAATAATGGTGAAAAAGTACATCGAAACTGGATTTTATACTCAATCTCTTAAAATGCAATTTTTTGTTTTCCTTGCATGTTGTTCCAATTTGAAGACGCAACATCTTGGACCAAATTTGGTTTTTCCGATTGGAAAAAATTATCACGAAGCCTCAAGACCCATGAAGTAAGTAAAACTCATAAAAAATCCCACCAGAAGTGGTGTGAATTAAATTTAAGGATGAAGGTTGGGCAAACAATCGACAAGGAACAACAGCGTCTTTTAAATTTGGAGATCGAGCATTGGCGCAATGTGCTAAAAAGAATCATTATTATTATAAAAATGTTGGCACGCCAATGTCTGGATTTTCAGGGAACAGACAGTCGGCTATTCGAAAACCGCAACGGTATTTTTTTAAAAACTATCGAAATGATCGAAATTTGACCCTATCATGGAGGAACACGTTCGCCGTATATAAAACAGGCTACAAAACTAAAAAAATGGTCTACGACATATCTGAGCAACACAATTCAGGATGAACTAATTTTATTATTAAATGATAAAGTGCAGTCCCAAATTGTGAGAACGATTCAAGAGTGCAAATATTATGCACTGATTGCTGATTGTACGCTTGACCTGAGCCATCGCGAACAACTCTCTATCATTCTAAGATGTGTTGCCTTGGATGATGAAAGCGGAAAATATGCCATGAAGGAATATTTCCTGGGTTTTTTTGAGGCCACTGAAACAACAGACGAAGCACTTACAGCGCTCATTTTGAAAAATTTACAGGACTTAAGTAGGCCTAGATTTATCCAACATAAGAGGACAAGGGTATGATAATGGCTCAAACATGAAAGGTATACATAAGGGAGTGCAAAGTAGGATCGCTAAAATTAATTCTAGAGCTTTTTTTGTAGACTGCGCCTGCCATTCCCTTTGTTTGGTCGTAAATCATGCTGCCTCAACTTCTGGCGAAGTTATTGGGTTCTTTTCAGTTGTACAAGAACTTTATGTGTTTTTTCAAGTTCTCCTAAAAGATGGAGTGTACTGATGGATGAACTTAAAGAGAATTGTATTAAAATTACATTAAAGCCGTTAAGTACTACGCGCTGATCAAGCAGAATTGATTCTTTAAAAGCGCTAACATATGCAATTGGTCCGATATATGATGCATTGCTTCTCATTGGGGAAGATTCTAATCGTAATGCCGAGACCAAAAATAAAGCTAAGGATTGGCCAGTCAAATAAAAACCTATAAATTCATTTGCAGCATTGTCGTATGTTATGATATTTTATTCCAAATCAATAAACTATCTTTGCTAATACAATCGCCAAATGTGGACCCTACAGAATGTGTAAAAGTTATAAAATATGTTCAAGATTTTGTCAAAACCTACAGGCAAACTGGTTTCAGTCAAATGAAAATAGCTGCATTAGATTTAGCTAAAGAACTAGAGACTGAAGCCGAGTTTAAGTTAGTTGAGTCAGTCCGCTCCAGACGTATGAAACGACAATTTGATTATGAACATGAGGACAAATCTCCGATTTCGGAAGAAAAAAAATTTGAGATTAACTTCTTCAATTTCATATTGGATATTACAACCGCTTCGTTAGATGAATGATTTACTCAACTAAAAGCTAATATATTTCATTTTTTAAATGATATATATGAAATAAATAACACTTCGGACTTGGACTTATCAATCTTTGAGCAAGAAAAATTGATAGGTTTGGCAATACTGGAAGTTGACATTGCAGATGCCTTGAACTATGACAACTTAATAAATGAGTTTGCAAATCAAAAAGCAAGAAGAGTAAAATTATAATTTCATATGTTTTTTATATGTTGTTGTGTTTATTCATACATGTTTATTCTCATATATTAATATTCTTATATTAATAAAAATTTTTAAAACAAAAATGAATACTGCTATTTTATCATATGCATATCAAAAGGCGGCATTATTAAACTCGCCTCACTGTTTCGGTTGGCACCACAGGGCCCTGCAGTCATGTTTGCTTTTTACAACCACAGCAATTGATAAATATGACTGATCGCATGAAAAAGTAAAGAAATACAGGGATTTATTAATAAATATGAGTAGGTACATACTGTTACATAAAAAGTGCTTCTATAACAAAATACTTTGTTGCTTCAATATATAACATTTTGTTTAAAAAAATTTGTTTGACAATCAGGTTTGGTCTTCTGAATGGGATTCTGGCTTATTTTCACAGATAGCTTGTAGGTTATACTTTTTATACTTGATAAAATTTGGTATTACACTTAACAAAACACAATTTTTAATAACTTCAACTATAACAGAGATTTCAGCATTTTTTAAATCTACTTTGTGAAGAGCATTTCGTTCCATAATTATATCTGCAATGGCAGAGATAACTGTATCTCTTGATAAATTATTATTATTTCTATGATTATAAAATATAGAAAACGTTTTAGCATCACTCTGAAAATACTTGATTGACAAAGGTTCAAATGCTTTTTTTAAATCATCTAAATATGCTTTACATGTCACTTCAATTGGCACTAATCTTATAAGGAATCTTGCCTTTTGTTGTTTACTTAAAAAAATATCTTCTATAATTGATTGAGCTAATTTAACTGGATCTTCTACAGTTGTCCGAATAAATAATATATTTTTTGCACCAGAATCTATAACTTTAAACCGATGCACTTGACTTTCATTTATTGATCTTAGCGCTTTTAGCTCATTTGACAATTCATCCATATCTTCCCCATCGTTTTGTTGAGAGTCTTTTATAGGTCCATACATTTTATCAGCATATTCATTTAAGATGTTGTAGGACTCGTTTACACAATCTTTTTCTCTCATATTACAACTGCAAAAAAATCCTTTTAATCCTGGTTCTAACGAACTTTTTTTACGTTTTTGGTTGTAATGTGAATATTGATTTTTTCGTTTATTTGTTGTGTCCATTTTTATAATGACTTTTGCATAATCTCGGGGGCCATATAATGATGTTATTCTAGGTTAAGATTATTTTACTAGCAGTGCTGCCAGATGAAATTTTTTCAGGTTGGTAAATTCAATTTCAGTAGATTCCAAAAAAAATTGGTATAGTCGGCCCGGCGAGAGGTGTCTAATGACTGATCTTTTAGTAAAGCAAGGTTTAAGATTTTAAAAACGTATGTCGTTATTGGTTCATATAGTTAGTAATTTTGAATACCAACAAAACATCGTCAATGTTTCTAGGTTATTTTCAAATTTAAGCCGCGCTGTCAAATTTAAATAAAATTATTGTTCGAATATCTTGGGATTTAGCATCCTAAAGGTCTTAAAAATTCCCATCCACTCGTATAAATAAAGTCGAATTTCGTTTAAGGTCTGTTCGCACTTATTCTGGCATGTAAAGTCCACCGAGTGTGGGTAGTCATATGATAAAAATATATTGTACAACTGTAAACGATTATCAGAACCGAGACCGGCTCAACAAAATTTCGTTTTGGATCTGTTTTACAAATTAATTATTATATCAATAATTTTCAATAAGAAACGAATTAGCTAGCAGTAGGCAGTGCTCGAATGAAGTGCGAAAAGTTTGGTTAATTGCGAAGGATCGTTTTTAGCCGACAGATCTCACTGTGTCAAAAGAGTCAAGACTGTAATTTGGTTATCGCAGCCACTTATAAATAACTGATTTTGTCATAAATAAATACACTGTATTTCATGTTAAAAATGAGATTTATTATTAGTTAATAATATAACCGATTTTAAAAATCTCAGTTTACAGTTTGTCAATATACATATATATATATATATATATATATATATATATATATATATATATATATATATATATATATATATATATATATATATACCGGATGCCCACGAGATCACAATCCGGCTGCCATTTTTTTATTTATCTATCGATTTAAATGAAACTTGGCAGGGTTGTTACTCTAACCAAACGTCATTTTTAGGAATTTTTGACAAGCATTTCCGACTTCCGGCTTCACCGGAAATGTCCTTAACTTTTGATTTTAAATGACACCCCTGTATATTTTTAGTTTTCGGATTCTGGAGGTCATTTTACGGCCGATTGCGTAATATTTAAATCGATTTTTTCCAAATGTAATTTTAAAATTGAATTTTATTTTCTCATCCAGAGTGCCATGACCATCTTAAAATCATTCTACATACTTAACTCACTTCCAGAAAATGCAAACTCACTTTTATCTTTGTTAACTTTTTACTAGAACGTTCTAAACTTTATTTTGCCGTAGCTCAAAAAATTAAATGGAAACATACCACTTTCATAAAACTACTAAATGGAGTATTTTAAAACGAATTTAATGACGTATAACACGTTTTGTCATTTTACCCATTTTCGATTTAAAACATTTTATTTTTATATTTACGTCTTACTCATTAATAAAATACACTTCCTATGTCACAGCACATCAGAGTTGCCATGAAAACAATAGGTGGCTAGGTTGCCATGGAAACACTATGGTAAATTTAAAAGTTTGACAGGTAATAATAAAGGTTGTTGTTTATTAATATAAATCTAATATTTTACTTAAAAATTAAATTAAAGTTTGTACTTAGTTTAATTATAAAATTAACAAAAATGTTTACCAAGAGTGAGCAGGTTGATATACTTATTATGTATGGACAATGTGCCAAAAATGCAGCGGAAACTGAACGAGTTTATCGGCAAGAATATCCTGAGCGTCTTCATCATCCTACAAGACAATACATTATCTACCTTTAGAAAAATGCGCCAAGAACCAGATAATTTGCAACAACATTTTATTATTAATGAACAAACGGAAGAAAATGTAATAGCATATGTCATTCAAAACCCCACAGCATCCACAAGGGAAATTGCCTTTGAATTAGACATTGGCGCAGAATCAGCAAGAAAGATCTTGAAGAAACATGGATACAAATCATTTAAGTACCAGCTTCACCAACATTTGTACAATGGAGATTTTCTTAGAAGACTGGAATATTGCAACTGGTTCTTGGAACATAACGATACCGATAATAGCCTAGCCAATTCTATTTTGTATTCTCACGAGTCGAGATTTACCAATAATGGAATGTTCAACCGGTAAAATACAAGATATTGGTCAACGATAAATGAACACCGAATGATGGAAGGTCATTTTCAAGAGATATTTGGAGTAAATGTATGGGCTGGAATAATTGGTACTCGTATTGTGGAACCGATTCTTTTCCAAGGGCATTTAAATGCAGTACGATATTTGGGTTTTTTACAACATGAAATTGAAAATTTTTTGGAGGAATTACCGTTGGAAATAAATAATCAACACCTTTATTATCAACAAGATGGTGCGCCGGCTCACAACGCTATTGTTGTGAGAAATTACTTAGAAGAACGATTTGGAGAACATGTTATCTCTACCCGTGGACCGATCCGGTGGCCTCCTCGCTCGCCTGACCTTACCCCTCTTGACTTTTTTTTTGTGGGGCCATATTAAGGAGATTGTTTACCGAACACCGCCAACAACACTTAACATCTTAGAAAACCGTATACGAGCGGCATTTGCTAGCATTACCCCCGACATGCTTAGGAATGTCGTAGAAAACAACGTTTTTCGTATTAGGAAATGTCAAGAGGTGGAAGGGCAGCACTTTGAAAATTTAATTGGTGGTTAAAAGGTCCAAACTTTATAATCTATTACCTATTGTTAATGTTAAACGTATTATTGTTAATGTTATTAATTTTTTTAAATTATTTTTAATACTGTTTAAAATTATTACACTCTGTCTGTTTTAAAATAAATTTTGTTCAATCGTTGACTGAAAAAATTGGGAAAATACGCAAAGCAATGCATTAAAATTGTGCTGCTTTAAAAACAACTCTCAGACGCGCCCATAATGTATCTGTCCTTTTCTTTCTTTTTTGCTACGGCAAAAATAAAGTTTAGAACGTTCTAGTAAAAAAGTTAACAAAGATAAAAGTGAGTTTGCATTTTTCTGGAAGTGAGTTAAGTATGTAGAATGATTTTAAGATGGTCATGGCACTCTGGATGAGAAAATGAAATTAAATTTTAAAATTACATTTGGAAAAAAATCGATTTAAATATTACGCAATCGGCCGTAAAATGGCCTCCAGAATCCGAAAAACTAAAAATATACAGGGGGTGTCATTTAAAAATCAAAAGTTAAGGACATTTCCGGTGAAACCGGAAGTCGGAAATGCTTGTCAAAAATTCCTAAAAATGACGTTTGGTTAGAGTAACAACCCTGCCAAGTTTCATTTAAATCGATAGATAAATAAAAAAATGGCAGCCGGAAAGTGATCTCGTGGGCATCCGGTATATATATATATATATATATATATATATATATATATATATATATATATATATATATATATAGGGTGTATTTAAATCATCGACAAACGAAAACTGGAGTTTCTATGATTCAAAATAAGACAAAATTGATCATAAACGCTTTTCCGAAAATGCTTCCTAACCGAGATACAGGTTGACTAAGAAATACTTTTTTTAAGGTTTTTTTAAGATTCCTCAAAAACTACAAAAGATTTTACACTGACAATGGGTACACCTAAATGTCTAATTAAATAAAATTAATCAGGTGAGTTTGAGTCAATTGACTCCATCCAGTGGCGTAGAATATTTTAAGTTAATCAGTTTAAGTAAAAAAAAACGCACGCCCCTGGTTTTTTTTAAGCATACAGATGGCATGCGATGAGATTAGGGCTACGCCACAAATTTTTCAGCGTGTTAGGTTTCATTTGCTAAGAAGAATACAAGCTTGCATTCAAAAGGAAGGAGGACATTTTGAACAATATGTATAAAAATAATTATTATTTTGTTTTTGATTCCTTCAACATCTCTTTAATAATGTACCTAATAGTTAACTGCGTTATATTTTTGTAAAATAAAACAAATTTTGATTTTGATTGAATAATGTGAATAATGTTGAATTTAACAAAAAAATATTTCTTCAAAAAAAAAGCAGGGACGTGCGTTTTTTTTTTTTTACTTAAATATTCTACGCCACTGGATGGAGCCAGTTGACTCAAACTCACCTGATTAATTGTACTTAATTAGACATTTAGGTGTACCAAATCTCAGTGTAATATCTTTTGTAGTTTTTGAGGAATTTTAAAAAAATCGTAAAAAAAATATTTTTTAAACAATCTGTATCTCGGTTAGGAAGCATTTTCGGAAAAGCATTTATGATAATTTTTGTCTTATTTTGAATCAGAGAATCTCCAGTTTTCGTTTGTCGGTGATTGTAAAATACACCCTGTGTGTGTGTGTGTGTGCGTGTGCGTGTGTGTGTGCGCGTGTGCGTGTGCGTGTGTGTGCGTGTGTGTGTGTGGTGTGTGTGTGTGGTGTGTGCGTGTGTGGTGTGTGCGTGTGTGGTGTGCGTGTGTGTGTGTGGTGTGTGCGTGTGTGGTGTGTGTGTGTGTGTTTATATATATATATATATATATATATATATATATATATATATATATATATATATATATATATACATATATTAGTACAAGTAGAGATCCTTTTCATTTGTTTCCTGTATAAGGTGAGGTCCGTTTTGAAAGGTGAGATCCAATTTTGGATCTCAGGTTGTTTTGTGTGTATATCTTCGCCATTTTGATTAGGAAGGTTGGCAGTGAAGAAATACAAATTTTGTAGTGGATCTCGTCTTTGCAGGTATTATCCCATGATATATATTTGTAGTTCATCTAGACCATGAGAGAGGGCGCTCGTGAAAATTTTAAGTTGTATATATTTCCGAGGAAGATGAGATCCTTTCAGTATGGCAACATTGTATACTCTGCGTTTATGAAATCGGAGAAACAGGACTGTAGGAGTTTCGTGTCACAGATTTATTTATTCTTTCAGTATAGATTATTATTATTGTAAGAAAATAATTAAATGTTGTCATTTTAAATGCGGAGGCGGACTATTATACGGTTTTACTACTACGCTTACGCATTGAAGTTCAGATGACGAATTACGATAACTAAAATATCAGTGTTTTTATAAAGTTTTATTGATTATCTCTACTTTTAAATTTTAAAACTCACACATAAAATATTTCATAAATGTTATAGTAGAATTTTATAAAATGATTTTTAATTTAATACAATTACTAAATATGAGTTAGTTCTACATAGTAAGAGTTGCTGTTGATACAATTAATTTCTGTCTTTCTTGATAGTAATATCAATTAATATATAATTAATAAACAATATGTTGTATTGCATTTAGTATAGTAATGACAATATACTTCAAGTGGTGAAAATAAATATAACAAGAATGGTGTTAAGCTGCTTCTTTTAATTAATTGAGATACACAATGAAATCATACGTAAAAGCCTGTACTCAAAAGATTTAACTAAAGGGTTTAATTTAAATAAAGAAAGTAATAAATTATTGTAAAAATAGTTTATTGATTGTTTCTATAAGTATTATATACAAACACTTTTATTTGTAGCCAAGTTTTTCTTTAAATAATTCCATATTCTTTTGTTGAAACTGTAGACATTCAGCTTTCTTGGGAGAAATGTTGTTTTTAATATGGCTTTTAAAAACTGCAACATAACATTTTTTGGCGTGTGCTCCATGATCCTCGTGATTCACTTTTATTTTCAGATTGATGTATGGTTGATGTCGATGAATCTTTAATAAATGAATTAACAAATTATGAATAGAGTCAAACCAAATATCAGATACCTACCATTTTCGACTCTCTTTAGCTCGTGATTTACTTTTCTCTTCAGATGTATGTATGGTCCCTGTCGATGAATGCTTAACAGGTTTATTAAAAGGTTCGACTTTGTCTGGTTCAGTTGTATTTTCATCTACGAAAATTAATAAATTACAGAATGCATCAAACCAAATATCAGGTACCCACCATTTTCTATTCTCTCTTTAGGTTCTCTGCTGGCTTGACTTCCCATGTTTGTAACTCAATATCTAATTCATCAAGAGTTTTGCCCTTATCTTCTTTACTTAGCCCTTTTTCCATCATTAACAGTAATTTCGCTATTTTGGACGTTTGATAAATTTCCTGTGGTAATCTAAACAAAAAACAAATGTTCTAAGTTAGTATTGATAGCTAGTGCCACTATTACAAATACCATTTATACTTTAAAAACAAGACAATACCCTACCTATCGGAATGAATTAGGGATTAAATGTTTTCAAACATCAAAAGTTACGTATTGATGAAATTACTAATGAATGAATATTACAAAAAACCCTTTAATTTTTGAGATCTTCAAATATTCCAGGCAAATCTTTCAGAATCATGGGGTAAGTTGGAACAAATTCATTAAAAGCTTTTATCCAACACCACATATCATAAGCACATTAATATGTTCGTTTCAAACAAGTAATGTCTACAATTACTCACGCGTAAGTAATGAGCATTGTACCAACTGATCCAAGACTAATTTAAATTTTCTAGTTTTTTTGACAGCACGTCAAACGTCTTGTCATTAGCAAAGATTCACGAAACAAACTTAAATGTTTGAAATAGATCTAAAGAAGTGTTGGATAAAATATTACATTACATTCGCGTGGAATGTGCACTAATCACTCAAGAAAATTCTTTCCTGATTAATATGTCACATTCTACACTAGCGAAAGGCTTTGACAATGACATCTAAAAATGACAGATAAGATGACAGGTACTTATTAATATCTTCATAAACAGACATACACATAAGTAAAGTTCTACAAACTTTGCGCGAAAATCTAACTGAAAAATCTAGGTTTTCAGTTTTTGAATAATTGAAAATGCTCTTTATTTAGATTGCTCTGGACAATCATGAGTGTGTCAATTGAGCGAGAGTTGAAAAAGCATTTTCTTCTCGTGTTGTACACAAAATTTTTTCTAAAACTGCCTATAATTACAAAAATATTCATTAATTTCGCATTTATAACATTAAGTTGTCAACGTTGACAGTTTATTAAATTCACTTGTTTTCCTGCAATAGATAAATCGCTGTTTACTTTCATCACAAGTGAGGAAAATGCAACTTTCTCACTCATCTTACAAAAGAAAATACTATTTTCTAAGGCAGTTTCAGAAAAAATCATTTTAAACTAAACACAATCGAGAATCTTGGCTTAGATTTCTCGGAAATTAATTAAAGATTATCAGTTTATTCAATTTTGGCTACTGATTAAGGTTTACAGAGTATACAATTGTGTATCAAACAGTTTTTTCCAATTTCCTAGCTACTCATACTAAGGATGGCATTAGTATTTAAAGTGAAACCTACAGAAAAACTGGAAAGTATTAGAAAAGGATATGCTCATGTGTATGTTGAACATACCTATAAAAAAATTTACGGTATGTTGGAGGTAAAATGATGAACATTTTCATTAGTTTATTTTAGGCATATTAGCAATAAGAGCTACTTTAAAAATTATAAAGTTAACTGAATGAGTTCTTGCAAATACCCACCTATAAAACTCTTGATGTGTTTTTTTGGTATGTCCCATAAACGTAGCCACTTGCTCCATTTCTAATTCATTGAGATTTAAAATTTGCAACACCGTTGCGATTTGTTTTCGTAAACGTGAAGATGTTAATGTTTGCGGATTTTCTGCTCCACATGATACAGCATATTTCCTTAAAACACTTGATCCATCTATCCACTTGCATGAACTTCCAATCAATCCAAATAAAAAAGGATTTTCTTTTGGGACAAAGCTGGTGCTATTTCTAGCAGTCAACATTACTTGTATGTATTTTTGTATTGATTTTGGAAAAAGTATTGCAATAGTTTTGCTTCCTTTTCCCACTGTTAGAACTCGTTTGAAATATTTGGTAAGTTCTTTTTCAGCATCTGTGAGAACATTAAGGCATTCTACTTGAGTGTTGAATGTGGGAGAGTTATTGTATGATTCTAATTTTAAATATTGAACATCTCCCACTCTTTTTCTGTTTAACAAAATTGTTAAGGCAAGAGTTGCTTCTGAAAGTTTCTTGAAGGAATCTATGTCTTGTATATTCACAGTTAAATTTTCCATAGCGTTGCCTGCTGTCTTATGACAATAATTTTTGAACAAAAGTATATCTGGTGTTATTGGCAATGTTTGAGGATTAGCAGAATGTTTTTCCTTCAAATCCTTTAGAGCCAAGCTTCCCATTTCAAATTTCCAATTTGAGGCCACCAATTCGGAAAACCTTTTCAGCTCTCTTAAGACCTTGTCATAATCGGTAACAGGCAAAATCGGGTCCTTTTTGAACAGCAAAGCCTTTGCTGCAGAACACACAGCTAATAATGTTGTTCTTAAATGTAGCGCCAAGGAAGCCGATTGAAAACTTTTGTGGAATCATCATACCCTGATATAATTCTAGCTGCGAAACAACTTTATCAAAGTTTTCCGGTTTTAAGGCTTCTAACATTGAATTAATGTTATAAACATCTTTCAAAGGAATTAGAAGTCTTCCCAACTCTCTTATTTTGTTACTAACGACATTTTTGATATGCGGCCTTTTGTGTTTGCGTAGGTAATCTTCTGCATACTGACAAATAATAGGATCAGTTTTTCCGTTTAAGGAAATTCTGTCTGCATGCATTGTATTAAATACTTCTGTTTTAACCGCAAACGATTTAAAAACTGTTTTCTAGACTCTGTAAATGCTAAAATGGTTTGTCCTTCACTTCTATAGCGTATTTTAGAAGCACCTTCCTCTTTATTAAAAAAACAGTTTTTCGCATGTCTGTTCAGGGACTGCTTTTTATATAAGCCTCTGCAATATTTACAAGGCAAATAGTCCTCAAACATAAGACTTTTGTTAGGGTTTGATGAAGGCCTTTGCACTGGTCGGATAATTTTTTCATAGTAAATAGAGAAATTAGCTTCTTTTCTTAATAACTCAATTAATCTTTTCCTTTCCTTACTCCCTTTTATACATTGCAGTATTTTAATTACACTTTCTTCATTTGCGTGCCTCCTGAATAAGTGCCGAGAAAAATTTGTTATATCTTGATTACAATACGGACATCGATCTTTTTTATCCCATACACGTCCTTTCCGACGACTTATTTCCACTGAAGGATGTATCAGCTTAGTGTTCTTTACAAAAAAAAACTGTAATGTACATATTTATCCCAAATACCCCGAATCATTGTAACTATCAAGTAGCAGAAGATTAGTAATAAATAGCTTTATGACGAATAAAATCAAAATTTCCACAAAATTTACTCCCAAAAAGCTGATGTAGAACCGGGCAGTTGTTTTTTTTATTATAAATTCTACACATATTCTAAAACTTAAAAAAACTCTTAAAAGTTAGAAAGATATTTACTTCAACAGTATGTGTACTTGAATGAGGTTTGTCGAAATTGCTACTTATATTTGGTATCTCCAAACGGACTTCTTTATCTGATAAATTTGCAGTTGGAGAATTTCTTTCTTGGGAACTTGCATATAATTGCTAAAAGCAACTAGTTCTGGTTTCCCAAATTCTATAGTAACGAGGTCGTTTCCAATTTTCTAATTAGAAAGAATACAGAAATTAAAAAAACTTAAACATTCTTTTCTTTTAACACTCCGTTTAAAAGCAAAAAGACTTTTCTAATCCTATAACATCAAAGTGCCATCAGAGTGCCAGGATAACAAGACTAATAACTAAACTTTTGTTATTTTTAGTATTTACATAAAACCCAGTGCATCATGATACATGTGTTAAAGGTCAAAGCAAATCTAATAGCCTATATGTATTAAACCTAATTTTTTGCATTCGTTAATTTATTGTAAATTTTGAGGTGTATAAACCAAAAACTTTATGTATTTAGTTATATACCTCGACTTTTATATGTATCTGACAAAACAATTAAATAGGTAACTACTTTTAAACGATTACCTGTTTTATTATACTAGGTCTTATTTTACCAATAATTCCGCTCTCTTCGAAGTACTGTCGTCATCACTTTCTACTTCAGCAATTGGTTCCCAGGATTCCTAAAATACAATAACCTATAAATTCTGCTCCTAGTTTTTTTTTCATTAATTTCATAATAAATTACCGATGAGTCAACATATGAATCCGAACATTTAGAAAATTCTTCTTCTAAATTATTGTGTATCTAAAACACAATTTCGAATTATTAAAAATAACAACTTTAACTTTCAATGGCTTCTTACATTATTTAGTTCTTGAATGATTAGTGGCTCTTCATTCATTTCAGTATTCTTCTCTGTCAACAGTCCTACACTATTTAGTTCTTGAAGCACTAGTACGTCTTCATTTCTTTCAGTATTCTTCTCCGACAACAGCTTTACATTATTTAGTTCTTGAATCACTAGTGCCTCCTTATTTCTGTCAGTATTCTTCTCTCTCAACAGTTTTACATTATTTAGTTCTTGAAGAACTAATGACTCTTCATTTTCTTCTGCATTCTTCTTTGCCAACAGTTTTACATTATTTAGTTCTTGAAATACTAGTGCATCTTCATTTCTTTCAGCATTCTTCTCTGGAAACAGTTTTACAATTTAGCTCTTGAAGCACTAGTGCTTCTTCATTTTTTTCAAAACTTTTAAAAGGTTCCGTTACATTATGTAGTTTTTGAAACTTTAGTACTTTTTCATTTCTATCAAAATTTTCCTCTCGTGTTAGTTTTCTTTTCCCGCGGATTTTCCATTGCTTAAAATAAAACCAGGGATCCTCTTCCTCTTTTGTAAAGTCATATTCCCCTATTAATTAATTAAATATACAATTTTTTAAATTCTTGATTTATTTATTGTATGCTACACACATCAGCATATACAGGGTGTTTAATTAATAATGGGAAATAATTAAACTGTAGAATCTTGGGTTCAAAATAATAAGATTTAACCCAATTCACTTAGATCAAATGTGCCTCATGTCTGAGTTACAGGGTGTTCTATTTAATAATTTACAAATGATTTTTCCCATTACTTTTAAACTGTTTGACTAATCTTTATCATATTTGGCAGGAAGTGCAGACACTTACTTACTTACTAAATTATGGTAAATAAACGTTTCTGGCTACTGCCAGAGGCGTACGACAGGAGCAAGTCCGAACTTGACCCTTCCTAAATTCTACGCCACTGACGAAATTCTCATTTTAGCACAATTCTATTATTCTGCAATACTTTCTACGTAAATAACATACTCTACCTTCGTAACGATAAAGTCATTATTATTCGAGATATTTAAAGTTAAACATAACGCTGTACAATTTTAATGTGTATTTATCATGGCGAAGTTTTGGGTCATAAGTTTGCTCCTGAAACTTTTGTGTTGATTTTTAGATTTAATAAGATTAACAAACAATTTTACTAGCACGTAATTATCAAAAGTCTTTTTCACATTTTACTACCATAATTAATATGAACAAAATTTAAAAATACTTAACAAATAAAATTATTTTTACTTTGTGTATTTATAACATCAAAATCCATAGGTTTACATTTATTACGCAAAAAAAGATTAACAAACAATTTTGCTAACACGTAATTATCAAAAGTCTTTTTCACATTTTTGCTACACAAACTTTAAAAATACTAACAATAAATAAACTGATTTTTTTTTATTTACAATATCACAATCAGATAAATGCCACTTGATCATTTCTGCACATCATTTAAAAGTGCGTAAGACGTAATCAAGATAAGTTCAGGTTTTGTGTAGTTACCTCTGATCTGAGTTAATTGTTTCGGTGTAGTTGACGACTGCCATTGCCGTTAGTTGTTTATTTTTACTGTCACAAAAGATTTTGATTGTTATAAAACTTAAAAAGCTCATCAAGTAAAAATGCCCCGCCATAACAATTTTACTAATCGTGAAATGCGAGATATGATTTGTGTTTATGTACAAGAAAATTATTTCTGTCCTGCTGCTGCTTGAAGATATCGGGAAATGTATCCAAACAGAGTTCAACCTGGTCGCAAAACCTTCTGTAATATTTTTAATAGATTAGGAGGTACTGGACAATATCAGCCCAAAAGTGATGTGGGACGACCTAAAAATTTAACTGTTGATCAGGAGGATGACATTTTAGATTGGTGATAATTCTCAACTAAGTACTCGGCGTTTAGCAGCAATGGCTGGAGTAAGCCATTCTTCAGTTTTCCGCTTACTGAAAAAAAGACAATCTACGACCTTGCCACTTTACACCTGTATAAAACTTATTACCTACAGATTATCCTTTAAGATTAAATTTTGCTCAGTGGATGTTAAATAGAAAAAAATCGTGATTTTTATTAAAACATTATTTTTACTGACGAGGCCACTTTTACGCGTTGGAGTGTTCACCGGGAGAAATAGCCACAGTTGGGATATTGAAAATCCGCATCTATTCCGAGAATCAGATTTACAACATGAATTTAAGGTTAATGTATGGTGCGGTATATTTGGAGATGGTTTGTTGGGTCCTTATGAATTACCAGCAAATTTGAATGGTAACTCGTATTTGGAGTTTCTACAAACTAGACTTTTCGACGAGCTATAAGAATTGCCACTTAACTAAAGGAGAGGTGTGTGGTTCATGCAGGATGGGGCACCGCCTCATTATTCTTTAATACTACGGAACTATCTAGATCAGCAATTTCCTCATCGTTGGATTGGCAGAGGTAGTGAATTCCCGTGGCCGCCTAGAACCCCCGAAGGTAATCCCTTAGATTTCTATTTCTGCGGGTATATTAAAACTTTGGTGTACTCACAAGAAATAAATAATCGTCAAGAGCAATGGCAGCAAATAGTAAATTCCGCTAATTTTATTGCTAATCAGCCAAACATATTTTTTTAAAGTTAGAAGATCGTTTAGTGAAAGAATAGATAAACTTATTGAGGTAAATGGGGGTTATATTGAACATTTGCTGAGTTAAGTATTTTTAAAGTTTGTTCATATTATTTATTGTAGCGAAAATGTGAAAAAGACTGTTTGATAATTACTTGTTAGCAAAATTGTTTGTTAATCTTCTTATTAAACCTAAAAAATCAACTTAAAGGTAAGTTTCATTTGAGTAATAAACGCACACCTATGAATTTTGATATTGTAAATGAACAAAGTAAAAATAATTTCACTTGTTAAGTATTTTTAAATTTTGTTCATATTATTTCTTTGTTTATTTTATTTATTTACCAATCACGCGATTCCCTAAAAGGGGTAAGCAAAGTTGCTTATAAACAAAATGTACAAATTATAAAATTATAACTATTTATTGAGCAAAAATGTGAAAAAGACTTTTTGATAGTTACGTGTTAGTAAAATTGTTTGTTAATCTTCTTATTAAAACTAAAAATCAACTTAAAAGTCATTTGCGTAATATATGCAAACCTATATGACCCAAAAATACCGCTATGATAAATACACATTAAAATTGTGCAACGTTATGTTTAACTTTAAATATCTCGAAAAATAATGGCTTTATCGTTAGTAGTGTATGTTATTTACGTAGAAAGTATTGGAGAATAGAAAAATTGTGCTAAAATGAGAATTTCTATAGTGGCGTAGAATTTAGGAAGAGTCAAAGTCAGACTTGCCCCTGTCGTACGCCTCTGGTAGTAGCCAGAAAGGTTTATTTACCATAATTTAGTAAGTAAGTCAGTGTCTACACTTCCTGCCAAATATGATAAAGATTACTCAAACAATTTAAAAGTAATGGGAAAAAATCATTTTTAAATTATTAAATAAAACACCCTGTAACTCAGACAGGAGGCACATTTTATCTAAGTGAATTTTGTTAAATCCTATTATTTTGAACCCAAGATTCTACAGTTTAATTATTTCCCATTATTAATGAAACACCCTGTATAGCATAGCATCATTAGTAAAATATTACTATTTATTTCTGGTGGCACTCGTTTTATTATTAATTATTATTTTTTGGTATACTTTTTGTGTAGTAAAAATGGGAACAAGAAATCATGTAATCATGTGCAAAGTAAAAATATTACAACATAAAAATATTGATACTAATTTTTGTTTTAAAACTTCTGAATGGGAAACATGTTACAAATTTGTAAAATGTTTTGTGCCAAAAATAGTTAGGAGTTATTCTGTTATTTTTTCTGAATACTGAATTATAGACACTTACTAATTTATAATTATTGATAAACCAAAATGGGCATTTTGTGTGAGGTAGGAGTTTAATGACCTTAGTGCTTACCAATATCTCTAACAGATTAATCTTAATTTATTTATGTTTTAAAGCTTTAGGTACGAGTGTTTATAAACTAGTAAGTGTCGATACTTCCGTCAGTGGTAGTGAGTGTAGGTACTGTATTAAAGAAACTTTAATACTAAAAGCATTATTTACTTCATTTTATACACATGATTCAATAATGTGCTGCATTAACTTAACACATTAACAATTACACTTACCACTCTGTTTTTCACTTTTTTCTCCTTCACTTTCACTTTCAATGTTCTTGAGTAACGATAACATCTTCTGTCCTCGAGACATGTTTGAAAACTGTTGAAATTTTTACTACTAGTCGAGCTCGGGTCATTAAAATCGTAAACTTTTGACTAATAAGATGAATAAACAGTTCGTAATCAGTTTCTTGGAACCGCTAAGGTTTGAGTTTTTATTACGAATGTAAACACATACATTTAATGCAATTAAATAATTTTGATTCCTTAAACGTTACAAAATACTACAAAATGTCATAATTGTAGGCACAACTAGTATTACAGGTGTGTGAGCTTCTACAATATGATAAGTCCAAGGAAATGCAACAATTTTCGTATTCGCTTATACCTTATTTATAGAATATTATTCCAGATTTTAGTGTTTTTCTTTTTCGGATAATTCGTATGGCTGGTAATAAATATATTTCTGTTGTAAAATAAATCTCTCAAATAAAAGAAAATTCTATTAGTTTTAAAAAAACAATACATATATATTGGTAATGTTACATTTCCGTTTCGTTATAAAGCAACTTATTGAATGATGAAATCAGCCTCTCCCTCGAGTTGCTGAGCACTGTGTTTACTTTTTCTTATTATTATAAATAAGCGGCACCCAGCATAAATCAATGTATTGACTCATTCGGTCATCTATAAAAGTTACCATTACACTGTACTATCCAGTTAATTTCAGAAATTATTTATTTTAACGTTAATTTTAACATATTAAAGCTACAGAAAAAATGCTGCGTATGATAATTATAAAACATGCACCTTTAAATAATTCGTGTTTAAGTACTAGCGAATTTATAGTGTAAATAAAGTACTACCTTACGAAATATAGCTTCACTAACAAAGCTAAATAGTCAGCAATGATAAATACCTAAATGTAACATTGCTGCTCCTAAGACGCAAAACGCTTGGCAACATTGACGGATCTCATTTTTCGGTAATATTTAACTATATATCAGCTATATACCGTTCAAGATCTCACCTTACCGCAATTCAGCAAAGGATCTCAACTTGTCATATATACTTTGTGTATATTTCAAATAAAGATTTTACTACCCCTCTCATCATTTCTTAGAATAAAACCTTTTTTTATAGCTTTCCATCATGTTATTTTTTTAAAATCCAAACTGCTTTTAGTGGAACTCGGGTTGTCCAAAAACTGTGGGGATCTCGGCTTGTTGAGTAAACGTGTATATATATATATATATATATATATATATATATATATATATAATGAATGCAAACCTAAGTGTAGCTACAAAGGTATATGTTAAATATAATAATTCTTTACAATGTTATAAAGTAACTAAGATTCTAATTTTTGCTTTAAATTCAAACATTGTGCATCTTATCATTATCACTCGACTCTCCTACATCGATTACTAGAGGTTTTACCATTTCCTTAGCTCTTTTTTGTATGTCCCGCCACTGGCTCATTTCCTTTTCAGCATGTAAAATACACTTTTGCCACAGTTCTCCAGTTACTTGGTTTAATGAATAATAAAATAATAAAACATTCTCGTCCCTGAAGTCCTGTCTTCCAACATTTTTTGTTGTAATACTGTTTACAATTTGCCCATATTAACTCGATAGGGTTGAATTGGCAGTGATACATAGGTAAATGTAAAATTTGATGTCCCCATTGATGAGTGATTTCATGAATTGCATATATTTTTGGAACTTGTAAATCCTTGGCAATTTCTCATAATTCCACTTTCAGCATATCATTCGAATGAGTAATGTTGTTTTCTTTAAAAAAAAAAACTACTTGAAGGTAATTTTTCTACTAATGATGGAATGATTGTCAAGAATTATCAAACTTGGTTTTTCTAAATTTGGTGAAAGCTGTTCTTGAAACCATTTTTGAAATAAATCACCGTTCATGTTATTGTGGTAGTCTGCTGTCTTACTTTTACTGGAAAATACCAATGATGAATTAGCTGTAAAACCATCCTTGTTGCCAGCACGTAGTACGATAAAACTAAAATTTATTCGGTTAAAAATATTTTTAACAAATCGCACTATTTTAATTACAGTTTCCCTTCTTCTAGCGGTTTGTTTTTTGTGCTTTTCAAATCATTATCATGCCATGATTTTCGAACGCTTCCTCGGCTAAAAATCCGCGTCTCATAGAAAAAGACAGGATTGTAACTAATTTCACAACTTTTACTAGCAAAATATTTTCGCAAAAATGTTGCTCGAGTACCAGCAATATGAACCTGTTCCATTAAACGCCTTCTTCCATCGTTAACTTTGAATTCAAAACCAATTTTGTGTAAGAATTGTTTCAAACTTGTTTTACTGAAGGTAAATATTTTATCTTCTTTAAGTTCAGTTTGGAGTTTTTCGATAGTAATATGTGAGCCTAAAATTAAACAGTGATTAACTCCATTTCAACAATAATTTCTGAATTATTTACCAGTTGCATGCATGGTGTAAATTTTTCGTTCCAAAACGTCTTTCACATATTCGTCGACATCCTCTGACTTCGACTTCAAACGCAGCCTATGTTTTTGCGGCGAATCCGGCGCCGATTTCCCAGATTCTAAAGCGAGAGCCATTCTTGCCTTTGTCCGAGTTACGGTTTTCTCGGAAATGCGGCATGCGAGAGCAGTTCGCTGCAACCTAATATTACATAAATATAAATTTAAATAGTGAAAATTATTAGCGTACCTGGATAATAGAAGTTAAAGGTAAACTTGGCCCCCCGTTATCGCGTTCCATCTCGAAATAATGCAGTATATTCATTAACATTACTTGAGTTTGGGTTTTCAAAGATTTACCTTTGAATGACATCATTATTTGCTGCAAAATAAATAAGTAAATTTAATCAATTAGATATACATTTTACATTATAAACTTACCTCGTAATAGTGAATATTAGTAATAGTTTTGAAAAAAAAACTGTTTTCATTCTTTACTGCAGGAAATTTACTGCACTAGACTCCTACGTAGGACTGGCACCTGCACCCTTTTGGATAACCGTATTTCTTCCGCGGATTTTTTATTTTCTTTCAGCTACTCGTCGTCACATTACGGCTTTGGCCTTGAGTCGGAAAACCTATTCATGATCCCCAATAGCCAACGTTGGATTTATTAAAATCACGTACCAGGACGAGCGGTCGTCCGGATCCTCCGATGATGACCTTTGTCCGACACCCAGGCCCATCGTATTCTCACGTGTTTAGCATATGATGATGTCCGAGCTCCTTTACAAGCGAGAATTGTCCCTTCCCCACATTCCCCTTAGAGCATCCTACAACTCATACTCATAAGTGTTAGTATGCGCCACGAGAGACCAGAGTCAAACAATATCATATCTTTTTTATTACTAACAATTTATATTACATTATTTTACATTCTGAAGTTTATTTGCGTTCACCCCTAGTAGCCAGTCACTTATGTTTAGTTTCTAACAAGTTACGTTTTATTTCAATTGTCAATTATTTGCATATATATTTAATTTTTAATCAGTTACAAATTAGTTTTGGTTTTAATTTGCAACTACTACAGTAATTCCTGTCAAACTCCTTATCCTGCCTTTTTGGAAATTATGCTAATGGGATAAACCGAAAGGTAGGCACCTATACGAACCAAACTCGAAACCAAGAGTCGTTGTACTCTACCTGCCATCACTAGTAATGCGCTGAGTATTCTTCTAACACCGAACCAACCTCCTAGCTAGGTCTATCCTGAAATGTGGACGGCTTGACCAAGGCAAACCGGTATGGTGGTGGTCCACTTCCTTCTTTCGTATGGATACCTTCTATTATTAACATTTGCTTGTATATTCGAGATATTTAAATGCTCTAATTTTCCGCACGCTCCTCCCTGTAATTGCGCTTCTTGGTATGAAATGCAACCAGTAACCATTGAGGGCGTTGAAAGCCCAAACCATCGACGTTTATAACGGCAAGGATGGATATATGTATACATCTCAAGCGTGAAACGCAACTTGTATCGGCAAATTTTTATTAACCTTCTGATAGACAACTTCATAGCATCATTTGGAATTACATACGGAACCTTCGTCAAGTCAACCTTAACATCCGTTTCGGAGCTGTAGCAGTCCACGTCGGTCTTGTAGCGAGTCAATGCCAGTTCTTGACGGATCTCACCGAAGGGGAGAGGAGTTATGCTATTTGTTTGCTTTCTTGGGGTTCAGAGTACCTTCCAAATATATAACACTATCGTAAGTGGTTGTAATGAAAATACGTTGCACTGAGCACGTTTCCCGCACCTGTCAATATGAGATGTATTATAATTCTGCTCCTTATCATAATTATGTGTAATTGTACAACCTCATAATATCTAATTATTTCAAGTGGTGGCGCTAATGCTCCAAAGCTGTTGTAGTATAAGGCTTCATCATCGTGTTTCTTGAAAGCAACCCAATAAGTCCCTCTTTCTCTATTGTCGTCAAGGTTCACGATAGCAGATTCATTAAGATGTGGTTTATGTGGCAATATATTGCATATAAACACTCCTCTAAAGAATGGCACATCTTTAGCGAACATGTCTAGATCGGAATCAGTTAATGCCCTCCGCGGTAAATTTATGAGTTTCTTGGATACGGCTTCAGGTATAAAGCACACCCCTTCTTATAGGGCTTAAAATAAAGTCCTCTCCCGCTCTTTAAAACTACCGCCTGGTTTGTTCCGTTATGACGTCGAGACACCTCCAATTGCTTCATCTCCGCCGAAGCGCCGTTGACAGTTAAAGCTATACCGCTCGCACCATTGGCAAGAACACCTATAGCCGAGAGGCCGGCGAATAGGTGTGTATTAGGAATGGAAGATAGCCGCCAGTTCTAGGTATCGGAATGATTCTAGACACTTGTACCTTTTTCTCTCCGTCGGCAATCTTAACAGCCTCCTTAGCAGCCAATAGACTGACATCAATGAGTTTCTTCAGATTGCCATCTTGAAGCTGACGGCTGACATATTTTCGAATAGGCTGCAAAACTCCTCCTCTAAACGAGCACCTCCTCGTTGTCTTCTTAGCGCCCATATCCAGTGTCTTTTTAATCTTCATAGCGTTCTCTACGTGAAAGGCGACTATTTTCTCACCAAAACTCGAATCCTTCGAGCGTACACGATTCCAAGCTTGTCAGGGTATTTTGAACACCCTGTATACGTAGTAGGTAATTTTGTTTATAGTCTTACGTAATTAGTTAGATTCCGTATATAAATATTTTTTTTGTTGTCAAATTAAGTTTTATAGTAAATTTGCTTTAACGTATGTGGTGAGCTTTAGATTCTTTGTTTGTGAAATTATTATTCCGAAATTTAGGTTGTTTTTCCTTATTATTCTCGTTTATAGAAGTTTGGTTAACGTTTATTTGTAAATAGTTGTATATAAGTTTAATTAAGGTTTATTTCGTTTGATTTCCGAAAAATATAATAGAAAATGAAGTAATTTAAATGAATAGTATAGGTTTATCTGTATGATGTCATGGTCGCGCCATACAGACGCTTACGTATAGTTGTCCAGTTTATTATTAGGTATTTTGGTTTTGATTCATAGAGATTGCATGTGGGCCTTATTGTTCGTACTTTAAGGTAAACATACAGAGGCTGTATTCGTTGATCTTGCTGACGGCTAGTTTTCAAAATTTACCGAGTCCTTACGGACGAAAACGAAATTGTAGTACGGGGGTACTTTGGTTTCCCCTTCCGTTTTTTTAATTGGTTGAATTATATTAGATAAGATTTTTTTATGAGTAGTGGGATGCAAATTCAAAGATGGATTTTTGTGAATACTTTGGGGCAGTCTTAGACAGATCTCGCTTTCGAGTAGTATACGTTGCCGCTTGTGTTACGCTTTAAGGGGTAGTTTAGAACGTTGATACTTTGGACCTTGTGGTGTTTAACGAACGTACTTTTGTTGTGTAATAAGGGTAGTTTAACTACTGAAGTAACCTGTGAAAGGGATTTATGAAAATTGTTCATTCACCAAAGGATAATACCTAGTGCCGATTTCGGTTTACGTAACAGTACCTGGAGGACATCTTCGTGTTTCCTTAGTGCGTCGGTGGACTTCTGGTTATATCGCTTCTGCGGATTTTAAAATCATCGTTCTGGCAGTGCCTCTTAATTATCGTATAAAGCGTGTTTAAGTTAAAGAAACTATCGCAGTATATTAAAATATATTTAGTTATTTAAACAAATTATTAAGGAGTTTTAGTGGAAAATAAAATTATTTAAAAGAACATTAAAAGCTAAAAGTTATCAAACAATTTTGAACGCTCACATTATTATTGTACAATAAGTTTTGGTTAATGCAGTAACATTTTAACGAGTCAACTTAAGAAATTGTTCGTGTATAACAGAATATCAGTCAACATTTTATCATCATTTTGCCGGACCTGGGAGTTTCCATTCCGTTATAGCTGTAGCCGATCACCTGGTTCGTACCATCCGTTGTAACACAGAGGAGGTGCTATCTAGACCTTGTAAGGTATTATAACATTGTGTTTTTATTGAAAACTTTTAAGATTGTTGTGTGTTTCGAATTATTTTATTTGTTGAAGGTTTGAAAGCGGAGTTGTGTCTCGTTTTTTTTGTTAATTTAAACTGTGTTTTGAATTTAGTTATTGGAATTAATCGTAACTCTAACGCTCCGCCTTCACACTTTTTTTATTTTATTAGTAAAGGGCAATTGACCCTGTAGTTGTGTGGATATATAATCCACGGTTTATTTATATCTAGGTTAAACGATTTAGACTGGCTAAAGCAGAACTCTGATCAGACGACCTGACGCCTAATAAGCCTTTGTATTATTTTTTTGTTTTGTTTATACGCATTTTCGTATGTCTATATTTATACTGACTTTATTTTATTATAGCTTTGTTTTGTTTTATTAATGTGTTTTACTTCTATGGAAACCCTTTTGTGTTACATAAAAGTCTTTATTGCAAGTTACCGGTAATTTAAGTTATAACGTAACGAAGTTAGTTTTTTTATTATTGAGTAATAACGTAATTTTTGTTTCTATTTTATTGAGTAATAGCGTTCTTAATATTTAGTGTTTTATTTGAATTTTTTTTGTGTTTTGTTTTGATTATTACTTAACGTCAAATTATTTACACGGAGGTGTATTAACGTAACGTTATTGAGTGTTGATCACGCTTTTATTTGACAAGCGTGTAGTGTTTTTTAAGCCCGATTTTAGGTGGTTTGCTGAATTGCTGTCCAGCACACCTGGAATTGATTACGAATAGGTAAGCGCATGTTTTTTGGATGTTTAGACACGCTATGTACTCGTAATTTTGGCACGACAACCCTTATTTTTTGTCTATCAAATATCCTGGCGCCCTTAACCGAAACGATTTTGACTTCATCCCCTATTTTGACTGACGTACGATTTATTATTCTGGATGTGCAAAATTATTAACATCAATCCACGATCCGCACGCTGACTAGTCGAGGCAAAAAGGGGCCAATTTATCTGTAATCCCGTTCTACCACCCGTTTATACCGTTACAGGTAAAGTTGGCGCTTCAACGTGGGACATTTTAGGGTGGTTTTTTCTCGTAGATTTTTATTTTTGGTGACATCTTAGGATAGTATTTCAGTATTTTCGCTTCAGGATTATTTTATTGTTGAATTAAGTTTTTATATACGTATCGAAAGATTAAATATGGGTTATAAAATTAATGTAGATAGGCTTACACCTAGTGAGGTAAGATATGAGATAGCGGTTAGAGGTGGTGATCTTTCGTTAGGGTAACTGCGTTACGAGCTTTATTACGGAATATTTTAAGCGAGGAGTAGTGGTAAAATTGCATCACGTCCCGATTATCCTTTCGATTTTGAAACAGATAAGATTGCTATTGAGGAAACGAAATTGGAATTAGGAAAATTATTAGAGGAAGTCAAAATTAATCCGTCCACAAAATTTTAACGACCATAGAAACCAAGCTCAAACATTTGTTAGGTAGAGTTAATAATTCAATTCCGAAAACCGATATCGATGTTAAGATTAAAGAAAGTTTGTTTGTTGAAATTGCGGTAGCTCAGTCTACATACGAAATTTTGGATAAACGTGTAGTTTCAAAAGTTCACCTTTGGAAGTAGTAAGCAGTGTTTCGAATAATGACGATCAAAATTCAAATACAGATATTTCAGTACCGATTAGTAATTTAAATTTAAGTACATCACCTGTTAGGAATGTAGTTGTAAAAAGTACACCGGTTTGCAAGTGGAATTTATCATTTTCGGGAGATACTAAATCTTTATCGCTAAGTGCTTTTTGGAACGGATTTCAGAATTACAGATTTCACGTAGAGTTGATGACGCACAATTATTTTCGGAATGTTTAGATTTATTTACGGGTAACGCTTTGATTTACGTTCGTTCCGTTAGAAGGAAGTTAGGACTTGGGGTGAGTTGGTGGAATTGTTGAAAATTCAATTCCAGCCAATAGATTATGACGATAGATTATTAGATGAGATTAAGCGTCGTACTCAGGGTACGGACGAGACTATGAATTTATATCGCGGTTATGCGGACTTTATTTTCGCGTTTGAACGAAACTTTGTCGGAGGATAAGCAATTACGTATTTTGCGGAAAAATATCGCGCCTTCTTATCAGGCACAATTAGGTCTAACGGAGGTTAACTTGATTAACGAATTAATTAAGTATGGAAGACTTATCGAAGAAAGAGTTCAAGCAATGAATAGTTATGTACCGCCTAGTCGGAAACGCTCCGATCTAGAAGTAGATTTAGCGTACGTGGGAGAAACCCCACCGGTTGTCACGATCAAGAATAAGGAAGTACCGATCCAGGAAGGAAAGATAACGCCGAGTAGAGTTGAGGGAAGATCATGTTGGAATTGTCAGAAGACCGGACATCTAGCGTCAAGTTGTAAGGATACCATTAAGAATCGTTATTGTTATCGTTGTGGAAAGAAGGATTTTACGGTCAAGAATTGTCCTAAGTGTTCGAATTCGGGAAACGGATTACGGAGACAATAAAGAGCCGCGTATTGTCTTCTAGAATTTTTGTTAAGTCGGCAGTGTATTATAATTCATTAAGAGCTAGGGATGACGCGAAATTTTTAAAGACTAAAGTTGTTTTGGATTACGTTTTTGATTCTAAAGATTCAGATGAAAGACCATTTGTGAACGTTAAAATTTACGGACAAGAGTTATTAGGTTTGTTGGATAGTGGGTCAACGAAGACCATATTAGGAGAAAAAGGTTGGAAAAATTAAGTCATTTAGGAGTTAAGTTAGATAAGCGATTTACGTCAACGTGTGTTGTAGCAAACGGTCAGTCAGTTAGGAGTATAGGTACCGCGACTGTACCAATCGAAATTAAAGGAAAGGTTGTCATTATCAGTGTTCTTGTCGTACCTGATATACCGCATCATCTTATTTTGGGAGTAGACTTTTGGAAACAGACTAACATCATACCGGATTTACGTAAAGGCGAGTGGAGATTTGAAAATTTAGAAACAATTGAAGCTTTGGAGAATGGAGAGCCTGGAATACAGTCCCGATTAGATTTGAGTAGCGATCAATTGCAGAGATTAGACAAGTTAGTCACCGATTATTTCACGTCTATCGAAGGTAAAGAAATTGGATGTACTTCTTTAGTTCAACACCATATTAAGACCAATAGCGAACCAATTAAGCAACGATATTATCGTGTGTCACCGTTTATTCAGCAACAAATAGATCTCGAGTTGGAAAAAATGTTGAAGATGGATGTGATTGAGAAATCTAATAGCGCTTGGTCAAGTCCGATACTACTAGTAAAGAAGAAGGATGGGGGTTATAGGTTTTGCGTGGATTTTCGAAAAGTAAATAAAGTTACCGAGCGAGATGCATATCCGTTACCGTACGTTTCAGCAATTTTAGACCGTTTACGTGACGCAAAATACATATCGTCGTTGGACATTAAGTCAGCGTATTGGCAGATACCAATGGCTGAAGACTCTAAGCAATATACCGCTTTTACTGTACCCAACAGGGATTATTTCAGTTTAAACGACTACCGTTCGGTTTGGCTAACGCACCAGCCAGTTGGCAACGATTTATTGACCGAGTTTTGGGACCAGAGTTAGAACCTTATGTTTTCGTTTATCTTGATGATACGATTATTTGTACACCTACATATGAGAAACACCTAGAAGTTCTACAAGAAGTTTTTCGTCGATTTACGGAGGCAGGAATAACGTTAGGCAGGGACAAGTGTACTTTTTGTCAATCGGAGTTACGATATTTAGGTTACGTAATTAACGCGGATGGGTTATCGGTCGATCCGGACAAAGTTAACGCAATTTTAAAGATACCGACACCTAAGAGTGCTACGGAAGTAAAGAGAGTTATCGGAATAGCTAGTTGGTACCGTCGTTTTATTCAAAATTTTTCTACGATTATAGCGCCTTTAACGAAATTATTAAAGAAATTTGCAAAATTTGTTTGGGATGAAGATTGTGAGAAAGCTTTCGGAATTATTAAGGATTGTTTAGTTACCGCACCCATATTATCGTGTCCAGATTTTTCGCTACCATTTACTGTGCAAACTGACGCTTCAGATTATGGCATTGGATCAGTACTAACGCAGACCATTGATGGTGAAGAAAGAGTCATTTGTTATAACAGCAGATCATTGACGAAAATGAAAGAAAGTTTTCGACTACCGAAAAAGAGTGTTTAGCAGTACTTTGGTCAGTAGAGAAATTACGTCCATATTTGGAGGGAGCAGAATTTACGGTTATTACCGATCACGCATCGTTAGTTTGGTTACATAATTTAAAGGAACCTACCGGTCGATTAGCGCGTTGGGCTATACGCCTTCAGCAGTATAGTTTTGAGATCATTCATCGTAAAGGAAAGGATCATGTTGTACCGGATACATTATCGCGTTCCGTACCAGTTATGGACGCACTTGAAGTGACGAGTAAACCCGATGTTGACTTACCAGATGAGACTATAGTAGGAGACGAAGAAAGGAAGTAGAAGATGTAAAGATGACGATAAGTGGTTGACACGGATGAAGAAGAATGTTAAGGCAAGACCTATCGCGTACCCGCAATGGCGGATAGAAAATGGGAAGTTATTGAAGCATGCGAAGTGTAGTTATCCGAAGTTGAGAAACGATGAGGAACAGTGGAGAGTTGTAGTGCCGAAGGGAGAACGTTCCCAGATATTATCGCGGTGTCATGATGACCCTAGAGCAGGACATGCAGGAATTTTTAAGACTTATGAAAGAATTTCACGACAGTATTATTGGCCAAAATTAAAGGCAGATGTAGTACGTTACGTTCGACATTGTGAGACTTGTATTAGACATAAACCGGAACAGAAGAAACCGGCCGGCCTTATGGCAAAACATCCCGTTATCGACAAGCCCTGGCAAATGATTGCCACGGATATTGTAGGACCGTTACCGAGATCATCTCGAGGTTATTCATATGTTTTAGTAGTTGCCGATTATTTTTCGAAATTTGTACTTTTCTTTCCGTTACGTGCCGCTACCGCTGCGAGTGTAGTTAAGAATATCGAAGAGAATGTTTTTCTTATGTTTGGAGTACCGTTGTACGTTTTGTGTGACAATGGATCACAATTTAGGAGTAAAGAATTTCAGAAAATGGTTACGTCTTATAACGCCAAAATTATATTTAACGCAAATTACCATCCTCAGGCGAATCCATCAGAACGTGTTAATAGAGTTATGAAGACGATGTTAGCGTCGTATATCGAAGATAATCAACGTAATTGGGATAAGTATTTAGCGCAAGTTGCCTGTGCCATTCGCACAGCAACTCATGAAGTTACCGGCCTTACGCCTTATTTCGCGAACTTTGGGAGAGAAATGATCATAGACGGATCACAGCAGGGTATACCGACGAACAGTACCGATCTAGATAATGTAAATTTTGCCGACAGAACACCGTTGTTAGAGAGAAGTGAAATTTTTCGCGTTGTTTATAACGATATTAAGAAAAGACTTAATGCCGCGTATATTAAGAGTAAACAAAATTATGATTTACGTAGACGTTTAGCGAATTTTGAAGTAGGAGATACCGTGTGGCGGAAAAATTATGTTTTATCGGACGCATCTCGTTATTTTGCAGCCAAGTTAGCGCCAAAATTTATCGGTCCATTTTATATTAAGAGAAAGGTTTCGTATCAGACTTACGAACTGTCTGACGCTTCAGGAATTTCGAAGGGAGTGTGGAATGCTAAAGATCTTAAGCCAAATCCTAATGTCGTTTAAGTCCTCTTGGACGTTTTCTCTGTGTAGGGACGGAGTAAGAATTTTCCTACAGCAGATGCCACTGCTTGTCGTAAGAGGCGACTAATCAAGTAGGCGTAGCGAGTTTGGTTGGAGGTGTTGCGATTTTGGGTCTTGCGTATACGGTTGTGGAATAACGGAAAGCGGGGATCTCGTGAACCGTGGCCCGGCCTCTTCCGTATGCTCTTGACGCGGAGTTTCAGTGCACCAGCCAAACGCGTGTACCGTTGTTGCACCTTGTTGTGCTTTCTCGGATCCTTAGCGGATCATTTTTGGGGTTTGTCGTTTATCGTGGATTTAATCCAATTTTTTTGTCTTCTCGACTTTGACTTATTTTACCGAACGTGACTGTGGGAGTTTTGTTTTGTAGTGCCAAGGGGGCAGAACTCGAGTTCGGGGGAGGGAGTTGGAACCACCCTCTTGCCGCCTCGAGGGACGCGTTTGTTGAGTTTGTGGAGTTTATGGAGTTTTGTGGAGTTTTGTGGAGTTTATGAAGTTTGTGGAGTTTTGTTGACTTTGTGGAGTTGTCGAGCTTTAGTTTCGATGTTTATATATACAGTTATGCCGAGTACCGGTTCCCCACCCTCTGCCTATCAAAGGTCATGGTTGGTTTCGTCGTCCGTTTTGTTTATCGTAGTTTTATTTTTTTACCGGATTTTCATTTGCGCCTCTGTTGGTGGTTCGCTTCACGGACCCCAACAGTTTAAAGTTTTGTGTAACTTTGTTTTAGGTTTTGGGCCCTATAGTCCCAACTAGTGGTGTGTGCGAGCGGTAGCACATCACTAGCTTTTGAGGGTGTTGCGAGGGGTCTTTCCTGACCAGCACCACCGCATTTTCCGTACTTCTTCGTACATTTAGTTTGTGGGAGTTAACGTTTGTAGTTAGTGTTAGTTTTGTTTTTGTTCCTGGCGTAGGTTGCCTGTAGAGTTTAGTTGTTTTTCGGATATATTTTCCGAAGGAAAATATTTTGTAAGGGAGTGTCAGGGTATTTTGAACACCCTGTATACGTAGTAGGTAATTTTGTTTATAGTCTTACGTAATTAGTTAGATTCCGTATATAAATATTTTTTTTTGTTGTCAAATTAAGTTTTATAGTAAATTTGCTTTAACGTATGTGGTGAGTTTTAGATTCTTTGTTTGTGAAATTATTATTCCGAAATTTAGGTTGTTTTTCCTTATTATTCTCGTTTATAGAAGTTTGGTTAACGTTTATTTGTAAATAGTTGTATATAAGTTTAATTAAGGTTTATTTCGTTTGATTTCCGAAAAATATAATAGAAAATGAAGTAATTTAAATGAATAGTATAGGTTTATCTGTATGATGTCATGGTCGCGCCATACAGACGCTTACGTATAGTTGTCCAGTTTATTATTAGGTATTTTGGTTTTGATTGATAGAGGAAACATGTGGGCCTTATTGTTCGTACTTTAAGGTAAACATACAGAGGCTGTATTCGTTGATCTTGCTGACGGTTAGTTTTTCAAAATTTACCGAGTCCTTACGGACGAAAACGAAATTGTAGTACGGGGTACTTTGGTTTCCCTTCCGTTTTTAATTGGTTGAATTATATTAGATAAGATTTTTTTATGAGTAGTGGGATGCAAATTCAAAGATGGATTTTTGTGAATACTTTGGGGCAGTCTTAGACAGATCTCGCTTTCGAGTAGTATACGTTGCCGCTTGTGTTACGCTTTAAGGGGTAGTTTAGAACGTTGATACTTTGGACCTTGTGGTGTTTAACGAACGTACTTTTGTTGTGTAATAAGGGTAGTTTAACTACTGAAGTAACCTGTGAAAGGGATTTATGAAAATTGTTCATTCACCAAAGGATTATACCTAGTGCCGATTTCGAGTTTACGTAACAGTACCTGGAGGACATCTTCGTGTTTCCTTAGTGCGTCGGTGGACTTCTGGGCTTATATCGCTTCTGCGGATTTTAAAATCATCGTTCTGGCAGTGCCTCTTAATTATCGTATAAAGCGTGTTTAACGTTAAAGAAGCTATCGCAGTATATTAAAATATATTTAGTTATTTAAACAAATTATTAAGGAGTTTTAGTGGAAAATAAAATTATTTAAAAGAACATTAAAAGCTAAAAGTTATCAAACAATTTTTGAACGCTCACATTATTATTGTACAATAAGTTTTGGTTAATGCAGTAACATTTTAACGAGTCAACTTAAGAAATTGTTCGTGTATAACAGAATATCAGTCAACATTTTATCATCATTTTGCCGGACCTGGGAGTTTCCATTCCCGTTATAGCTGTAGCCGATCACCTGGTTCGTACCATCCGTTGTAACACAGAGGAGGTGCTATCTAGACCTTGTAAGGTATTATAACATTGTGTTTTTATTGAAAACTTTTAAGATTGTTGTGTGTTTCGAATTATTTTATTTGTTGAAGGTTTGAAAGCGGAGTTGTGTCTCGTTTTTTTGTTAATTTAAACTGTGTTTTGAATTTAGTTATTGGAATTAATCGTAACTCTAACGCTCCGCCTTCACACTTTTTTTTATTTTATTAGTAAAGGGCAATTGACCCTGTAGTTGTGTGGATATATAATCCACGGTTTATTTATATCTAGGTTAAACGATTTAGACTGGCTAAAGCAGTACTCTGATCAGACGACCTGACGCCTAATAAGACTTTGTATTATTTTTTGTTTTGTTTATACGCATTTTCGTATGTCTATATTTATACGCATTTTATTTTATTTTATTATAGCTTTGTTTTGTTTTATGAATGTGTTTTACTTCTATGGAAACCCTTTTGTGTTACATAAAAGTCTTTATTGCAAGTTACCGGTAATTTAGTTCTAACGTAACGAAGTTAGTTTTTTTTGATTTTATTGAGTAATAACGTAACTTTTGTTTCTATTTTTTTTGAGTAATAGCGTTCTTAATATTTAGTGTTTTATTTGAATTTTTTTTGTGTTTTGTTTTGATTATTACTTAACGTCAAATTATTTACACGGAGGTGTATTAACGTAACGTTATTGAGTGTTGATCACGCTTTTATTTGACAAGCGTGTAGTGTTTTTTTTTAAGCCCGATTTTAGGTGGTTTGCTGAATTGCTGTCCAGCACACCTGGAATTGATTACGAATAGGTAAGCGCATGTTTTTTGGATGTTTAGACACGCTATGTACTCGTAATTTTGGCACGACAACCCTTATTTTTTGTCTATCAAATATCCTGGCGCCCTTAACCGAAACGATTTTGACTTCATCCCCTATTTTGACTGACGTACGATTTATTATTCTGGATGTGCAAAATTATTAACATCAATCCACGATCCGCACGCTAACTAGTCGAGGCAAAAAGGGGCCAATTTATCTGTAATCCCGTTCTACCACCCGTTTATACCGTTACAAGCTTGATCTCGAAGCACACTATCTGGTTGATGACGACTTGTTATATTGTTAGAATTATGATAGGCGATATCGTGTTGTTTGCAAGCTTCGTCTAGAGGATTTATACCTGGATCGCCGCCAACTAAACGTTTTTGTAGCTTGGTTTCTAGTCCGCAATATCGATAACCCGGAATATGCAGTTCAACAGTAATTTGTTTATTAAAGTATTATAAGTTTTTGTTATGAACGAATAAGTTCAAAGATAAATATGTAATTAAAAATAAAATTACATGTTTATTAAGGTGTTTAATACTCCTCTCTCCAGTAGCGTGTGAACCAATCAGTATACTATCAGCAACTGAACGATGAAGTTTACGAAGTAGCCTCAGGAACTAACTACCTGTAGACGGTCACGTTTTCCTGAAAACGGAAGTTGCGGGAAAGCATCGGCGTCTCTTTCGAGCATCAATTAGAGCAATTATTTGCGGACCTTCGGGGTACGAAAAGACGCGCGGTTTAAATTTGAAAATATCTACGTTTACTCCAAGTCGCTTGAGCAGCCGAAGTGTAAATACTTAGCGCATGTACTTAAACCAATAAGAGGTATTAGGTATAATGAATTCAATGGCAAGGCAGATTTACTCATGCTCTAAGAGATCGCTAAGATCTTCGACGACATCTCGTGTCTCAATCAAGATATAAATTCGCGATTATTTTCTTAAGCAATTGATGACGCTATTTAAACAGAATTGCAATAATTTGAAGCATGTGGGTACCGATATGAACTTCGATCAATGTAAATCAATGTGCTCACAATGTTGGCAGACTAAATCCGATTTCGTATGCATTGTAAAAGACTTTGATTATGGCGGATACCGAAGCGGATCTGGTTGCATTATCACATACGGACTTCGTTAGATAAATGGGCTATCGGAGACTATCCGATTTCATTATAAAAGATAAAAACATATGAAGGCACTCTCGGACTATACGAGCTGCTTAAATTGAAAGAGCGGGAGATGTACACGCTGAGAGACGAAACAGTCTATGTCGATATATTGGCCAAAACTAACGCATATAGGAATAACCATGATCCTCACTGAGCAACTACGCCGCTAATTAGCACGAAACGTTTCGGTCATGGCATCATGAAGCAGTTATAGAATAGAGCAAAGGAATACGTATACTTGGATACTCCTCGCAGTAAATGTTGGAGATGAAATTCTGTGTATAGAACTGAACTCATCTCTTATAATTTTTTTTAATTCGTCGACTATTTCTGCACTTTGAGCGATATGTGACGTGTCCCGGTTGTTTCCCACAAATACCGAGACTTCCTCTTTAATTATCCATCTCATTTCAGGAATTAGTTCTTTTAAGACCGTACTATGATTGGAAGATGCAGCCACTTCAGCAAAGGATGCTTGACTGGTGAGTGTCGATCCCTCCATTTGTTTAGCTTGGAAGTACGGGATTTTGTATAATACCATGACCTCCTTAATTTTTTATATGTAGGACATCCTTTCCATGCCACTGAGTGCTCCCCTTTACAATTAGGGCACTGTTTTGGGTCCTGACATGCAGTGCCGTCGTGAGTTGGTTTACCGCATATGCATAGCTTTACATTTTACAGTGAATCGCCGAGTGCCCAAACTGTTGACCGGAGAGGAGATACATAGGTACTTTAGTAAATTTGGGTAAAGTTTATCTGTTAAATGTGAGTATGTGGTTTTGCGAATCTACCCATATACTCTCCCTCTTGATTCTTATCCTTTTCACTTCTGTAACTAACTCATGCCTAAGGCCATCTTTAACTTCCTTGAATTTATTATTCTACTGCAGTGTAGCTTTTTAGCATTTGAGAACTTTAAAACTATTTTTATGTTTTTTATAATATGCAATGGAAGCAATATTGGGCTATGTTTAATTGAGAAGTACAATTTCCTTTTTACTTTACTGAAAGTACAAATTCTCACAGTGATCCACAATTTTTCCTTTTTAATGTATTTTGGTAGCAAGATGAAGAAATGATTCACATCATAATTGTAGAGAGCATTCCAGGATATATATTCTAATTCTTTTATGAACGTAGACATGTTTCTGTTATTTGTATTATGACAAATCATATATAGCCTTTTATTGTTACTTTTTGTTTTAATAAGTATTAGTTGTAGGTTGTGATCAGAAAAGTTTATCTTCCTATTAAAAACTGTATATTGGCTTTCAGATAAGTTTGCTAGTATATTATCAACACAGGTACTTGAGTTCGTAGATATTCTGATGTGACTAGTAATTGTATACTTTAGATTACAAGAAGTTACAAATGTTTAGTAATTTTAATAGGGTAGGGAAACTTTTTAAAAAATTAATGTTGAAATCACAGCATAGTACGATTTTTTCGTTTCCAGATTACACTCAGAACCTTCTCCATTTGTTTAATAAACACAGTGCTATTTGTTCCAGGTCTAAATAATGATACAACAGTTATACCATAATCTTAATTTCAAAATGCATCTCTACAGACAGTTTTTTCACTTCCACAATAGTTTTGTAATAAAAAAAGTGTCTAACGTATAATATAATTTTGAATAATAATAAAAAGTAATTAAAAGTTAATGAAATAATAAAATAATAAATTCTCCAAAAATACTAACCTTACACCACTTATAACTGTGCCTTTGGCTCATGTCGGTAGATTCATAGGGAGGATTCACTAAAATGATTTGCTTAATTACCATCAATAATAAAAAATGTAAAACTAATGAAATTATCTCGGGCACCAAATTGTTTTTTATAATATCGGAACAATTAAACCGAATGTAAAAAAATGTAAAAAATAACAATATACAGACTATGTTTATTAAATATCAAATGTAATAATGAAATAATGGTCTTAAAATTATGCTTAAAATACTAAATAAAACACTACATAAATACCTTAGAAATTTTGTACACAAACTTTTCTTTTTGACAACCTCTGGTATTTAAATATGATTACGGAGAGGTTAACAAGATGAAGTCATTCTTACGTCATCATGGTGCAATCTTGACACGTTATCAGCCACACCCCAAACTGAATTTATCTTTATAAAATCCGTACAAATTTCTTCTTAAAACTTCTTATTGCATTAATTGGAAGTTTTCCATTCCAAAAAAAAAATGCAATCATAAAACGAAAAATGTACGCAACAATAAAATCAAATGCATACTTAAGATTCAATTACGTTGTAAATTGAATTAATGATAAACGTATAATTAAAGTAAAAATGGTATAAATACGTAAAAAAAGAAAACCAAAGAAAAAACCCAAAGAAAACGTCAAGAAAAACGCCTAAAAAGAACAAAATGCTTTAATTTTATGTAAATGTATTAAACATATCTCTTACCACCAAATTGATGGCGTTTTCACATAAATTTAAATATAATCAAAAAGAAGCAGCTTCATGCTTCGACATTAAACAGGAAGTGAAAAATGGATGCTTAGCAAGTAGATCATGTCAGATGATGTACTCGTGCGCCAAGGATTTGAGCCTCGAATTAAGTCACGATGCATTGCGCAACTCAGAAAACAATTTAGGGGAATATACCTTAAAGAAATATACACTATGAAGATATGCAAATTAAGTTGCCTACCTCATACCAATATTGTAAAATAATTAAAATTTTCTTGTATTTAGAACTAAATGAAGGAAAGATTCTAAATTGAGGTATATTTTATACAACACAAAAAAGAGTTGTTACAGTTTCAAAACCTAAACTTTCTTTTACGAATATGGCTTTTCCTCCATAATGTTTATTTAATCTACCAAAATACGATGCTAGCTTACAATTAACAGTATTTAAAGCTAATAATTCTTCTTCTCTCTGCCAATGCTTGTCAATACAAAGTACATCAAAATTATAATATTCATCAAATAGCATTAATAAACATTATATCTTTGTGTCTAATGAAAGACTCAAATGAAAATAATTTAGAGACAAACTATGTAAATTGTCAGTTTCTTCAATAATGCTGTTTTCCAAGTTTTCACTGTCTTCAAATGTTCGTATCACCGTAGTTTGAATTTCACGGTTTCCACAGTCAGGTGTAAAAAAGTGAACCGAACTTCATAACTACTATCCACATTTAAAATAATGTTATTTTTGATAAGATTACCATTAACTGCTATACTATTAGAAACAAAGTCAACAATATTTTTGCAGCTGCTCTTTTACCAAATAGATTGAGATGTAGTCCGTGACGGATATAAATTTTACGTTCAAGATCATGGTTAATATCCATTGGAGCTAAGTTGAACATCTTTTAATGACGTAATTGTTGTATTATAGATATCTAGAGGCATATAAAAACAATGTAGTTAAAGTCTAATCAATAAAGATTGATGTTATTAATTTATAAACTTAACAGTCATTTATAAACTAAACATAACTTAACATGGTGTTAGAAGTGAGATATCAAAATGGAATCTAAAACCACAACTGGTGAGAGCTGTATGCAGGCATATTACGAACGAAAATATAACTTGAATTCTAACATAATTGGTCCCTTAAACATTGAAAAGAATCTAGCTAATAACTGGAATGTTTGGTATCAGAACTTCAAAATATTTCTTCGTGCTAGCGGTCTTGAGGAAGAGAGTGAGACTAGAAAGGTACCCATATTTTTGCACTACGTAGGTACTGACGCATTGCCAATTTTTACGTCATTAAATCTCAATATGGATTCATGCAGTTACAATAATTTAGTCTCTAAATTTGACTCTCATTGTGCTCCTAAAAAAAATTTATCCATCGAACGGTATAATTTCATAACAGTAATGCAGTTTGTTATTTAACTTATACAGAAAAAATGTAGAATTCTCAATTTCTGGTTATACCAGTTACGGTTATTCCGAAAGTCGCTATTAGCTTCCTTATTTTAAATGGCACACCCGCATATTTCATTTTTGACTTCCTGAGAACATTTCATGAAGAGTTCCATCAGGATTCCCTATGCCTATTCTCCACTGCTTCGTAGATATCTTGATTCTTTTGAAAAATTTAGCCGTTTTCAACACTGTCTTTTATCCATTTTTGAACGGTAGTAAGCACTTCTAGGGTAGACAGAAGCACAAAATGATACTTTCAAAATCCACATTGACAATTGATTTATCCCATACAGGGTGTCCAAAATTTGATGACCAATTGCATCATTTTCAAAGTTAAAAAACTTTGTTCTTTCAAATGTGACACCCTGCATATTATTAGATATGCAATTTGATTCTGCATCAATTCAATATAACTTTTCTCATACCTATATCCAACAGATTTCTTGGCAATCCATATTTTCTATTTTAATGTGATTTTTGGCAGAAACCCAACATCGATTGTTTTTGGAAATAAGATGGTGATGATAACCGACAGAAATTGAGTTTAATTAGAACATGAAAACAAAATTAACAAATGAAAAACATAAATAAATTGAAGCATAATGGCAAGAAATAATAAATGACTGTAAAATTCCAATAATTGTTCTATTTTGGTTCAAACACTGAATCTTTTCATGAAACAGACCTAGATTCCAATTTGTTTTATATTTTCCATCTTTAATAATTAATACTTACTTTAACATTATTCGCAAGGTGGTAGTTCATGCAATAATAATTTTGTCAACACTAAACATTCATTACCGTGTCAAATCACATTCACAAATTGCAATTTAAAAACAAATTTCAGTGTTAAAATACATGACCGAACGATGAGTAATTAACAAATACAGCATGATAAATAGTTATTAAGATCACTGTCTGCCTAACTTACCCTTCTTTCCCAATTTAACCTTTTCTCTATCTACGATAGTTACCAAAAGTCCCAATGAGGAAATTAAAAAACTAGATTGGGGAAAATGATGGATTAGGATGATTTCAGAAGACAGCCTGTATTTACCCAATGTATAGAAAAGTAGATTTTTAATTGGATAATTGCACGAGAACAAAAACATATAAATGTATTCTAAATATTGATAAACTATTGAACGCTAAAAGTTCATAAGGAATTTAGATTAACATATTATTTTAAATTAAGGTATATTTAATCAACGTCTAAGCTTGCGATTTGTACACATATTACTATCAGACTTTTTTCTGTACAAATTGTAACTTATAATAAAATAAAAAAATATATAGTACAATTAATGTGAGTAGTAAATGCTGGATCAAATCACCAAAAAAAAGACAACTTATATATACATGAATTATTGTAAATAATAAAAACATCAAAATAAAGAACACATTTAAAATCTAATTAGTTGTATATGGATGGTATCACTTGAATAAACTACAAAATACGTAAAATTACAAACTACACGAAATATTTACATAACACAGCAAATTTCCCAATAATGAACAGTAAGAAACATTCACATGTCAGCTATGAAGGCAATGTAAAAGGTGAAAATTTAATCATTATTTAAAATTGTTTTGTTTTATGCACTCTGCATTATATTTCAAGAACAATTCTGACTTAATAAAATTGTCTTTTATATATTATAGCATTTTCTAAATTTACAAATTCATTGAAATCTTTTTACCAAGACCCACCCTACATTTTTTCACCAATTTAATATTACTTAATTTTAATGAGATAAACGACGCCACATCTAAAAATATACACTCACTACTCTTTATAAAGAAAAATATGTTATTAATGCAACGTAATATATCCTTAAAAAAAAGTAATATTAAAATTCTTTTTAGTACGTAAACATAATACTAAGGAACAGAAATGTCGATACACATAAAATAAATAATCTGTACAAAGTTACCAAATTCAAATAACACATAAATGTTTATTTTCACTATCTTGTAATTACTTCTTTTATTTTTACACAAATTAGTATTATCTTAACTTCTCAACGCCGAAAACGATGGTTTTTATGAAAATTTTTATAATGATACAGGCGATGCCGTTTTTGAGGATAAAATGTTCTGTAGTGTTGAGGTCCATTACTTAACGCCCAATTTTTTGAATTATGGTATTCCTGTAATATTTAAAATTAGTTTTTAAAACGAAAAAGGTTTACCAAACATACCTGAACTTTATTATAATTACCATTATGACCATTATTTGAACTAATTTTAGGATGCTTAGTGCGACAAGGTTCCGATTCAGTCATATTTCTTTTCCGAGCTTCCCTTCTTTCATTACTAACTTCTTTATCCAAATGTGATCGAGTATCATTCCACGTTTTCACGGGAAATCCATAACCATTATGAGACAACTGGTAAAGTTCGTTCACTGTATTTGATGCTTGTTTATCCCACGTACCACATTCTTTTGATGGTTCTGGAGTATTATCACTTGAAGAAGTAACCTTCCAATCTCCCATGTTGTTACTAGAAGTCTTTTGAGTATGACTACAAATGGCATTGTGTGACTCCTCAGAATTATTTGAAGAATCGTCTAATTCGTACGGAACCAATTTAGTTATTTGTGTAGTACTCGGTTTTTCTTTGTTAGAGGTTCGACACAGTTCATTTGTTGTGCTAGAAACATTTGGAGAGGAAATAACTAATTTTGAACTATTACTTTCTACTTTCAATCCTAAAGGTATCTTAGGTGGCTTATTTTCATTATTTACACCAGGTTTAGAATTTGGCGGACTTGGCATAATTGAAGGCAGTGGTTTATTTTCCTTTTCAGTTTTTTCTATGTGATTATCAGTATTTTTTTCCGATAATTCACTATTTCCGTTTAGTGATAATGAAACACCATTTTGTCCTAGCCCAACTGGTTTTTGAAATTTTGTCAATGGTGGCAGTGCTGGTCCATATACTTTTAGATTTCCATTAAGAGATGTCGTAGTAGTTGGTGATTCATCAGATTGTAATTGTGTTATAGTACTAATGGTAGATGCAATTTTACCATTTTTTTGGGTAAAAGGTGAGTTTTCCAATTCATACAACATTATGTAGGCATTTGTTCCAAATACAGCTTGGTGTGAAATTGGTTTAACCTAATAAAAATTAAGTTGTAGTGTTTCCTTATATTATAATATATAAATAATTGAATGTACAAACATACGTGTTCAGCCTAAGACTCAAAGTCCCTTACTGGTCTTATTACAGATATTTCAAAAAAAAGTTGCACCAAATTAAGTTCTCTATATTGTAAATTTATTATCCAAAATAAACCGGAAATGCACACAACCCTTTGTTATTTTAAATACAACACCCTATATATTAATTTGTTAAATTTAAGAGTCACTGTGGTAACGAAATATTTGGTGTATCACACAATTTTTTAATTATAGCTTTTGAAAAAAAAATTGCACTTTCAGTGCTGTAGAAATGTAACTCGCAAACTTAGAAAGGTTTTCCACCAATGCATGATCTTTAAAAAAATATATCTTTTCACTGCAAAACTACTAAGCTGACCTTAAAACTTTACTAAGATTCAATTTTTTAATTTTCAATCAAGGCTAACTTGATTTTTTAAAATAGGATAATGTTCATTTTTACATCAACGGATGTGAAATACAATTTTCTATCGATTTTGATAAGGTATTGGAACAGTATGGAAAATTTTCTCGATTTTCTAATTTTTTAGCAAAAACCACCAGGCGTTTTGTGACAAGAAAGCGGTGTTTTAAAAGCTGCAGTAGGCTTTGACAATATTGTTAAAGCATTGTGTGGCATATAAATCATCTCAAATTAGTGCTGTACACACATTGTGATATGCAGCACATACAAATCAAGGGGACACCTGCATTTTGGCACAGTAGTACGTTACCAAAGTTAATTAACATTTGGGAAAATTGTGTTTTACCTGAATTAATAAATAGATCCCTTAAACTACTTGAAATTGGTGCTATGTTTACCTACTAATAACATATCAACAATTTTTTTGTGTGTTATGCCAAACAGCTGCCAAGTTTCACAACTTTTTTTGATTTTCATTCATTCCCATTACTCCTGCATTGAATATAAGTATATTATTAAAATAAATAAAAGAAAGACTAAAGTCAGAGAAAGTGAATTTCTCTCTCTTGTATTTTGGTGAATCCCCCACTGAAATTTGGTGCATAAATACAGATTTTTAACAACATTCGGCTCAAATGTTGACCAACACTGATGGACCACAGAACTGAACTCTTGATCTTTGTGAGAATCCACTTTGCAGCGTCTACAACAAAAGTGATGTATAAATTTAGATTTGAGCAATATTCGGCCCAAATGCTGACAAATATGTGCTCAGAAACCATAGTTTAGCTCTTCGTTGTTGAAAGAATCCATTTTGCCATGTCCACAACGGAATTGGTGTATCAACATGGATTTGGGCGAAACTATGTCCGAATCAGTGACAGTGGATGTTTCTTTAAAAATTCACCAAAAAATATTACGCACACTGTATGATCAGATTAATTGTGCGTGCGTTCATACTCCTGTTGATGTGATAAGTAGTGTTAGTTTGTATTGGTTCATGGGCTTTATTTCGGTTTCAATGTTATTTGGGGATCCTAATTCCTGTTCTAAGATTCAACTACAATTAATACGAGTGAAGTAATAGATTAGTACAATAATGGCAACTTTGGAATATTATTAAAATAGTCAATGTAACAGTAAAAAAAAAAAATAGTTGAGAATGCTCTTCTAGCATTGCCAGACTTATCAAAACTGCATTGTCAAATATATTTAATATTCTTATTTAGCGTTAAAAACTACACTATAAAAACATAAAAAAAACGGCACGCGGTGTTCCCAACCGGTCACCCATCCAAGTACTGACCGCGCCTGACGTTGCTTAACTTCAGCGATCGGAAAATTATATACATCTATATTAATCATTTTTATATCTTGACCACCGATTTGACCATGTTTCCGATGAGATACAAAGTTCGTACAAACGGTGACTCCTATTATTTTTTTATTCTCTTTCAGAATCTGAAGTCAGATTTTCAATATTTCACCAAAAAGCTATACATTCACGCGCGCACGCAAACACCCACACACGCGCGTACACCTACACCCACACAAAATTATTAAAACAATCTTTAAAAGTATGAAAATGTAGGATTCGTATTTCGTATGTGGTTGTATAATGACGGGTTTTACATCGATTATAAAGTTGTGGTCGAATTTAGTGGTTAATAAGAGTTCTTTTTATTTATGCAAGATTAATTAATGAGAAGTAGAAAAGTGGCTGGTGTCTGTGACGGTACAATAGAGGAAAATAAATCAATTAGTTTTTAAATGCATTTTTGCAATAGTGGTGTACAATTTAAATTGGTAATATTTTTACATTTACGTAAACACACATCTGCGTGAACGTTAAAGAGTGCAAATAACCTTTTATCTTTTTTGGGATTTTTTAATGGTGTACTTTAAATTATACAATCTAAACGTTTCGATAACACTTACAGTTATCTTCGTCAGTAGTAATGTTTGTTAAAAATTGTTAAATGGTATATATATATATATATATATATATATATATATATATATATATATATATATATATATATATATATATATATATATATATATATATATAAATGGTATACATCCTAGTATTCAGTTTAGCATGGAAAAAGAAACTAATGGAGGTTTACCATTTCTTGACATATTAATATCTAAAAATAATAATTCACTATCTTTTAAGGTTTACAGAAAGCCGACACACACTGATAGATACCTTCATAAATTATCCAACCATCCACGTCAAAAAATTAGTGTAATTAAATCTTTAGTAGATCGAGCAAAACGAATTTGTGACCCTGAATTTTTGAATGATGAATATAAATATTTAAGAAAATCCTTACAAGATAATGGATATTCACTTACAGATATTAATGTTATTACACCTTCTAGGCGTAACCTTAAAGAAAAACCAGTTCTTAATGTTGGTACTGCTTTTCTTCCTTTTATAGCGAATGTTACAAATAGAATTGAAAAAATCCTAATCAAATATGGCATTAGGACTATTTTTAAACCTACAAGAAAAATTAAAGAACATTTAAGATCACCTAAAGATGTGTCAAACCCTTTATCATCTTCCGGAGTGTATAAGTTATCTTGTTCATGTGGAAAAGTATACATCGGGACCACAAAACGTAGCTTTGATACAAGACTCAAAGAACATATGAGATTTTGTAGATTGGGTCAACCAGAGAGGTCTGCTGTGGCTGACCATGCCCTGAATAATCTAAATCATGACATTCAATTTGGCAATATGAAAATATTGTCAAGACAAACCCATTATTATGTTCGTTTGCAACGTGAAGCTATTGAAATATATAAACACCCGAATAATTTTAATAGACAAGAAGAAAATCTCCGTTTAAATAGGTTTTGGCATCTTATAATTAAAAAAGAGCATAATGATACGCCTTGATTTTAATTTGTTTTCAACTTTTGGTATGTCTAGGTTTTTTGCTGTGTTTTTCCTAGACCTTGAAGCAAATGCTTTACCAATTATACGTTAAATTTCCACAGCACTATAATTTAACATAAGTAGTTGAAATTAAATTGAAATTAAAAATTACAAAGAACGCTTTTCATTGTTAATAACACTTCCAATTATTGATAAAGATATCTCTTTGTTAGATTTAACTGGGTTATTTTTTTGATGTAATGTTTGGATTTGTGAATGCTTCTATCATTTTAAAATTGAAGTTTTTCACAACTTTACACTTACATCATAACTCGATTAAATTTTGTTAAATGTGTTTTTTGGCTGGCAAATTTCATTGTTAGCTTTCGTCGTAGAGAGTGTTCTGGTTTGTCATCTTTGAGGCAGTTTAACAATATTTAATTTTAATGACCTAGTTATTCTTTACTACAATTTTATAGTTGGCTTATACGTTATATTAATAGCAGGCTTATGTTTGTTTGAATTTTTCAAATTTGACAAAATTGTTTACTACATCTTTAACAATTTTTAACAAACATTACTACTGACGAAGATAACTGTAAGTGTTATCGAAACGTTTAGATTGTATAATTTAAAGTACACCATTAAAAAAATCCCAAAAAAGATAAGTATTTTATTATGAGTGTTAATGGTGAAAGTTTACATTTTCATAACCTTTTATCTGTTTTTACGACGAACGAAGAAAAAACAGGGTGGCAAAAACAGTTTGGTGGAGTAGAGTGAACGAGGGGAAGGGGGAATTAATAAAGGGAGAGGGAAAAAGAGGAAGCAGAAAGGCAAAGAATATTTGGAAAAGGGAAGAAGATAACAAGGTCGCCAGACATAAAAATACAAGGGAAGAACAGGAAGAAGGAAGGAATAGACAGTAATGAAGGAAGTAAAGTAACAAAATCAATGCAATAAAAGAAGAAATGGGGGAAAGGGAAAAGGAGTGGCAGAAAGAAATGAAAGAACTGCTAGAAAAAATCGAAAAGCTGACTAAAAAAACGAATAAAGAGTAAAGAAGGAAAAGAAAGAATAATATAGTAATAAGGGATGGAAAAGCAAGGAACATGAGAAATAATTAAAAGGCATGCTGTAAGAGAAACTAAACGTACAAGTGGAATGCAGTAAAAGTGATGGTTATAAATAGAGGAAAACGAGATAGTGGTAGTAGAAGTGGAGAACTGTGAAGAGAAACAAAAATAAATTCCAGAGAAAAGAAAATTGGAAAATACAAGAATATACATAGGTCATGACTTAACTTGGGACGAAAGAAGAATTCAACGAGAAATAATGAACATGGCGGCAATAATCAGAGGGGAGGGGGAAAAGTAAGAGCAGGGTACAAAAAAACGGAGATTGAGGGAGAAAGATACTTTCGGAATGAGACAAACGGGGACATAATTATAGAAAGGGGGGCGGAGGAGAAACCAAAAAGAAAAAAACTAGATCAGGAGGAAGAGGGAGAAGAAAGAAGTATGGCGAAACAGCGAAGAAATGGAATAATGAATAACGTAAAAAGAAAGAACAAAAAAGGAAACAAGAGAAAGGACATAGGAAGAGATAAAGGGACTAAAGAGAATGTTTTGAAACGTGGCGGGAATAAAGAACAAAGGCCAAGAAGTATGGGAGTTCATTAGGAAATAAGGCATGGTGGGATTACAAGAGACATGGATGGAGGAAAAAGAATAGGAGACGTGGGAAAAGGAGATGCCAGAGAAATTCGAATTGGTGGTGCAGCTCGCTGAAAGAGAGTATAAGAGAGAGAGCAAAAGGGCGAATAATAACAGGAGTAAGAAAAAATGAAGGCAAAAAGAGGAAGACGAGAAAAGACAACCGAGAAGGAAATATACAATACGTGGAAACAAAGATGAAAATAACAATTTACAACACAGAGAAGGCGATAAGGAAAACCCTAGATGAGATGATGGAAGAGTGGGAAAGTACAAGAAAGGAAGGGGACGGGGAAAGGAGTCACAAAATGTAAAGTGATATACAAAGAGGGAAAAGAACTGCTAGACATGTGCAATGAAAGGCGATACTGAGCGGGAATAAAGAAGAAAGCGAAATGGGAGAGTTCACGTACATAGGAGGGAGGGGCGAATCAACAATAGATTATATAGTACCGAACGCAGAAGCGGGAGAATGGGTGAAATCATTTCAGAACATAGATAGGAGAGAGGGTGGAGCTGATAATGGAAGGAAGAGAAAGGGAGGAGTGGAAGAATGAAGGCAGGTTGTTACATTTTTTATTTCTTCACAGTGTAAACGCAGCGTTAATTTAAATTTCAACCGCATCCAAACAATGCATTATGTTTAACATACGATACCTGTTTCTTATCGCGGGCACTTGCTGTTCGAATTTAATACACGCCGCACGTCGAAATCGAACCGTTCTTTGGTTATTCGTGCAATTATACGTTTATTATTATAATATTTGTAATAACGGAAACTACCGGATCAAATAATAATTAAACAAATAAAAGTGATATGGATGACTACATAACTGCATAAATGTCCGTCACTTTTTTCCTTTTGAAGGGATTGCTTGGTAAATCATCATATCCAAGAACCTATGTATAATAATTCTTTTTCATTAATATCACTTACAATATTCTAATGTTTGCAGAGTTCTTTTATTTGGTTTGTCCTCTTATTTGCCTTTCTATTAGGGGCTGCGTCTGCACCCTTATTTTGGGTTTCTGGGTGACTACAGTGGATTCATTAAATAATTAACTAAATTAAAATTTCTACGCCGTATCATTGTTTCTACATCTGCAACGTCAAGGATAGTGGCCGCTAAGACATAATTTTCAACTCTAATCTTTAGCAACAGATCTGGTGCGTCTATGTCACGAGGGTTTATTACCATTTAACGCAGATAAGTGATACTAATACCTATTTTTTTTTGTGCTTTACACCGCCGCTAAATTAACTTTTACAAGCTTTTCTATATACAGTGCTTTATTAATTACATGTTGCTATAATTGTTAAGGGGGGTTATTACGCTATAGCATATAATGTAAGATAAGAAAAGAATGCATGGTACGATTTGTGTAAGATCTTTTTTTGCGATCGCTAGAAAAAGTTATCTAAAACGATCTGTTTGATATCTAACGTCAGTTCATTAAATTTTTCCCTTTATGCGGATTGCTCGCAGCTATGACAACTCGCTTTAATTGATAAATAACAATAACTTAATTGATAAACGCTTTGTTGGTATCGTTATTTTATTTTACTTGTAACATTTATATAGGTTTTAGCACAAAATAATTTACGATACTAAATTTCATATATATATATATATATATATATATATATATATATATATATATATATATATATATATATATATATATATATATTGACCACGTTGAAGTGGATCGTTTCAATACGAAGGTTGTAGATAAAATAAAGATAAAACGTAGTTGCCATATAATTAAATTTACAAATATACAGGGTGTTCGTTAAATGACGAGAGTGCTATTAATTTTTGTTTCTTTGTTATTAAGTTTAAGTATTGTTCCAAAGTTTAATTTAGAAAGTGTGTTCTTGTTTTAAAAAAATATGCTATTGATGAACTTTTTCTTTGGGTGTTAGAGTATAGTGTTGAGTGTAGAGACTAGTTTGTGATTGGGCGAGTGTCCCGTGGTGTTACGTAACCTTTCTTTCTTTTTTTGTTATATTTTCAAAGAGAGTGGCGCATCCGGGTTTCTTTTTTGAGGTAAGTTAATCCAGTGATTTTATCGAGAACTGGGTCCATCCCATGAGATTGAGCTAGCACTAAAATTGGAGATTTTACCAAGCCGGGTATAATCTTGCAGTTTCACTGTAAGAAGGTACATAACAAAAAAAATATGGTCGAGTGAAAACAAAGAATTATAAAGAGAAAATAGTAAACATAATATGGGAAGGGAAAGGGGTAGAGGAAAGCATGGAGGTAATGAGAGAGAAGATGAAGAGAAAGTCAAACTAAAAAGATGGAATGGGGATAGGATGGGTTGGAAGAAGTGGTGGGATACAGAATGTAAGGAGACCAAGAGGAAGGCAATCTTGTAGAGAATAATTTACCAATTTTATAGCTGTCTATTAAAAATTGTTTCTGGTGAGAGACTATGCACTTTGTTGCATTGACCTTTGTTAAATAATATAATTATAAAGAGTAGTATGTAATACAAGTATAATTACAAAATGAAGTTGCTAACATTTTAATGAAATAAATGCCATCAGACCTAAATGAAGCAAATATGTTCTTGTCAAACATTCAATACCATTTATGAAATTACTGTAATAAATTAAAAATTTTTTTTGTTAAGTATACAAAATAATTATAGGTTCTATATTCACATTTGGATCTTTGGTGTTGTACAAATTCAAAATTTAAGTGCTATTATTGACAATATGTACTTAGGATCTTTTACAGCTTTACAAAAGAGGCACTATCGTCATGCTGTAAGAATATGATTTATTACACAATGTAATCCGTACATAGATATTTTACTAATGGAAACTATACAGCACCATCTAAATTTACTTTGCAAATTTGTCTATATCCCTGCCCTTCAGTTTGCTTACTAAACAAGGAGTCACAACTATCTTTATATCTGAATTTCCCATTACTGTCATGCAAATTGCAACGTATACCATTTAATCTGGGATACTACTATAAATATTTTGTTATCTGGTCATTAAAACTAAAAATATTTGCCCATGCCCAAAAAGATTGTGGTGGTTGCTTCCAAAAAAAAAAGCAAATTACCCAAGAATCATTATTTTTATTGTGAAGCTATTTGAATATGACATTATATACCGCGGGACTGAAGTAACACTTTTAATCCCGAAGGTAAAGTTTATGACCCGACCGTAGGGAGGGACATAATTTACCTGATGGACTAAAAATTAAAAGTACTTCAGCCTGAAGGTATATACGATATTTTTCATACTTCCAAAACTGAAACTGTATACATCATAATATAAAAATTACATTGAAACCGCTATAGAAACACAGATAATTTGGAAACATCATGATTGTCATCATCATTGTCCTATCCTGTGTATCATGAGCTCTGTTATGAGTGAAGAAAGTTTTTGTCACTTTATAGTCTCAGAAGTGCGAAAAATATACATATTTTACAACTAGCCAAGTAGGCCAAAAAGAGAGGGAAATATGTCCTGACTACAACAACACATAAACTAACCTTAATATTTAGAGACTCGATTTAATTATTTATATTTTTAATGAGGACAAAGAGGAAATTAAAAGAAATGAAATAATGTTAATAATTTTTTTAGGATAACTATTTATCCTCTTTTTTAATATGTTCATAATGAAAATAGGCAACATTGTAAAAACAAAGTCAATAATTTGAAAAATCTGAAACATTGGAAATGTGGCAGGATCTGTAACAAATAAAATATACTTATATACATATATTTTGTTTGTATGTCAGATGGACGTTTAAAACTCCATGTCAGATCTAGACATCTAGATGCTAACTTAAGTCGGTGTATTAAGAAACTTTATAAAGAAAAGTTATGAAACTAAATTTTCTTTACAAAATATATTTATCCATTTTCCTATTGATATTGAACAATACTTAAAATCTACCTGAGAAATTTTTTTCTCGATAAATTACATGTTTATCAAAAATTTAATATAACAAAATTAATTAATATTTTTTAGGTATACATACATGCCAGTATTTTCATATATTTGAAATATACAGCTGTTTCAGAAACATTTAATAAAAACCAAAAACTATCCCTAATAAACCCCCCCTTTCTGCAGCTGAATTTACCCCAAAACCTAATCAGGTCCAGGAGTAATGAAAACAAGCTTAAATAGGAAATTTAAGTATATATGTTGTTATTTGGGAGTTATCGTGGATACTAACATACATCCACACACATACAGACATAATGCCGATGTGTTAGGTGGGGAGGTAATGAGTTGCCTTAGTATTGTCAAAACGATACTGTTATCATTAGAGGCCTAGGCCAATAGACAGTTAGTAGCCCTCACTGCTCGTCAAATTCATAGCAACAATTCCTAATTTGCAATGCAAAGTTTTAAATGTCATAATTAAAATGAACATACGCAAAGCAACAAATCTAACATTTTTCAATCTCGCATAAACACACAAATTGAAATATTCTAAACAAAATACTGAATATGCGATAAGAGTATATGTAATCTTGAAATCAGCAAATCATTGGATTTTTATTATATGTAATACATAAAATAGTACTAGCACTCTAATAGTATATTATGCAACGACCACAATATGACACTTATTAATGCATGAATGCAAATGTATTAATAAGTCATAATGTGCGAGTTGCATACATAACTTTGTCTATGGTTATGTAGATATTTATTTATTTTTTCTGTTCTTAGGGTAAATCGTAATAAACTAGTTTATTAAAAAAGATTCAACTGATAAGAATTTGCAATAGTTAAATAAGCAATTAAATAAAATTTTTATTTTCAGGATTAACAAAATTAGAAATATAATTCCTGTACAATTGTGGAATTTGTTTTGAGGCACTGTAGTGCGCAAATTGGCAAATGTTGTCAAAGATGTTGCAGTGAAATGTGCATTGTTACTTGTCAATACGTTATTATTGTCTATAGAATCTAGTATTTTATTTCCTACATTCATTTTATTTTTTGAACGAGTGATCAATGTACGTTTCGGCCATGAATGTAGACTTCCATAGGCATTTTAAAGAAGTTATATGTCCACCAGCATCAATTAACAGGGTAGCTGAGGTTCTGACGAAGCAGTGACCTGTATATAAATGTGGTTCTGGAATATTAAAAATTGACGCAATCTGTTTTGACATACTGCCAAACTTATTCACAAGTTAACTTACACAATGGAGAGTCAAAAACCATGTCCTCTTTGCCACATTTTATTTTATTAAAATTCCGGTATATGGCAGTAAGAAAATAACAGAGATATAGTTAATATTTCGACTGTTTTTCTTCTAAAACTGAGGCACAACATTTGTATCTCGCGGCACAGGCAGACGGTTCTAAGTCTTCTATGCCACGAGGTACGAATACTGTGCCTCGCCGTCGACTGATCTGTGCATATCCCTACTTCACTTTGTATATCTAGAAATAATGCAAACAAATCCATTTAGTAGAGTTACGACTACGTACGGTTCGTACTCTTTCACTTTCTTTGGCAGCAAGATGAGTTACGCAAACGAGGAAAAACGTTAACAAATGCTGCGGGATGAGTTGATGTCCAATGAAGACGTTGATGGCTTTTCCGATTATGCGATGTCTGAGATGAATATTTACCAGAATGTGAGTCCAGTGAGTTGGAAAACGATAATGATGTTGATATTGGAACAAAACTATTGAAGCGAAAACCCAATGTAAATGTTGAAAAAAAGCCAAAGATGAAGCCAATAGTAACCTCCCAGGCCCCTCGAATGCTTCCGGTAAGTAATAAACATTTGAAAATTGTACAGCATCAAAAACATTATTTGTTTTTAGATGCTAACTGTAGTTTGATCCCCACTGAGACTCGAGTACGTAAGAAACTGATAATGTCGATCAATAAGTGATGTCGTACTCCAATATCTAATGAATAGTCCAGAAGTGCCTAGAAATGAAAATCAAGCTATAAATCAAACCAAAGTACGAGTTCCTTGGATTCCAGTATGGAGACGTATAACTGACTAAGTTTGACTTTACAGAAGTTTCAACGGGAATCAATGAGGATTTATTAGAAAATTACATTCATAAATCCGCATATGATTGTATGAAACTATTTCTTTACAGATATTATAAACCTAATCGTAACTGAAACAAACAAGTATGCAAACCAAACTATGGCAGCAACTACTAAATCAAAGTCGCATGTTTTTAAATGGACAGATACAAAGGCTGATGAAAAACTATTATTTGGAATGTTGCTACGGATGGGATTATGTAGGCTACAGACTAATGAAGATTACTGGTCTAAAAAATTATATGCAAACAAAGAAGAAAACAGATTTCAGCCATTACTTAGAATGTTTAATTTTTCGGATAACGAAAATATCGAGGATGAAAACCCTGATCGTCTCCGAAAAATCAGACCTTTAGTAAACAAACTTATAGAAAGATTCCAATATGCCATGAAACCTGAAGAAACTATTTGTAGAGATGAAACACTTGTACCTTTTAGAGGTAGGATCAAGTTTCGACAGTATATAAAGAACAAAAAACACAAGTTCGGCACTAAGTTGTACAAACTCTGCGTAAAACACAGGTACACTTACAACCTAAACACATACTGTGGAAAAGTATAGAATAAAATGATAATGTTACAGTGACTGAGGAAGGACTTTTTGATAAAGGCAGAATACTGTATGTAGACAACTTCTACACAAGCGTGTCTTTAGCAGAATCGTTACTAGATAAAAAAACATATTTAGTTGGAACACTACAAAAAAATAGGAGACTGAACTGCAAAGAGTCGAAGTAACTAAAATATGTAAAGGTGAAGAGACATTAAGATTTTATGAGCCAGGAATTGTTACGATGAAATGGAAAGATAAAAGAGATGTGATGTGTCTAAGTACTAAACATCTAAATGAGATGAAAGAAAAGCTGTGTCGCAGAGACTCAAATAGGAAAAAAACCTATGCTTATTGTTGATTATAATGATTCCAAAGCGTTTGTTGACCTGTCCGACCAGAAAAAAGCTTACAATTCACCATTTAGCGAGGAGTTAATTGGTACCGCAAACTAGCGGCCGAATTAGTTTGGGGTACAGCATTGATAAATGTATGTTATTTTTAAAAATGAGACCATGACTATTACTGCTTTCAAAGAAGAAATCCTAAACCAGATTTTCAGAAAGCAATTCTGAAGAACTTCCTCAAACAGCTCAACAAGAACCTCATAAATTAGAGAACACTGGAAAACGGCAACGTTGTTATGCCTGTTACGAGCATATTTCGGAGGAATATAGACGACGTACTGCTCAAAATAAAACACCTAGGTCAACATGGTCCTGTTCGGCATGTAAGAAACCATGTTTTTTTTAAGCGACATACAGCAACTGCTTTATAGTTCTTATGTACTTTGTGAATTATAGTTAGTTTCATATTATCTTTTATGTAGTTTGCAGAATAAATATTTAGATTGCACAAAGTATTATGGTTTTCTTTTCCCTATGGAGCATTTCTTGGTTGTCAACATAAAATTATAAAACAGAAAACTTTTTCGGTGTTTTTTTCATTGTTTGGCTCTTTGTACCATGCTATTCTGGAATTCCGTATAAATATACAGTATTTGAGGCACAATAGATGCACCTCATTTCAAGAAATAAAAATACTGCATGAGGCACTACATGTGTACCTCGTACCTGATCTGACAAATTTCCTGAGGCACATCATGTCCCTCATGGCAGTTAACGTGTTAAGTCCAACATTTTAGATAGTACATTTACCACATTGATCATTTATAAAGAAAGAATCTGTAGTGATGTGCTGTGGACGAAGATTAATATATTTTTTGCGAATATCAATATGCTCCAGTGACTGTAAATTTATGTACACTTCTTTTCGTATCGTGTATAAGAAAATCAGATTGTAGATCTTTTAAATCCTGAATTTTGAATGTCTTCGACATACACCCATTATACCAAAATTAGAGACCTATAATAAAAAAATAAATTTAATTTTTATTAAATGCTTAAAGTCTTAAATTTACTTACTTTTACCAGAAGATATTGATTTCATCAGATGTTAATGTCTTCGACTTCTTACTCCTGAAGCCTTTTGACTTACATTTTAGTATATGTTTTTATATCGATGTTATGTTTAATACTTAATGTCGGCTTTACCATAAACTGGAACCCTTCATTTTATTCGCAAGCTCTTCAAAGTACACAATTAAAATATTTTCTGAGAAAGATTTAGTTTTCTTTTTACACTGCCAATCCGTGAATAACTTATAAGCATTTTCGTAGTACTTCCTCAATTTCGTTGGTATTGTTGCATGTTTCTTTTACCTTTTGTATTATCTCAGGTTGTGTTAACTGAATACCATTGTTGCTGCGACTCTCACTCATTTTATAATAAACACGGATTGACTGGTTACGAGAAAAAATATTAAGATACGTTATTCTTCAAAACAGGTTATGTAGATGTAGTTTTTTTATTTTTACTTTAACATATAAAATTTTATTAAGATATTCTATTTTTCGAGGCAGGTTTTTTAGATGTAGGTTATTTTACTGTAACATATAAAGTGGCACGAGTCCAACAATTCAAGCTTCTTCGGGAAGTTTAAGCCATGTAACACTTAACGTGTTAAAGAATTTTTGAAATCTTACATTAATAATCCAATCTCATACACTGTAACAGAATTTTGGTTCCCAACATGTGTGGTATTGCAGACAAAATTTTTAAGCAGCACATTTCGTAAAAAAAATGTGTGTAGTGCCATCTACTGGAATTTGATTAAAGTAGAATTTATTACCTACCTTATCAACCTAGTTTCCTTAATTTCTGAATTAAAAAGAAAAACCCTTCAAATGGAACTAGTATTTAAAAATAACTTTCTTATAAGAATGATTAGTACAAAATTTAACATATGTGATGTGTGCATTAACGGTTACAACATTAAATGTGCAATCTTGATGAACTTGAACAAAATACCTTTAGTTAGCAACAAAGAATTTTTTCAATCATTTTATGTTATATTATTAAACCATTAAGTTTATATAGTTAGAACTCATCCATTTTCTTAACAGTACTAAAATGCACACGTAAATTCTGAAAATAAAATATGATGAATTTTTACCTAAATTTATTTAGGTACATAAATAATGTGATATCACATGCCAGTGTGCTTAAGAAAATCTGAGAATTCTAACTACCTCAATGTAATAGAAATGATTGGTATCACTATACTTACTATGCTATCGTCGAATTGATAAAAATTTCCAGAAGGTGCTTGAGCTATTGCAGTGTAATGTCCACAGTTAACAGTCGGTCCCATATGTGTAACAAGTGCAACAAGTTTATAAACAAGAGACCCAACTAATTTCCTTCTCATGTACCTAGTCATATCTAGCCTTTGACGAAATTGAACTTGTTTAGTAATTTTGTTGTTGCTAATTGAAAAACGTTTAAGCTGTATACATAAAACCATAGGAGCTCTCTCTAACGAAAATTGTTTCCATGCAGGAACTTTTTTTTGACAAGGTTCACAATGATACGAATCATCATCAAGTTTTTCTCGTGAAAAATATAAATCTAATGCTTCATCGAGCGTTTGTGCTTTTCTTATATCTAATAGAACATCTTGAAAATGTTGAAAAGTCGTACTAACATTCCCACATTCTAAACATCTAACTGCTGATCTAAGATACCCTCCTAATATTTGATTTAATGGTGTCGTTTCTTTAGTTCTTGAATCAAATTCTGCATTATTCTTAAAACGATTTAAATATGCCTTTTCCATTGCTTCAACTAAGTATCTTAAAAATTCATGAGCATCTTCTTGTCTACCAGGTATAAGGTTTCTGCACAATATTCTTAATTTATTATAGATTAGATGAGGACGGATAGCATTAATATTGCGTTGTTGTGAATCTTGTAAGGTTTTACGCATTGCACATATTATGCAAATGCTTCCACCTGAAATAATTGATAATTTTTATTACAGAACTAAATTATGACATAAAAAGTGAGGTTATGTAATATTTCAATACATTTAAGAAACTAGAAGTGGTATTTACCAGAATCTTCACATTCAGCTAAATGTTGTTTTTCCGAAATAAGCCAGTTAACAAGTGCAGGGACATGAAATAATGCTTGTAATGTAGAGTTTAGGTAACATGTATTTCCCATGTTTACCATACCAGCACCAACTGACCAATCTGCATTATTCCATCCTAATTGTACAGATTTTAAAGGATATAATTCACATTTAGCAGCAGTTAAGCCTTCATCAGCACTAACCATATTTTCAGACTTAACTTGATTTTGCTTACTAAAAGAGGAAGTACTAAAATTAAGTGTATTAAGTATGCAAAATGTATGTATTGTACCTTGCTTCTGTCGATTCTGATTTTAGAACAATATACTTAGATTTTAGTTTATCTAAGACACAACTCTGATAACTACCAGCAGCTTCAAATTCAATATTTGATAAAAGTGCTTTTTTGGTTGAACCAGCTAATTGTGAATCTAAAGTGTTATTACAAGATGTTTTTGATAACGCAGTGCGGAGAGCCGCGTTAACGGGATCAAGAGTAGATGCCGGCATTCCTGAAAATTCACACGTGCAACTACCATAGAAACTTAGCGTTGTCGGTGACCACCTACCGTATTGCGTGGGATATATTTATATCGGCCTTTAATGGTTTTTATAATACGATCATAACCCTTTATGTGAATGGTTTCTTCTTCTTCTTCAGTTACTTCAACTTATTATTGTGTATATAGCACAAACATGATATTTTTAGACGGCAAAACACCACTTTCTCTACTCAATAAATATTCACAAATCAGAATCGAGATTTTTGCGCACAATCCATAATGCGCATGCCCGTGCGCCCCAATCTAGCGCGACTACTACGAGATCTTTCGGTATTGAACTGCACATAGCTCATAATATTCAACAATTATTTTTTTTGTATGTATAATTGTTTATACTGATATTAACTACAATTAAATTATTTTTACTTTTAATTATTCAAAATTGACATTTCAATTTTCCTCTTTTGTTTAAAAACTTTCTTGATTAATAAGTTAAATAGGTACTTTACTTAGTACCATATCCGTTTGTGTATAAAAGTTTTTAAAACTTATTTAGACACTTAATGATATATTTGATTCTTAATTTAGTTTTGTGCAATTTTCAATTTTTAAAGATGAAAGGCGTGACGTCGACTACCACATTTAAATACCATACAGTACGTTCTTAATTATACCGCTGCATAATTGCTTGGTTGACTTTGCTTGAATGATCTCTTTTGTACGTAAATGTACGTATAATGAAAATGAAAATATACCCTAAATTGAGACTACTTTCACACAGTTTTTTAGGTTTATTCGTTACATTATTTTTGTTAAAATTTAATTTCAATAAGAACAGCTAATGGCTTATGTTTGTTGTGGTATTTAAAAGACTATTCAACGACCAAACTTGACGGTCAATTGACAAGCCATGAATTAATTACCTAATTAGTTTTTTTTAGAACAAGTTGCAGGTTATATAGTGGTTTCGATGGTAGTCGGAGTCTGCATTACTTTGACGAACAAAATAAACGTCAAAGTTTATGTCAATTTGACATTTTACCGGAAGACAATTAAATTTTACAGGAAGAGAAACAAATTGTCGGGAATATTCCGCTAGCGGAGTTGTCGCACAATTGTGCTCTGATTGGTCCAAATATAAAAAATACTAAATTGTAATTGGTTGATAGTTGACATGGAGATGGTGAGTTGAATAGTGAGTGAAAGATTTACACTGCATCATGTTACAGGGTACATATACATTTCAAAATGAACAGCCGCTTGTAATGCTTAATTTTGATAACAAAAGAAAAATTGTAAAAACACGAGTATTTAGATAGCGCGGGAAAAGTTTAGTGCAGGTTTACCTTAGTTTTAGCATTTATTCTCGCACCCCCATCACCCTACCTTTAATTTGTAATACGTACCCCTATCGAGTGATACATCATTTTAAAGGTTACAAAATTCCCTTTACCGAGAGAGATGTTCAGAAAATCAAATTTGAATGGTCTGGTCAGTAATGAATGTTAAAAAAACCAGGTAAGAAATGAACAAATTTTACTCTTGTATTTTTTTTAATTCTCAAGATGGGTTCCGAGTACCCTCTAGCCCCTAAACAATAATACTTTCGCGATTTTTGACTAATCAAAAAAACTAGATTATGTCAATATGACCCATTTATTTACATAAACTGACACGTTTCCTCTCGAATTAGCGTCATTAGCATCCTTGTGTGTTGTGATTGCACCTGTTGATGAAAGCGCACCGTGGTAAAGTGCATTTCACGAATAATTAGACCTCTATAATATGGCTGCCATTCCACTATGAACAACATCCAATTATAAAATAACTAAAATGCTATGTGTAACATTGTAATGAAAGGGATATTTCAGTTGGCTACTCTGAACCGCATTTTCCATCCTTTCCTACAACATTATAATAGCAAAAGACAAATATAATAACAAATACGACCTTCAAACGTCTTAAAATATTATTTGCCAACTCAGTAGCGTATCACGTGAGAGGTAACTTAGGTTAGTAAAATTGAAAATTTTTCAATTAAATTAATTATTGTAAGAAATAAACATCGTTAAAATAAAAGAATGTTCCAAACAAATATCATTATTGTTAAGAATTTCTGAAAATTTACCATTACTAATTCGTAATTAATGTTGAAACTGCAAATTACTCCATTCGCATAATGGGAATTAGAAATCATTAATGAATTTTAGAGTACTGGGAAAACGAACGAGTGCTTGATGTTAGTGACATTACTTTAAATATATGTTTGTCACCAGAAGACGATGATGACCTAGACGTTGAGTGGATAGACAATTTATTTTAAATGTTTATAATTCTGCGATTGTTAATTACGCAATAATTATTAATAAAAAAATAATTTACTACATACTTGTTCATTTTTTTTAAATTTGTATTAAAATAGTTAAAATAGTATATAATAATAATAATACTAGGTGAGCGTGGTGATGGCGAATTTATTATTAATAAATTTATTCAAATAAGTTTTTCACTTTTTTTTATATGACAAAAGGTACGCCAATGAGTGCTCCCGCGCTTTATTTGGTTACAAATTTAAATGGCGGCCATATTGCAGAGGACTAATTACTCGTGAAATGCACTTTAGCTATACGGAGCGCACTGGAGTGATGGCGGCTATGTGAGCTCGTCCTAACATGGTGGTTAAATGGAGCGCACCGTGTGGCTATCAGAGCACCCCTAAATGTTTAGACTATGGAAGCTCTAGAGGTTCGGGCTATGAGAAGCTCCAAAGTGATTCGGTTCAAACTATAGAGCGTAGACCTGAATGAAGAACGAAAGAAACGCAACGTGAAATAATAATAACAGACTCTTTTCTAAATCAGCATAAAATACTTAGGGTTTTGAGAGGAAAGATACGCAGTGATCATGTCGCTATATATGTATAAGAAAAACCTTCTGAAAAAACCTCATACAAGGTAGACGGTAACGGGGATCGAGCCAATTACCTCCCGAATGCTAAGTAGATTGTGTTACCACAGGTCCAACTAGCTCAGTAATGAACAATCTGCTAACACTTATATGCTGGCTGCGTGCGATCGGCGTCCTAGTCGGCGTGGGTCGGTATCCGAATCGGCGTGATCCAGTATTCGTATTTTGTATGTACTGGAGTACTGTCGATGTTACTGCAGTTATGTCTGGAGTAATGCTACGGTACATTATTCTATCTCTTAGTTTTTGGATATTGTCAGGTGGAGCCTTGTACAATGCTGTTTTTAAATGTACCCAAAGATAGAGATCAAGCGGTCAAGTAATTCTAGGAAACCCCTTCTACCAATCCACTTTCGATTAAGCCACCGTTTAACAGCTTTAACGCTTTAATGTGGTGGAGCACCATTTTGTTGAAATTGCAAATTCTCTTTATCTAGCAGTAAGTTCCCATTTTCATCCGCTTGAATCTCCAAAGATTGAGTGATATGATGTTCCATCTTTTTTAATACATTTTTTTTTCATTCAATAACCACAATTCTGAATATTTTTCAAGTTCTTAGAAGTTATAGTTAAAAAATACGAATCGGAACAACATACTAGTGAAACTTTGTTTAATGTTAGAATTTATTACAACGCGACTTAACATGGATTCATTTGTCTGCATAAGAACTAAAACGTAATAAATAAAAATAATGGTAATTGGTATATTTATATGTTTAATTCTAATACTAAATACCAAATAAATACGGAATAAGCTTTTTCATTAGCTGATTCCTGCTTGCCACATTGTAGGTGATATCCTTCAAATTCAAGTCTTTTAAATATCTTCTTTACAACACATTATCATGAATGTTTCTTAGTGACCTTGCGTTAATTGGATTCTTAGTCGAGTTTTAACGAACTCTTGAAATAGATAAACCCTTCTACCACAGATCCAGTGTTTCAGATTTTTCATCTCACAAGCGACTTGTGAAAAGGAAAGCGTGAGCAAGAATTTATACGACAAAGTTAGTTGCTTGTAGGTGCTATTTTGAATGTTATACTTATAAAAAAAAGCGCGACAATGGACAAGCAGCACAAGGCTTGAAATTATTTCACCTCGATATCGACTGTCACGTGCATAATGGTACCGATGCCCAAAATAGGAGTTGTGACGTGACCCCTTTTAAGATAGCCGGTAGTTCATACCCTGTGGAACACATGGGCGTGTGGTTGGCTTAGAAAACACATTTAAATTAAAAACGACACAACTTGTTTTGCTCTTATCAAATCCTCAAAACAAGAAAAGCGCAACGGTACAGTTATGATGACGATTATAGTCAAAACAAAGGAAAGAACGCTGACCTGATAAAATACAGTTTAATTAAGCATACGAAACAATAATACACATAAAACAAGGAAGTGATGGTCGCTCAACACAAATTTTTATTTTCCATAAACATCGGCCAAGCTAAACAAGAAGTTTTACAGGTAAAATAAATCACAAACATAATATCGTACAGGTCTAGTTGAAATAATTGCCACTTAACAGAGCCCAGAACACAAATCCTCAAATAAGTACAAGTATACAAAGGAAAAGAATTGGTTCGCCGAGTCTCAGAACCAAGGAAATTTTTTTTGATATGATACAAATAAACCACTTACCTTTTCAGTGCATTAGCAATTTAAAACCAAATCTAAAAAAAATTAAATAATCAAAGTGAAACAAATAGAATAGCTCTACTAGACATCCAGAAGGAAATGGCGTCGCAGCAGGTTAGCTTGAACAAACTAAACGAAAGGAACATTCCATAAGCAAAATTCGTTTAATATCGAGGAGCACGTGGTTTCAGGAAGAGCGCTCCTTAAAATATTTGTGAATGAGCATTAACAAACATGCGTTTATTACGGTAAAAATCGGCAACAAATCGGAAATTAGAGCTGCGCTATCCTTATCCTAGCCATATACCCACATAATGTTAATTGGGTTAGTCGGACTGTTTCCACAGTTTTGTTCGCTTTTTTAACGCGGTGAAGGTGTAAGACTTGCAACTCAATGATAGGAAGTTCGAATCTGAGAGTAGTTAAGTGCTTGAGAAAAAAATCCGACTCAAGTGCGAAAAACAGTCCTGCTCAGGACAGCCTGATGACAGAAGCAGAGTCCGCTTCCGAAACGTCGCGTTAAAAAAGCGAACAAAACCGTGGAAATAGGCCGACTAACGCAATTAACATATGAAACCACAGTTACAAAAACGCTTACAATACAGGACCCCACATAATATTTATTAAGTTTGCAAAGTAAAACAACTCTATGTATAAATATAAAGTAATCAAAAAGGTATTTAATTTTGCAAAAAAATCACACACTTTTCCTGAGAGAAACAATTTTCGAACGTTTGATCGTTTTTTTTTTAATTTAAATAGTGAATGCGCAGAATAAAACCTAAATCAATCTACTTAATACCCCAGATATAATATAAGAAAATCTACATTTACAACTATCAGGTGAAAACACCATAACATAAAAATAAATAAACAGATAAGCAAAAATTAGGAAAGCAGCTTTTGATTAATCGACTTCAATCGCATTTACTTTTCACATAAAGCGGTATGTATAAAAAGTGGAATTTAGAGCTATAAACAAAATTAAATTGTGGATCACCCTGTAAAAGTGTATTAACTTACTGAAACGGTTGTTCTAGAACAACAAAGGCAACATCATATATTAAACTTAACTTTGACAGTCGATTGCTCTCAATACAGTTCTACTAACAAGAACAAACAATGTAAAATAAATAGTGCTCCAAGAAAGCAGGTCATTGAATTTATATCCAGACACAATAAGTAATTGCAAAATTTATAGTTCGTGAACCTATACTTCTTAAATAGCAGATAAAGCACATCGCAAGCAAAACATGGAGTTGCGTACAATTGCTATTATCACTCGAACAAGCCATGCAGGAACGGCAAACATTTAATTTGTGGTACGTTAAAACACTTTTCAACAATAAGGGTTCGACGGCTTAGTGCATTGACAGTTGGTAAGAAACGCTTGATTACCGTTATAACTAATTACTTAGATTTCCAGGTCTACGTCACGTAATGAAGAAAAATATAACTCACCGTTAGCTTTGTTGTCTATGGAAATAACAGGAAACTTTACGTGGTTTAAGCTCGTGAGTCCCGAACTACGGTGAACACCTTACATGTGTTAGCTATGCGAAATTGTCAAACTTAAACGTTCCCTATCGGAAACCAATGATGGTAAAGAAGGTACCCTTAGCATATTGTAATGTATCCAGGCCAATCTACCGACTGCACAACTCGAATGCAAGAACAAACTGCGAACTTATTTCAGCCAAATGATCGTCATGAAAAACCAGGTAGGACCACTTATGTTGTGTAAAAGAGTTGTTACGGGATGTATGTGTTTGGGTATCTAAGGGAGGATAAAATAAGGGTAACATAATAAAACACAGTATATAAATTTATAAGCAAGTGCAATGTAGTTCTGCTATCTTTATTGGGAATTGAGGAAAAGAACTACAAAGAAAAACCTCATCGCCTTTTACAAGAATAACAACATAAATAAAGTATCAGTATTAATTATAAATACCTAGATCAATACGTATTCAGACTCTACTGTTATTGCAAGATTATATAGCTATCACCCTACTCTAACCTAAATAAATCAATTTAGTAATAATTTAATACAGGCCTGTATTTAATAAATGGTGATCATCAGTTATACAGTTAGCTAACTGCAGTATAAGTAAAACATCACAACATGTTAAGGGTCTGCATTTACAATTAACGAATCAAAAGGTAACATATTTCATAACAGCCACGCACACAGTATTCCAACGAGAACATGCTTTAGTATACACCGGTTATCTTCCCGAGGTCAGCATTATGCCAGTTTTACCCGAGAGCCGTTTTACGCTTCCACTACATTTATAAGGGAACATCCATCTTAAAACATTAAATAACAAGATTGTGATGTAATATTAATTTTCGAATTATCATTGATATTAATTTATATTAGATGGAATAATCACTCTTACCATGGTATTGTAACATAAATCAGATACTTATTTCAATTACTATCAAGATCAAATTAGAAAAGAACCTTCTATCTTCAAATCAAGTTATATTAATCTTAAATAATAAATAAATAATAAATAAAATAATAAAGTTACCCTTTTGCTGAGATCATAACATTATAAGCATTTACTGAAAGAAAATGCAATTAGTGAATATATAACATTTCCTTTTAATTCTGTTATTTCATCAGATAGCAATGTGATTTCTACATGCGTTTACCGATTTGATTCAAAGTTGGCACATTCAGCAATGCAGGCCCGCAATCACTATTTTACTTTTTATGGTGTTGGACAGCGCCCTAGACCATAAGCTGGAAATGATTACGGTTTTCAATTTTATGAGAACTAGGATATTAGTAAAACTTTTCAAGTGCATTTTGCTCATTGCTTTTACGGATAAAAACTAAATTTCGTAACTGTATGTATATGTTGTAAAAACTTTGTTCGTGGTTTCAACGTTTAAAACTTTGTCTTTATTTCGATTCTATGGAAAAAATTTATTGCAATGTTTTAATGAGTAAAAAATAATTTTCATTTGATGGTGTTGGGCGAATTATGAATCCCGTGGATTGGAAAAATTTAGTTTTACATTGGACTGTGTAGGGAAGAGTTTGTCTCAAGTAACTTTGTTTTAATTTTCATGGTCTTATTGCTCTACGGCTCTTGTGCAATGTTGGCCTCTATCCTTATTAGAAGCACTTACACTTTAGTACTTTACAGCGCATCATCACAGTTGGCCGTTTCCGAGAAAATATCTCAGTACTGGTTACACCTACTGAAAGCACTAATAAACACATCGGTGCACATATTTAGTGCTTAGATTGTGCTTTTCATTTACATTCGCACTATCACCTGTTACCTGTTCTGACAAGGAAAGAACACCAGTATTGCAAAAGTAGTAGTCGTTTTCTCGGTAAGTGCCCGTCGTGCAGTGTTAACCGAGCATTGCCGATGTATCAATAATGTCGTTAGTATCTTTAACACCTCACAAAGAGATGACACCAACGAATGTGTACTTGCTATTATTGGAAGCACTAATAACACTGGATCACATCGTGATTGCTTTTTAGTGCTTGCTGGCTTACATCGGCAGTGTCACCCATTTGTGTTTCCAATAAATGTAAACGGGAAGCTTTGTAAGAAAGAAATAGGCCAGTCGCCTTGATGCAAACCACAAAGCACACAAAGACTAATGTAGACCAGCTCTGCCATTAGTATTTCCAATCATGGTAAGAAGACTGAACTCCTGAATGTCGTTGGAAACAGCAGATCGTGCTGATGCAAGTGTTAAAGCATTAAAATGTACTAACAAAGCACCGAAGATATGTACCGGATTTGTAATTAGTGATTCTGTTTTTGTTGTTGCTATTCTTGTTGCTTTAGTTCCTATTTTTATTTTTATTGTCGCTTCTGCTCTTGTTCTCGTCCTTGTTCTGTGTGGTTTTTTGTTTTTCATTGCCTTTATTTTTGTTATTTTTATTGGTTTTGTCATTTTTCTCCCTTTGGATGTTTTCATGGTTTTGTTTTTTTGTTGGTTTGATATTGTTTTTGATTTGTTTTGTGTTTTCTGTTGTTTTTGTTGGTTTGATGTTGTTTTTCTTGTTTCTGGTTTCTTCATTCTTTGTTTTTATTGTTTTTGTCTTTGCTTTTTATTGTTTTTCTTATTGTTTATGCTTTTGTTTTTAGCCTAAACCGCCAAAAGCTGGAAAATTCGCTGACTGACATTAGAACTTTCTCTAATGGTCGTTCGCGCTGGACTTTAACTATGTTCATGAGTTATAGGAGTTAAGTACAATCCAATTCTGCAAATTAAATTAAGAATCAGTCTTGAAGTAAGCCATAAAGCACACTAACAGGCAGCAACAAAGTGGACTATCGGCGCCGTTTGTATTTCCACTCATAGTGGAAATGCGGCATTCCCAAATGGAGTAGGTTTTTTGAAAACAGCCGCTTGTACCGATCGAGGTGTTAAAGCATTAAAATGCACTAACAAAGCACCAACGATATATACCAATTTTGTAATTAGTGTTTTTTATTGGTGTCTTTATTGTTTTTGTTCTTTTTTTTGTTGTATTTAAACCGATTGCTCAAAATTATGTCAATTGTAATATATTGGTGTTATTGAAATTTGTATTATTTCGATAGTAAACGTATTTTATGTGATTTCCGACCAATTCACAGTAGAAAAATTATTTAACGATTCAGAATATTTATGTAACCAGAAATATACATTTTTTTACTTTCAGGATCGAGTAGTGAAGATTTAAACAAAAGCCTTAAACGTTGTTTTTTTTTTTTTACGTTAAAATTGAAATCGTACATTTATTACAGTTATTGATAATTAATAGTTAAAATCAAGAGTTACGCTTACGAATATAGAGGTATTTCGATAGGTGTAACGCCAATGTTTTAGTAATTAAGTTCATGGCTTCTACGTATCAGAAACAATTGATCTCACACCACGCTTACGTTATCTTAACGTCCCAGGAGATCCTTTTGAGTTTTTTTAATATAGCTCCAGTCCAGGAACATTTTTTCTGATCCATCTGGTTACAAAAGGTAAGCAAGTTTGTGTTTGTTTGTAAACTTTGCTGTGGAGTGCTAGCGTTTATTTGTATTCTACTTTTACCAATACTTTGATTGTAAACCCTTTGATTAATGACTGTTCGGATATTGATTAATGACACTCTTATTTTCCCTACAAGCAGAGCAACTTCAACACCCCCTTCCACTGACCTAAGCGTAATTACCCTTATCTGTTATGAATCTTATTGCAACTTTAACCCATTACACAAAATTTAGCTTGTGTTGTTTTTGTTTAAAACCCTAAATACCCAATAGCTTTCTTCCCTGTCTGGCATAAGAAGTTTCCTTAATGATGTTCCTCCAAGAAGCATATGAGGGGCGGTACTTTTACACTTCATTATTTATTACGATGAACAGGTCTTGCAATGCATTAATTAAAATAAAAATCTGACAATTTATATATTCTCGTTATTAATTGACGAAAGCAAAGATAGAGGATGCTTATCGAAATTGTAGTGTTTTCCGACCGCCCATTGGACTGCACGCCATAACTGATCTCATGGCTGGACCGATTACATACGCAGCTTCTTACTTGATTTTAAAATATAAATCCACGATCTAAAAATCATAGGTTGTGGTGAGATATTTTGAATTTGGTACCTACTAAACTGTGAAACTCCTTATATAACCTCTATACGAATTATTAAACGTTTAAAGGTATCTATTGTAAAGCTTTAGCTTACTAGTTCTTTAAGATAAACGTTATGAGAGAAACTTTTTGGACAGAACCAACGTCACATGGTAATAAAAACTTAATTTATAAAGTTCGATTGGGCGGTGTTTTAGATTACATACTATGTGAAGTTTTGCTTTTCTATAGATTCGGTTAATATTTAAGCTGTTTTGAGGGATTTGCCTAGTTTTGAAGACCAGCCTAATAGTGTTGATTCATCATTATTCTTGGTAATATTATCGCACCCGTCGTATTGATTTAAAAAAAATATTTGTAATGCGAGACTTTTTATAATTAAACGACTGCTTATGAATTTAAAAGTACGCGGTTGTGAACTACGGACTCATCAACTGGCCGGCTCGTTTTCCTGATTTGAGCCCATTGGATTTATTTTATGCAGATATCTTGAACAGCGTGTTTATAATACCAAAGAACGTATATATATATATATATATATATATATATATATATATATATATATATATATATATACAGGGTTATTACAAATGTTGTTCATAATTTCAAGTGTACATAAATCTAGTTTTATTTATCATACAAAAAAATAAAATAGTTACATTTCAAGAAAAACTCAAGAAGTTTCATCCTAGATGCCAAGAATTAGAAATTTTGTATATGGGAACCCCTTGTGATACGACAGATGTTAAGCGTGTAATCAAGCTTTTGCCATACTTTCGATGGCTCTGGTAATCCGTTGTTGGGATCTCAAGGTATGCTTTCTGGTGGTGTATACACTTTATGTTTGACGTATCCTCACAAGAAAAAATCACAGGGGGTTATGTCCGGAGATCTTGGAGGCCAGTTCAAGAGTGCACCATCACTTGGACCTGCACGACCGATTCATCTACCAGGCAGCCGATTTTGAAGTCCAGAATGAAGTTTAGCGATTCTTGTTCTAATTTCGGTAGAAGCCATTCCGTCATCATGTCCAAGATTTATTCCATTTATTGTTTGTCCAATAAAGAAAAAAGGTCCGTACACTTTGTTGCAAATGATAGTACAAGACAGATTAACTTTCGGAGTGTAAGTGCTCGATGTAGGTGTGTGGGTTCTCCGAGCTCCATATTATGGCATTATGTCTGTTCACGTTACCACACAAGTGGGATGTGGCTTCATCACTAAAGACTAAACATTTTACATAGTTTTAATTTTCCATCAAGGCCTACATGTTCTCACAAAAAGAAAGTCTTAGAACTTTGTCATTTGCTTTTCATGCTTGAACAAGCTGAAGTTTGTAAGGCTTGAAATTTATACGTCTACGTAAAATTTTCCGAACTGTTGACTGTGGTATACCAAGCTGTGGACTACGCGTAAAACTTTCCCTTGTCTGCTGTACAGCGTCATTGCTTACTGACGGCCTTCCAGTTGATTTCTTTTTACAAATGCACCAATTTCGCTTAAAATTCAAGTACCACTTGTGACTGCTAGGAGGATCTTCATTAAATTTGGTTCTAAAGTAACGTTGCACGCTAATAACTGATTGGTTGATATGATAATCCAACACATAAAATGCTTTCCTGTCTTCAAATTCAGCCATTACACAATTGACAACAATTGACTTTAACAAATAGCTGATACGTACTTAAATCAATGTAAACAAAACTTTATGAGTTTTTCTTTCCAGTGGTATCAACTGAAATGGTCTTAAAACAGGTTAATCCAGTAATATTTATAATTGAAATCGGGAACATCATTTGTAATAACCCTGTATATATATATATATATATATATATATATATATATATATATATATATGTATATGTATATGTATATAATACGTTCTTTGATAATACTAATTTGGACAACAATAAATATATATATATATATATATATATATATATATATATATATATATATATATAGTGTCTCAATATTGTTGGCACTCTGTAATTTTCTTTATTTTATACAAAAAATACAAATCCTTGGTAACTGTCAAAATAACTTATTTAAAGTTTGTCGCCTGATTTTCTACGTACTAAGTTGTCGTTGTTTAAAGTTGCTTTCAATAATGGTTCGCTATACTTCTGCAAAATACATGGACATGATTCTTCGGAAGCTCAACGCATCTATCGAGAGAGGTGTTCATTAAAACAAGTTCCTAATGTTAGAACAATTATTGGCGTGCATAGGTGTTTGGGAGAAGGTGGCTGCTTTAAAAAAAACAGAAGTTGATGCTGGTGCTCACACTATTGTAAACGAAAAAGCTGTATTGAAGTAGAACCGTGGGCCAGTTAGGCAAATTCTTAAAGAACAACTTCTTCACCCATTTCATTTTCAAAACATTGGAACCCATTGGAACAGGGTTATTTACCGCGCGTGTTCCCAAGTCAAGCGCAAAACTTTCTGTCATTAATTTTATTTACTGATGAAGCTGGATTTAGTCGCGATGGTGTTTTGAACATACATAATATGCGTTATTGGAGCGATGAAAACCCCCATCATACCATAATACGGAATCACCAGTATGGGTTTTCTATTAATGTGTGGGCAAGTATAATCGACAATTATCTAATTGGTCCATTTCGATTGCCCAATCGATTAAGAGGCGAACTCTATGCAAATGTTTTGGAAAATGAACTGCACACTTTATTAGAAGATGCCCCATTGGATATTATTAGAAGAATAACTACACGCATGACGGCGCGCCAGCTCACTATTCTCAAAGGGAAAGGGAATTTTTGCAAAGAAGATTTGTAAATAGGTAGGGGACCTATACCATGGCCAGCTCATAGTCCCGATCTTAATCCCATCGATTTTTTATTTTGGGGGTTTATGAAAAAAGTGTATGCCGTAGAAATAAATAGTGAAGAGCAATTATGGAACAGAATTATCGAGTCTGCTAATAGATTTCGTAATAATCCAAACATATTTCAAAGATGCCGTCAGTCATTAACAGGAAGATTCAAAACGTGTATTCAAGAACAAGGTCACCAATTTGAACACTTGTAGAGCTTTTTTATTTTTTTTTAAATGTTTATTTTAATAACTGACTCACGCTTCTATTTGCAATACAGCTTCTTCGTAAGTTTGTAACAGTGCGACAAGTTCTGTGAGCCCCATCAGCTTTTTTAAAGCGGCCATCTTCTCCCAAACGCCTATGCACGTCAATAAATGTTCTAACATTAGGAATTTGTCTTAATAGATATTTCTCTCGATAGATACGTTGAGCTTCGGAAGTATTTAATCGAGCTTCGCCGTAACACATAATCATGTCCCTATATTCTGCAGAAGTGTAGCGAACCATTTATGAACGCAACTTCAAACAACGACAACTTAATACGTAGAAAATCAGGAACACGACAAACTTTAAACAAGTTATTTTGACAACTACCAAGGATTTGTATTTCTTGTATATACTGGTGATTCCGTGTTACGGTATGATGGGGGTTTTCATCGCTCCAATAACGCATATTATATATGTTCAAAACACCATCGCGACTAAATCCAGCTTCATCAGTAAATAAAATTAATGACAGAATGTTTTGCGCTTGACTTGGCAACACGCGCGGTAAATAACCCTGTTCCAATGGGTGATGAATGTTTTGAAAATGAAATGGGTGAAGAAGTTGTTCTTTGAGAATTTGCCTAACTGGCCCACGGTTCTACTTCAATACAGCTTTTTCGTTTGCAATAGTGTGAGCACCAGCATCAACTTCTGTTTTTTTAAAGCAGCCACCTTCTCCCAAACACCTATGCACGTCAATAATTGTTCTAACATTAGGAACTTGTTTTAATGAACACCTCTCTCGATAGTTGCGTTGAGCTTCCGAAGAATCATGTCCATGTATTTTGCAGAAGTATAGCGAACCATTTTTGAAAGCAACTTTAAACAACGACAACTTAGTACGTAGAAAATCAGGAACACGACAAACTTTAAACAAGTTATTTTGACAGTTACCAAGGATTTGTATTTTTTGTATAAAAATAAAGAAAATTACAGAGTGCCAACAATATTGAGACACCCTATATATATATATATATATATATATATATATATATATATATATATATATATATATGTTGTTGTCCAAATTAGTATTATCAAAGAACGTATTATATACATATACATATATATAATACGTTCTTTGGTATTATAAACACGCTGTTCAATATATCTGCATAAAAATAAATCCAATGGGCTCAAATCAGGAGAACGAGCCGGCCAGTTGATGAGTCCGTAGTTCACAACCGCGTACTTTTAAATTCATAAGCAGTCGTTTAATTATAAAAAGCCTCGCATTACAAATATTTTTTTTAAATCAATACGACGGGTGCGATAATATTACCAAGAATAATGATGAATCAAGACTATTAGGCTGGTCTTCAAAACTAGGCAAATCCCTCAAAACAGCTTAAATATTAACCGAATCTATAGAAAAGCAAAACTTCACATAGTATGTAATCTAAAACACCGCCCAATCAAACTCTATAAATTAAGTTTTTATTACCATGTGACGTTGGTTCTGTCCAAAAAGTTTCTCTCGTAACGTTTATCTTAAAGAACTAGTAAGCTAAAGCTTTACAATAGATACCTTTAAACGTTTAATAATTCCTATAGAGGTTATATAAGGAGTTTCACAGTTTAGTAGGTACCAAATTCAAAATATCTCACCACAACCTATGATTTTTAGATCGTGGATTTATATTTTAAAATGAAGTAAGAAGCTGCGTATGTAATCGGTCCAGCCATGAGATCAGTTATGGCGTGCAGTCCAATGGGCGGTCGGAAAACACTACAATTTCGATAAGCATCCTCTATCTTTGCTTTCGTCAATTAATAACGAGGATATGGCGATTTGACAAACGTTTATTACAATAATAAAATTTTGCGGTCCGCTACCTACATATATATATATATATATATATATATATATATATATATATATATATATATATATATATATATATTTAGGATTTGTTTGTAAAGATTTCTGCACTTCCACAGCAATCAAGTATTATTAACATGTTTGATTAACCCATTACCGCCTACTGTACCCATGTGAGCACAACTAATTTATTCACATAATAGTGACATCTATTACAAAATAGTGTGAGCATTTGTTATTGATACTTTATTAAAAAGTAGTTGAAACAGTACTCTTCCGGATATGTACACTTGTTGACCAGAAATGTTTGATACCTGTTTGTTTTGTTATTCGTAAAGTGAGCAGGTGTCAAAAGAATTTCTTTTGTGCAGTCTTCTATTATTTACGGTAAGTTCGATTTACTGAGCTGTTTTTATATAAAGCTTAGGTATGTTTGTATGATATAAGTTTGCTAACATAGATATATACATAATTGTACAAAAATTTGATATTTACTATATTTTATTTTGCAAAAAAGCGAGTACAATGGGCATATGAAATCAAATGTTAAAGAATTGGAACTTCTTACAGATATGGAAATGAATGAGGAATATACAACTATTGGTGTGCGACAATTCTATGGAAAGAGATATGCGGGTTTACCGCTGGCCGAAAACAACTGGCCGTACCGAACGGGTGGGAATCGTAAGGCATGACCTAGAAAATTTAAATGAATTTAAGGTATTTCAAAAGCTGTTCACCGATGATGTTTTTGATTATATAGTCAAACATACTAATATGTATTCATCTCAAAAAAACATTCACAGCTTTTTTGTCTCTAAAGAGGATATACAAATTTTTGTTGGAATATTGTTGCTAACTGGTTATCACCAATTACCAAGTGAAAGGTCATACTGGAGTCTTGACGAAGACCTAAAAGTACCATATGTGACAAGTGCTATGTCGAGAAATAGATTTTTAGAAATAAAAAGATATATCCACCTTGCAGACAATACAAAGTTAGACCGACGTGATAAAATGGCAAAGCTTAGACTCCTTGTAGATCGTTCAAACCAAAACTTCCAACAATGGGGAATTTTCCATGAAGATCTATGTGTCGATGAATCTATGGTGAAATTTTTCGGACAACATACAGCTAAACAATTTGTAAGAGGAACGCCAGTGCGTTTCGGCTATAAAAATTGGTTACTATTCAGTGCTACTGGCTACTGCTACATTGTAGATACTTACTGTGGGGCCACAGATGAGCAGCCAGAAGTTCAACAGAAGAAAATACCACTGGGATCCAGTGTAGTCCTCAACATGGTAGAGCAAGTCGCCTCACCATCAGGTCACAGATTGTTCTTTGATAACTTTTTTACTAGTTATGATTAGTTAGTAGAGTTAAAAGACAACGGTATACGAGCTACCGGCACTATTAGAGACAACAGGACAAAGCAGTGCCGTCTCATCAACAAAAAAATAATGAAAAAGAAAGAAAGGGGTTATTTTGAACACCAATATGAACAAACAAGTGGTCCTTATTTGTACGATGGAAAGACAATAATATTATGACGATGAGGACCAATTTTGACGCAATAAAACCCACTGGACAAGTAAAACGCTGGTCGACCGCAGCTAAGGCAAAAATTGACATATCTCAACCAGCCTTATTTAGAAGTTATAAGTCAACCTACATGATCAACAGCTGAGTAGTTATCGAATAAGTGTAAGAGGAAGAAAATGGTGGTAGGTCCTTTTCACCAATTTGATAAATACGGCAGTTGTGAATGTGTGGAGGTTATAACAGTTGGCAAATACAGATATGCGAATTAGTTTGCTTTTAATTTCAAAGAGCTCTGGTCTGACATTATTTAAGCTGTTATGGTAAATCTACTTTTACAGGAGGCAGATCATCAGACAGTACTTTACCAAGTATTAGTAACCATGACAGGGGACATTTTCCGAAAAAACTTACTAAGCAATTGAGATGTGTTCAATGTCATCAACGAATTCGTTGGTGCTGTGAAAAGTGTAATATTACTCTTTGCATCGAAAGGGACTGCTTTAAGAAGTATCATTTGACATGACAATTTGACAATATAGTATAGTTGTATTTAAAAATTTGCTCAAAAGACCGTTTCTAATAAATACTTGGAAAAAAATTAATTTTTTGTTAAAAAATTATTGTGGGTGTTAATGGGTTAAAGATACGTTAACTACTACATGATTGTTATCAAACAAGAGTAAAGATACGACAGACTTGTCCCAACATTTTGATAGATCATTTAGTTTGTCATTGCCCATATTTACCTTTTTTATAATAAATTTTATAAATTCCAATGTTCGATATTTTTGTAAATAAACTAAAAAGGTATTTTGAAATTTCCTTGTGTCTCGCTTTGCTGCACATAGATTATGGTCACTTTCGTAAACTACACAAGTATCATAAAACTAAAAATGGTATCTGTAATGGTGTAATTCAATATTTAAAAAAAGTTTATTAAATGTTTTTTTACAATAGTTACGCTTATATTTATAAATGTATGCATATCAATATGCAATATATAATATCATTCTTTAGTTAGCATATGTTCCCAAAAATGCTTGACAACTTGGACAATAATGGTTTTGGTTTTGGCATGAATCTGTACAGTAAGGAATAAGACAGCATGGAATGCACCTAAAAAGCAATTAATATAAGTAATTGATTTTTACAATACTAGATATAATACTTACCCCACTAAACATAATAACACAGCAAAAAGATGAGTTTTTGATGAGCTTTCTGATTGGACCCTTGTTGTAATTTGGCTATGACAATATGGACAGCTTAATGGTACAGCATTTGGGCCGAACACTGTTGGTGATGTTACCGTTACAACTGCAAGTATTAGTGAATTAGGCATAAAACAAATAAGTATGTTAAGTTATGTTTTTAAGTATAAAGCTACTATCCTTTTATAACACATTATGCACACAAGTTTTGTACATTTGTGTTAATTACAGGTTTTTATACAATTTTATAGTTGAGCTTATAATCCACAAAATGTGAGTTGCTATTGTTAGTTTACATTTAGTTGAGAATTTCTTACCTTTATGCTAAATAAGCACAGAGTTCAAAGTATAGTTTTTTTGTAATTATATCATTTACTATTAATTACAATTTTTATGTGGTCACGTAGATTCATATGGTTGATTATTCAATCAGTAGCAGCTTGCTTTAAAAGTAGTGAATGTATATGTAGCTATGTGAAAGTTAGCCATTGATTTCTGATTTTATTTTCGATAAAATGCTTAACACTGTTAAACATGAGAATATTACATGTATCTTGTAGAGCATACAAAGATTTTGACGAAATTTCAATCCAAAAACTCGAAGAATGCATGAATGACTAATGCGCCCATCTTTTTCATAAAAATTAGTATATATTTGAGAATAGTATAAAAACATGTTTATATACACAAAAACTATAGACATTTTTGTTAAATAAAATAAAAACAAAAACAATTTTGTGTAAGTATGTAAAAAACTAGTAAATGTGAAAGGCTCTTGCACCTTCGAATACATATCACAATCCAATAATTTTTAGAAACTTTTTTTTATTTTAATAGCCTGTACCAGCTGTATGGGAAATTAAGTTTTTTTATTCAAAATATTGGCCATCGGCTTCTACACATTTGGCCCATCTTTCAGGTAATTTATGAATACCATGCCAGAAAAACTGCGGCAAACCATTCGTCGAGCCATTTTTCAGCGTCCTCGAATTGCTGAAATGCTGCTCTGCAAGAGCGTGCCCCATTGATGTGAATAGGTGATAGTCTGATCGCGCCAGGTCTGGAGAGCACAGCGGGTGCAGAAGGATGTCCCATCCAAGCGATTTGAAGGTGTCTTTCACTGGTTTTTCTGTGTGAAACGGCGCATTATCGTGTAACAAAATGACTTTGCCATGTCTTCTGCCCATTCCGGTCGTCTTTCGATCAATGCGAGATTTAAATTAATCATTTGTTGACGATAGCGTTGTGCATTAACGGTTTCGCGGGGTTTCAACAGTTCATAATACACAATAGCGCTCTGGTCCCACCAGACACAAAGCATGGTCTTTTTGCCGAAGCGATCTGGCCTTGGTGTTGAAGGACCGGCTTCGTCAGGTGAAAGCCACGATTTTTGCCGCTTCGGTTTTTCAAAATAAATCCATTTTTCGTCACGCGTCACAATTCGATACAAAAATGATTTTCTTTCGTGGCGTTGAAGCAGTATTTCACAAGTGACTTTGCGATTTTCCATTTGACGTTCATTAAAATCGTATGGGACCCATTTACCAAGTTTATTGATCTTCCCCATTGCTCATAAACGTCTGCTGATTGTTTCTTGTGACACATTTAATGCTTCTTCCAATTGCTGTTGAGTTTGAGCTGGGTCACTATCCAATAACTCCTGCAATTGCTCGTCTTCGCACTTTTGTGGTCTACCAGAGTGCTCACTGTCTTTCACATTAAAATCACCACTTTTAAATTGTCGAAACCATGTGGAACATGTTTTAATCGATGGAGCGTGTTCACCATATATTTCTACCAACAAACGATGACTTTCAACAGCCTTTTTCTTTTGATTAAATAAGAAAAGCAATGCATGCCGCAAATGTTCTTTTTCAGGTACAAAATTCGACATGTTCGACATTGGCGGACTCGACTTGTGTGTGTCTGTAGTTTAATGTCAGACGAACAAAATGACGTATGTGTCAAATTAATACGCTACGTATTTGTCGCTGGTGCCATCTCTTAGTTAAACCGGAAAAAAACTTATGCATACACCTAAGTATAGAGATTAATCACAAAAAAATTTTACATATAGGTATTTCGTGTAACTTCGAAAGAATATATCAAAATCCACCTGTAGGTGTGCCAATGCGACTCATCCGGATGGATCAATATTTCGTACTTACTTTCAAATAAGTGCTTTTTAATAAAATTTTGGTTAAAATTTTAGTATCTGTAGGTTGAAAAATTTGAGTTTGAAATATCTGCCAAGCAGAGGTGACAGTACTGCTGCTAGACATGCAAATTCATATAAATAGCGTTCCCTTAACTTACGTTAAAGACATGTAGTCTAGGGGTTGAGTTAAAGCGTACGCGGACGGACAGACACACAGACAGACGGAGAATCGAAGACATAAGCACTTCCCATATTTTTTGTGGGTCGCGTTAAAAAATAATAAACTTGAGCTTTCGAGGAAGTCGCTTACGGGAGGATGTAGGAATGAATAATACGTGGCTGACCCTAAGGCTCTAACATTTTTGGAAAATTTTAAGCTATTTTAATAACATGTAGGTATTTCGAGTAACACCAATAAAAAAATCATAAAGTTACACTCACAGAAGACGCTTACGGGCGGATTCAGAAACAAACCGTACGAAGGCCCTAAGATTTATGAAAAACTGTTATGTTATTTTAATAGTTTATATACTTGTTAATCACATATAAACACTTGAGATCCAGATATTTTGTGTAACTTGGAATAAAATCATAAAGTTGCAATCTCGTAGAAAACGCTTATTGGCGGATACAGGAACATATGGCTGACCCCACAACTAAAGTATATTTAGAGAACAGTGTACGGAATTAACATCTTAATATACGTTATGCAACAAACGATGCAAACGAGTAGTTAATATATGGGCGACAGTTGCTTGCAATGGGGAAACAATGCTTTATGGCTTCGTTTATTACCTATCGAACAGAAAGTATACATTTACTCCAGCGGCTCTCAAAATTCAAATTTATTATTTATAAGAATTTTCGAGTGGATTTCAAAAGTAAATAATTTGTATATTAATGCCACATGCCCTGTACAATAATTGCATAAATAAGTTATTATTGTGAAATACTGGTATTTCACTTGTAAGCATATCAAATCCAATTTTTTAAATAGTTATTGGTTTGTTCTTGCCCACTCATTGTATTTAACACACTGTATATTAAACGATATGATTACCTGTGTTCATATACTGTTTTACTAGCTGTAGCAATTCCACCTTTAATAGATCATCAATGCATAATTTGTTTTTTTTTTGTTCAAGAGCTATTTGGGTTCAGTTCACTTCTTATGGTATTGTACCAAGAATAATGAGTGAGGGTTCTTCTAAATTTTAATTTAATAGCGAATCTTCAAACCATTTCTCAAATAATGAAGCATGCGTGCTGTATGGTGGTCTAATGACTTATTTCTACAGCAGAATATCAAACTGGTTTAATTAATGAAACCATTCTAATTTCCTGAATGAATGACGATATAACGCTTATCATTTGAGGCTTTAATTAGTTGACGCAAACTTTTTTTGGGTTACTATCTTGCCAACTACGTTTAGAGGTTCCTTTGGAGAAAACATAAGTTTTGTCCAAGATGACACATTACAATGAATTTACACATTTTTGGTTCTTAAGTAGTTTCTCAAAAAGCCGCATCTCATGGATACAACATGATTCTGCTCACACAAGTATTATCGTTTTTTTAAATCTGCATACACGTTTTACTTTAATAACTAATAATAAGGAATTCACATTTATAAGCTCATGATGTAAATTAGTTGCTTCCTGGTGTCTAGCAAATCCTTGGTACATTTTGAAACACATTATGTAAATTTCCTTTTCCTACCACTACCACTGTTCCTAAGATCACATGTTCTTGAAACTGTTTTAGTCGAGATTTGTAATGCATTTGCTGTCCGCTGTTGAACCGCAAATATGGGAAAACATGCCCCCTCCCCCATTTCCTTTTTCCTTTGTAAAATAGTCAAACACATTTGACACGTATTTACGTCGTATTCCCACTAAAGATTTTCGATCGACTGCCCTATTTGTACACGTTTAATTTCAACGTTATGAGTAGAAACTTCTAACACAAACTAAAAATGATAGGTAATAGATATTATTTATAAGCTAATAAACCACTTGCAAAGGTTAGGAAAGCTAGTGCAAGTTGCATTTCAAACTCCACTCCTTCCGCTTCGTGGCCTCCGGGAGGTATGGGACACTATTTTTGTTGAATTTCGTCGTGATCCGAACTCCCAATAATGGCGTCTTTATGCCTGCGTCTCATATCGCAAACCACTTTTTCGTATGCTTCGGGACGCCCCCGCCAACCGCCCAAATTTAGTTGAGATCGGTCAAGCCATCTCGGAGATGTCCCTCCCCGGGCGTCGCGACACCCGCATCGCCTCAAAAAGTATACGCTTGCAGACACTATCAGAACCTTCGTCGCCGTCTAAAACCAAATTTTCGGATTTTCTCTGCTTCTTCTTGTGTTCGTACCGAGTTTCGCAAAAATCCGTAGAAGCGTTTAAGAGATGCCTCAGAAAGGGCGTCGCAACGACCGTGAGACGATTTTGGTGCAAGTCCACGTCTGGGTGTCGAATTCGTCGTGGTCCAACCATTTGTTCGTTCGGCTTCCAATAACGGCGTCGCAACGCCGCCCGTCGTCCCATATCTCCAACCACTTTTTCGTATCCTTTGAGACGCTCTCCTTGCGAACTTTGTTGAGGTCGGTCTAGTTGTCTCGGATATGTACCCCCGTGGGCGCCGTGACGCCCGCGAATAAGTATGTACTTCCAGACACTCATCATATGTATCGAATGCAAAAAAATGCAAAAATCAGTGGGCGAGACACACACACCCGCGCACGCCCACGCCCACACCCCCACGCACGCACCCGCGGGCCCGGGCGCACGCGTATACGCGCACACGCCCACGCCCAAACGCGCACACGCACCCCCCTCCCCCACACGCACACACGCAGACACACACGCGCGCACGCGCACGCGCACACGCACACACACACACACACACACAAGTAATTAAAAATTAGATTTGATTTGCCTATAAGTTAAATACTAGTATTTCCCAATAACCTTAATTATGTAATTATTATTCAGAGAATGTGGCATTACTTATGAAATTGACTCAAAAATTTGAGATTTATGATTTTTTCGGAAGTTTCCCGAAATACATACATCGCACATTCTTTCTATGTGAGTAATTAATAATATGCTATGATAACATAAAATTTGGAGGTCATCGGGTTAGCTACAAACAATTTGGTCTTGCAGTCGTGCATAAACGTCTTTTATGAGATTGTAGCAATAAGATTTTTTTCTGCAGTTACACGAAATAGCTAAATTTTTGTTATGGTTAACCCATAAATTTTAGGACCATCGTGTCAGTCACGTAGTGTTTGTTCCTTATGCTCCCGTAATCGTCTCCTTTTAGTGTATAGGTTTATGATTCTCTTCCTAGTTTCAAAACATTTTAGGGCCAGCCACGAACAATTTGGTGCTACAGGCGCTGGTAAGCGTCTTCTTCGAGAAGGTAATGTTATGATTTCTATCTGAAGTTACACGAAATATCTACATCTAAAATTTTCATATGTGACTAATCAATACACAAGCTATTAAAATAACATAAGTTTTTAAAAATTGAAAAATTGTAGGGTCTTATTTGTTCCTATATCCACTCGTCTTCTGCCTAGATCTCAAATTTCTTTGTGATTAATTAACATACAGGGTGTCCCGGTGTTTGGCATTCTTGCAGCATCAGCTTCCAGAGTAATTAGATGATTTGCCTTTGGCTCTGCGGGGTCGCTTGTAGTTCCAGCACGATGGAGCGCCATCACACTTTGTTGTCCCTATCACAACCTACCCAAATCGGTGAGCAACATTTCATTAATTCAAGCCTTTCAATTTTTTCAGGTGGATTAGGAGAGGTGGACCAGTCCAATGGCCACCACGTTCTCCTGAACGGACGCCACTAGACTTCTATCTCTAAAGCTACATGAAGAGTTTAATTCGGCTACTGGAAATTGCACCGGAAAGACAAAAGTTGTCCGAAAAAGTGAAGTTCATTTTTCCACTCGTGACTTATAAAGTCCACAAAGTTCGCAAAAAACAAACGACTCGATTAATTTTGTTTGCCAAATTAACCATTAAAATTTTGCCATTTTTACACTTTTAATTATTTTAAGCTGGAATTTAGTATTATTGCTAACGACAATTAGAATTAATTATCCACAAAATTTCAGCTGAATGCGACCAATTTTTTGGGCACCACGAGACATACAGTTTTTCTTAAAGTTTAGACATTTTAATTTCTTTCTTTACTTGTTTTGTTTAACTGTACCTGAAACTCCATTCCCCAAAATGTCACTGAATTCGGGAAGTCCATTGTGTTAGAATTTCGAAAAAAATTGAGACCAGTGTATTAGCAAATAACATAAATTCATGAATTTTAGGGCCATCGGTCCAGCCACGTACTATATATAAGTTCTTTATTGCATTTCTACCTCACACTATCTTCCCCCTTTTGTCCCATCTTAGATAACTGTTTTCTCCTTTTCCAAGTTTTCTGCATCCACTCCGCTCCCCTTGCATTTTCCTCTAGTATTTCTTCTACACTCCTGTTATCCTTACTTAACTCCCTACACTCTTTTATCATATGTCGCATATTCTCCATCCCTTTCGCACATAATCTGCAATACCTTTCTTCCTCTTTTCTCTTGTTGTATGCCGTGTTTAATAATGTCGCTCCCCTGTAGGTTTTTACTTCTTTTCTTTTCCCTTTTTTGAATACCGGGTATATTACTCCTTCTCTCCATCTCCCCGGAAAGCCTTCCCCTCCACATTTTGTTCATTATTTCCGTTACCATTTTTGCTACCTTTTTCCCTCCGTATACCCACTCCTCTCCTTGTGTCCCGTCTTCTCCCGCGGCTTTACCATTTTTCACTTAATGTATTGCCTTTTTTACTTTATCTTCTTTTATTATTTCTCCTTCTACGTCTACTTGGTATACTTTATTTCCTTGTCTGTCTTCTCATTTCTGTCTCTGTTCCCGTTACAGCAAATTCCTAAAATATCTCTCCCATTCGTTTATTTGTACTCCCGTTTGTATACTCTTCTATTCCTTTCTTTTTTTAAATATTTCCATACATATTCTTCCATTTTTATTTCCTTAATCTGCTTTTCTTGTTTCTTTTTGTTTTCCTCCTTTTTACTATCGCATGTTTTTTCCACTGTCTTATTGTTCTACTTGCCTTCATCTTGGCCTCCTTTCATTCTCTATCGTACCACTTCTTCCATCCTGTTTTCTTCCCCTTCCACTTTTTAAATTTGACATTCTCCGTTGCTTCCTCAATCCTCGCTCTCATTTCTTCCACACTTTCTTGTAATCCTTTACCTTCCCATATTGTTTTCCATTTTCTCTTTGTATTTCTTAATGCTCTCCTCTGACCATGCTTTTTTTGTCATATACTCCTCTTCCTTTTCCCGGTCTTCTCTTTCTCCCCCTTCCATTGCCAGTTACAGGGGTGGGTCGTCCGATTCGGCCCTCTCGCCTAACCTAAATGCCACCACCTTTTCACAAGCCTTCACGTTCATTATAACGTAATCTATTGTTAATTATCCCCTCCCTCCTATGTACGTGTACACCCTCATTTCTCTGTTTTCCCTATTCCCATTCATTATTTCCCACCCCCTTTCATTGCACACTACTAGCCATTATTTTCCCTCTTTGTTTAACACTGTCGTTTGACGGTCTTTTCCCCGTCCCTTTCTTTCTTGTATTCCCCCCCTCTTCGCCTATCCTCGCGTTATAGTTCGCTCCTACTAACATGCCCTCCTCCCTGTCTTCTATCATCTCTTCTAAGTTTTTCCTTGTCTCACTAATCCTTCTGCTAAATATCGTCATTATTTTTATTTTTGTTTTGCTTTGTTTCTCGCGCTGCACCCGCTATGAGAATTCCCCTGCCATCTCCCTTTTCCATCACTACCATTCTTTTTCCTTCATCCACCACGTCCTGCTCCCAAAATTCTTGGTCTTTGTTCCTTATTCCCGCCACATTCCTGAACAGCGTCTTTAGCTCTTTTGTATCTTCGTGTACTACTTCCCTTTCTTGTTCTTTTCCTTTTCCATTATTCGTTTTTCTTTGTCATTTTGTCCCTTTCTCGGTTCTTCCCCGCCTCGTCTTTAAGTTTTTGTCCTTTGGTTACCCCTGTTCTCCCCCCTTTCTATACTTAACTCCCTCGTTCTCTCATTCCATATATATCTTTCTCTGCCTGTCTCCATTTTTCTGTATCCTACCCAAACTTTTTTCCCTTCGCTCTTCTTTCCGCCGCCCTGTTAATTATTTCTCTTTGGATTCTCCGTTCTTCCCATGTTAGGTCGTGGTCTATGTATATTCTCGTATCCCTTAGTTTCCTCTTCTCCGACATAATTTTTTGCTTCTCCTCCCATCTCTACTCTTAGCTTTATTTAACTTCACTTAACTTTTTTTCCTTGACCTCTTTTATTTTTATGTTTTTTGTAATTCTGTTAATAAAATACTCAGATCACTTTTATATGTCTTAATTTCACCTTCAAAACTTCCCCTGCATTACTATTGTCTTAAATGTGTGTTTACAAACATCCATAAAACAAATCAAAGTTTGCAAATCAATGTGGATTAGGTAGTTTGTTTACGTTCTGTAATAAATAGACAACACGATAGGAGGTAAAGATCAGCGGTATGACTATGATACCAGGATATCACTAATAAATATATTATAAATAAATACTTAAAAGTGTACCTGTATGGCGCTTGGCACAGATATATTTATTTCATTAAACCGTCCTTTCGCGTAATTATTACACACTTGCCACGTACTATTTGTTCCCACTTCTAAGCTCCTTCTGCGAGAATACAACTTTATGATTTTTTCGGAAGTTACACGAAATAAATACATCACAAACTTTGTATATGTGATTAGCCAATATATAACTATATAAGTAACATAACAGTTTAAAAACATTTTAGGGGAATCGAGTTTAAAATCAATTTTGTGATTTAGAAAAAATGAGTGAACTGCCACAGTACACTTTTGCATTCGTTCAAACTATTTGTCATAGTATTTTTCCAATCAAGAAGAAGCCATTGGGTGCTAAATCAGGACTGTACCGCGGATGACCCATCAATTCGACTTTTTTGAGTGTTCAAATAATCGGTTGTGAGATGAGATGTGTGAAAGCTCGCATTGTCGTGAACGATCCTACGGCGCTTGTTTGTTTTCCGCATTCCACCGAAGACTTCCGGCAAACAAATGGTTGTGTACCATTCAGAATTGACCGTACTACGTTCCTCTAAAGGCACTATTTCCACATGATCAGTTTTTCCGAAAAAACAGGCGACCACTTGTTTCGATGTGCTTCGAGGGCTAACAACATTTGTTGGATTTGGTTCATTTTGAAACACTCACACAGTCGACTGCTGTTTACGTTCCGGCTGGTATGCACATATCCATGATTCTTCACTGTTACAATCTTATATACGTCTTTTGAAGCACCGACATTGTATTTCTTGAGCATTTGTGTGCACCAATCGACGCGTGCATCTTTTTGAGATTTCGTTAAATTATGTGAGATCCAACGAGAACAAATCTTTTCATGGTTAAATGATCATGTAATATTTTATATACGGTGGTGGAACTAATGCCTAGAGTTCCCTCACTTTCATAGTATGTCGCATGGCGCTCTTGCATTATTAGTTTTTGTACAGCATCAATGTTTGATTGAATAACAACTGATTTTGGACGACCTTCGCGAATTTTGTCAGTGAGCGAAAGGCGGCCACGATTAAAATCGTTATACCAGAGTTTCACAGTGGTAAAGTATGGAGTTTCATCACCAAATGTGGAAGTAATGACTTATTTTCATTTCTTTGCTGACACGCAATCTTCAAGTAACCGTAAACAACACAAATAACGCTATTGACAAAAAGTTTGAAGTATGTTATTGTTAATAATGTCAGACGTTTGTATGGAAACGTAAAACGGCGCCTAACTGCAATATGTGTTGCTAAGGATCAAAATATAAATAGTGGCCCTCGTAATAAATTTTAAGCCAAAATGTTTGTGCAATCTTGCAGTAAAGTTCAAAATAGTATGATTTAGTAATGCATTGATGATACCATTGTAGGTATATGTTTTACGAGTAGATCAACGGTGGTCTACTTTTGGACCTCGACGCACGTATGTTTTTTATGAGAGGTGTAGTCTGATTATATGTACTGCGTAGTACCTTTTGCATCTACTATGTATACAATGGTAGCTTTGTATATGTATTACAAGTAGGACAACGGTGATTTATTTATAAAGTATATAAGGGCAAAGCTTACACAGGTAAGTACCTCAACTACAATATTTTGTTTACGCCATCTGTATGCGTGTTCCTGAAGTAAACTGCCGTTAATTTACGAGGCGGGATGACTATTGGCCACCCTTCAAATAGACGGCGGTAATACACTAACCATTAGTTTGAAATTTTAAAGTTATACAGTACGCTCAGAAAGTAATGGCTAAATTCACTATTTTCGAAATCGTTAATTTGTGGTCAAAATCCTGCGACACGTCGATTTTTTATTTGATTCCGGACTTTATGCTGTGTCGCACATGTAGATGGCGCTGCGTACTTTCCGGATATGACGTCAAAGTTCATATTTTTAATGGCAACCCTGTATGTTCTTCGCGGAAATCGATACAATTCTTTAAAAAATGCCCTATCCCGTATCTCAGTCTCTAGGGAACGCACTCGCATGATACTCGTATGGTTGGCTTAGAAAACACAACGAAAATTAAAAAGGTCATAGTTAAAATAACGAAAAGAACGCTGATTACATGAGTACCTACGTTTTCTTTTCGACCAATCTAAAATTCGAACTTTCTTATCAAAAATTTAAAATTACTATTGAACCCAGAGCGATCCTAATTTGAAAATTTCATTTATCAGTCACATTAAACAAAAGCATCTAACCACCTTTGGTTGGTTGAAGAAAACGCTAGTTAAACGCCACTTTTCCCTATAACGGTTAAAATAGTTTCAAATTGACAAACTCTAAAAGACAACGTATGTTATGACTGTAGGTATCATGTGTTGCCTACCAGCCAGTAAATAAAACTTCGTATGTAGTATATTCTAAAATGGCAAAATAAAGTGATGATGGATCATACTAAATAATAATTCCAGGATCGTAACAAAGACCGTTGCAGGGCTCAGTAGTATAATCATAATGATAAAATAAATTTAAGCATAATGTCTAAAATACGCTAGTAATGAACAATTCAAATGAAATTATGGTTTCATTTTTTCATGATTTAGCACTCGTGGTTCTGAAATTCCAGATTTCTTATTATTTCTTTACTGGTTCCGTTTTCTTCATTAGTATGACATTTTTACTTATTTTTAGTACAACACTCTTTATAATTAACAACATTGACTACATTTTACGCCCATAACGTGTTATTATACCAAATTTACGGAGATTTAGTACAATTATCGGGTGCCGAAGGAAAGGCCAGTGCCAAATGTTTATGTATTGTTATACGACAAAAGATTTTCTAAAATTAATTAAATTGCATAGAATTCGTATAATACAATTCGCAATTAACGTTGTTAATGCAGGAGTATCGATGAACTATCGATGGAAGTTAAGTTAAATGGAAGTTATAAAAGTAAAACGGTTAATTTTGATGTGAAATGCCTTATTATTATTACGGAACTATTGTAGAACTAATTAGAACATACGTCTTAAATATATGGTGTTAAAATAACACATGACTGCTAACTTAGAAAGTAGAAATTAAATAATACCAAAGAGTATATAATAGGGAAGAGAAGCAATGCTCTTTAAAAACAGCGTCATGATAAAAGTTAGTCCACCGCTTTAAAGCGCTATTGTCGGCCCCCTAGTAGAGGATTAACGAAGTAATGTAACTAGAAAAAAAATCATTCCCTTTAAAATTTTACCGTTTTTCTTTTACGGCGTTGTGACATTTACCTGTCCGTTCATTTCATTTTCTTGCTTTAACAATAACTTGTTTGAGGATCTATTGTTTTGGTTTTAGGTAATATACGCCATAAAATTTAAAATGCGATTCATACCTTTCCGTGCTTATTAAACACGACATATTTCTAACAACACATATTAAATAATATTTTTGTTTTTAGAAAAGTAGAGAATGTTTATTATCGAGTTCTTCGTAACAATGCATAAGATTTACAAAACTTAAAGTGAATTAAAATTATTAAATAAGATTAAAATCTGTTAAACTTGTTTTGAGTATTGTAATAAAAAAGTCTCCTTCAGGTAAACTGAAAACAATAGAGCTGACTCATTAAGGAACATTACAATAACTTTTATTGTTTGTATTGGTTATTGTTATTTTTATTTATTGTTGTTATTGTTTTTATTGTTGAGTATGGGCCCATCAAAAGCGTATTGTGCTTATACCGATTGTAACCAAACTCGTGCTATTAATCCGGAACTTAGTTTTTTCCGATTTCCACAAAATGTGAACAGTGGGTTAACAATTGCGGAAACTAAGCATGTCTCAAATACGAAAAAAAACCGTGTGCGCCTTACATTTTCAAAATAGGGATTTTAAAAATTCTTTAAAAAATTCATTAGTACATGATGCTGTTCCTATTTGCTATAAAGAAAAGGATATTGATCTTATCGGATTAAAACATAGGACGCTGTCAGAATCCCAGAATACCTAGTATTTAAAAAAGAAAAATTCCCGAGGGTGTACGAAAATAGAAAGACAGTAAATAGCACTACTGAAATTGATATCTGCATTCCGGAAAATCAATCTAGGTACATCACTTACATTGGAGCACAATTCTGAGGTAAATATCTGCCTAAAACAATAGTAACCATTATTTTCTTTTTAATATCATATTTTTTTAATCAGGATTAACCATGTACTAATTAAAATGCAGAATTTCAATTTTTATTAAACAACATTTCATTGTAATTTGTTGTTGATTTAGGTATTCGAATATTTTATATTTTATGTTAATTTTAATTCTAATTATTTTGGCATGATCAAAACGTCATCGTAAAAAGAAACGTTACTTTTATTTAGAACTAATTCCACAAACTACAAATTGGTAGTTTGTGAATAATTCAGTAATTTTTAACTATAATTTAAAAAAAAAATCAAAATTTTTACCTAAAAGTATTGAATTACTTAAGTATTTTTCTTAAATTGTAGATTGAATTTGAACCAGAACCAATAAAAGCAAATAAACACAGAAATTCATACAAAACCGTCAACCGTGTTCGAGTTTTACAAAAAGGATTGACGCCAAAAATTCCTGTATCTACCGCCTCAAAAAAAAATTACTACTTACAAACAATAGAAATTCTTTAATTTCACATCTTCCAGAGGTTGTTCGAATTTTTGTTAATATGCAATTGGCACATAACACCAATGGACTAAAAGTGAAAAAGAAGTCGCATTATATATATATATATATATATATATATATATATATATATATATATATATATATATATATATATATATATATATATTATAAGTCTCCCTCATTGTATTTGTTTATGAAGGAAAATCTTAAATTTAACTTACCTTCAAAATCTACAATTACATATTGGTTACGAATGTATCAGCTTCCTACAGGAACTAATGCAGTATTTCTTAAGAATTTGAAAAGTAAACACAATGACTGCCCAAGAAAGAGAATGTGTTTTGTTAATGGACGAGATGAGTTTAAAAAAAGGGTTAGAATATAATACAAGACGTGATTTGATAGAAGGCTTTCAAGATATGGGTAATCTTGGACGTGAGAGCCAAATTGCGACACAAGCATTAGTTTTTATGGTTCGCGGATTATGTGAAAACTAGTTAAAATCATTTTATTATGGCAACGTTGTAAAACCTTTTAGAAAAACAGGTAGTTAAGTACTCAATAGAATTCTTTTATCTCCATCTTTCAATAGCCGAAAAATCCTTTTAGTACAAAAATGTAAATATAAAGTGATATGCAACCTAACGTACATATCTACGATAAAACATATTACTTTAGCTCTCTTCCCTATTATATACTCTTTGATAATACATTCTTTAACAAACAAAACAAACCCTCGTAACACATACAATTAAAAAACGCGTTACTCGCTGATGGTACACATACTAGATATGTCTTTACTTCGTCCTAGTGGACGGCTGGTGATGATAGCTTACATATTGCAACGCGTTCGGTGTTTTTTAATTTTGTGTGGAGATCCCACAGCTACAACGAGATTATCTTATTTAATCATTGTCCAACTACATCATTCTTGTAATGGCATAGGTAGATGGAGTTCCACTTTGTAGGTTGGAAGATCGTATGTGGTTTCACACCAAATATATTTATTTTGCTGTACCCCCCCCTCTCGTTCTCACTCTCGAGTAAGAGGGCGAGAGAGAGGGGGGGGAGGGGGAGCGCGCGATCGAACAATGAAATTTAACTTTGCTCACACAATAATAGCATAAGATAATGTGTGTGTTCAAATAATACAAAGAAAATGTATAAATGTATACGTATACAAAAAAATGGCATTAATTCTAAACAAATAAACAAAAAGTTATTAGGTATGTTTTCTCAGACGTTCAAGTATAAATGAAGACTCATATTTCGATATTAAATAGTCTATTATATCTAAATCTAATTTATCCGTTATCTATATATGATTCAATACAATTAAACTATTTTTATGGTGTACTAAAGTTACCATTCATATACATCGTCACAAAACAAAATTACACAAAATGATTCTATACAGTAAACACTTTGCTATTTTTGTGATAAAGGATAGATATCACCTAGTGTACCTAAAAAAAAATGTATGTACTGTCACAGTCATGTGCCTAACAAAATTACATGCCATTTTAGTGACACGTTTGTATTAAATGATTCATAATCCAAGGAGAAATATTAGAGATAAGCAGTTTTTATTAACACAATTCTTGTAAACCATTAATAATATCTACTTCTTTATCGAAATTTAAATATTGATTATCATGTTTCATATAAACATAATTGGTGTATTCTATTTACTAAGTCGTTTTACAATTCTAAATTTTGAGAAACTTAATACAAGGTTATTTGTTTATAACATTTTGTTAGCCTTGCCAAGTTTTTTAATAAAGAAAAAAAAACAGATTAAACAATAAGTACGTCAGTCGCATTCACATTTATTATCCATACATATTACTGTGGATTGTAACAATGAGATTAGGATATTCCATTCTATTTTGGCTTTACAAACAAGTAATACAAAAAAAACTTCATTTAATCTTCATAGCTAAGGTTTTCAAAAAACTTGAACGAAATCTGCGATAATTTTTGTTGATAACGTTTATTACGTGGATCTTTGCATTAATGTATCTGATTATTATGAGCAAAGTGACAAAAATGTTAATAATTTTTTTTATAATAGTATTGACATTCTAAAAATTCTATTTACCTTGCGATTGAGGTTGTGGATAACCTGGTTGCATTGGGGATGGCATTGGATAGCCGGGTTGGTTCATTGGTGGAGGATATCCTTGAGGTTGACTAGGAGTATGAAATCCTGGTGGTGGATACATATTTTCTTCGTACGGAGGTGGTGGTACTTTCTCCATCTTCTACAATACAGAAAGTAAATAAGTAGTTTGGACCACGACCACTCATTATGGTTACGAAGAGCAATATTAATACTGATTACCACTCAATAACTAACTTTGGACTTGTGTTACCAGGTTGACAATTTTTCCGTTAAATATAGCTTTTTTGAAATTTTTCTAGCGGTGAAATTCATTATTTAACGGTTGGCGGGAAGTCTAGCTTTTTTAAAAATGCAACTATAAGAAATTAACGGATTTTTTTTAGTACAAGTAATATGTAATAATAAGCGTAAGTACAGTTATAATATATTGGAAATACGAGTAATACGACACTACAGGAGATGATTAATTGCCTTTATCTAAGGCGGAGGGACTTTTATAAAGAGTTTTGTGTCGGATCCGACAGTAAATGTCATTATTATTGCAGGTGGTGAACAACGCTCGTTTTTATTGTTATATTACTTAATAAAAGCTGTACCCGTTTTATTATTAATCTAATAGTTTTATTGAGTTGAAAAGTTTTTGACCACTTCTAGCGGTTTTGAAACGTTGATTTAGCGAGATTGTTTCCTTCCAGGTTGGCAACACTGCTTGGGACAACATCGTTTTAAGTTTGATCAAATTAATTGAAAATAAAAGTATTGTATAATTTTAGATCATGTATTTTTAAACACCGTTTAGTAACAAATCGCTAAATTTTTAAATATTTGTAGCCCCATTTTTTATTGTATCAATACTTACTATCGGTTTCAAAAAGCAAGATAGGTCAGTTTGAAAGCTTATAACTTTTTTATAGTAAGTCAAATTGATATGAAACTTGGTAGAGATCTTCCCTGTAGACATATAATAACACTCAGAAAATGTAAATTTTTTAACGCTTAACTTTGTAAATTAAAAATTAAATTATCATAAAAAATGTAGTTTTGCGACTCGTGATTTTCATACGACCGGTTTCAGTCCTCGTAGTTTCCTTATGTTGTCGTGAAATGTGCGAAATTTTAACCAGTAAGTAATATAAAGGTAACTGTAATTTCAAATTTTGAAAAAAAAAATGACGTGTTCTCGATACGTGCAAAACTCGCTCTAAATGCAAATATTTTCGTTTTAAGTAGTAGGTTTTAATTGTTCTTTAACGTTCCGTATTAAAGTACACTCGTTTATTATGTAGATTAATCCCAATTAATAAATAATTAAGTTCTCAAACGAGAGAGAGAACGGACTACGTTGGACGAGCTTCCGATCGACGACTCGATACGAATGCCGTCGCATGTGCGATGCAGGAAATCGAGTTTCACACTGCTAAAATTAACGTTCATTATAGAATGATATTATTTTATCGGCCGATTTATTAAGGATATTAATCAAAACATCTGGTATGAGAACAATTCTTTTTATTTATATTATAAAATTTAAGGTACATATTAAATGAGGACAGCAGAAACAATAAATAGTAAACTACAAAAATCAACAAATAATTGTGTGGAATGTCAAATTGGAAAATACCATAACAATAATGACTATTTAATGCACTTTCTGTTATATTACAGCTAATTATAATGTTCTTAGGAGTAATATATTTTCGGAAATAACGTGAAATTGTTACGAATTACTTCTTCATATTGGAAGGTGTCGAGGATTTGTTGATGTACTGCTGACGTGTTTCATTGAACAAAAGGGCAGTAATGATTATCATGGAGAAATGAATGCGGCGCACTTTGAGGAGTGGTTTAGGGCTGTTTTAGAAAAATTGCCGAAACATTCTGTAGTTGTGATCGACTAGGCTCTTACCATACTATACTGGATCAAAATCTTAGAAATCCTACTACTGCCTGGCGAAAGACAGACTTCGTTTCCTGGATGGAGAAACAAAATATACCCTTACCAGAAGGAACAACTAATTTCAACCATTTGAGAGCGGAATTATTAACCACGGCGAAACCCTATCATCATAAAAAAGTGTATTGGCTTGAAACAATAGCAAAAGAAATGCGTGATGATGACGTTAAATTGTTGTGGTTACCAGTTGCCCACTGTGAGTTCAACGCATTTGAACTTATTTGGGCTTACGTTAAAAATAAAGTGGCACAGCAAAATAACACATAAAATAAAAGACGTGTTAACATTATGTACTGAAGTAATGAATGATTTACCGGGCCATGTGTGGGACAACTGCGTGGAACATGTAAAAAAACTTGAGGAAAACTATCGACAAAAAGAGCATATAATTGATGTGCACGTAGAACAGTTAATAATAAATGCAGGAGAAGATTCCGATAGTAGTCTAAACATTTCAAGCTCCTCAACAGAAATGTAAAGGTCTTCGTCAGTTTTTGCATATAAATAATAAATAGTATAGTTTACATTTTAAACCAATTAAAAATATAACAGAAAGTGCATTAAATATTCATTATTGTTAGGGTATTTTCCAATTTCACATTCCACACTATTATTTGTTGATTTTTGTCGTTTACTATTTATTGTTTCTGGTGTCCTCATTTAATATGTACCTTAAATTGTATAATATAAATAAAAAAAAATCCTTGCGCTAATACCAGATGTTTTGATTAATATTCTTAATAAATCGGCCGATAAAATAATATCATCCTTTAATGAACGTTTATTTTAGCAGTGTGAAGCTCGATTTCGGGCATCGCGCATACGATGGCATTCGTATTGGGTCGTCGATCGGAAGCTCGTCCAACGTAGCCCGTTCTCTCTCTCGTTTGAGAATTTAATTATTTATTAATTAGGATTAAACTATATGATAAATGCGTGTACTTTAATACGTAACGTTAAAAAACAATTAAAACCTACATGTCGGTCCACTTAAAACCGAAAATATTTGCATTTAGAGCGAAGTTTGGACGTATTGAGAACACGTAATTTTTTTTTCAAAATTTGAAATTACAGTTACTTTTCTATTACTTCGATATGTCACTGGTTAAAATTTCGCACATTTAAGACAAACATAAGGAAGCTACGAGCACTGAAACCGATCGTATGTAAAACACGAACCGCAAAACTACATTTTGTATGATAATTTACTTTTTAATTTACAAAGTTAAGCGTCTAAAAAAAAAATATATGTTCTGTCTACAGGGAAGATCTCTGCCAAGTTTCACATCAATTGGGTTTACAATAAAAGTTATAAGCTTTCAAACCAACCTATATTGCATTTTGAAACCGCTAATAGGTACTTATTTGATTTATTAGAATCTAAACAAACAATCTTATCAGAGAGTCGCGGACATTGTGTGGACAATATATTTATAAATTATAGTAGTATTACTGTAAGCACAGGATTGTCTGAACATCGAGGCCAGCAAATTCAATTAAAAAATGTTATAAAGGCACTTGCTAACTCACGTGTTATTAAATTATATCGCCTCATGGCTCAGGCTGGTATGTATAAGTTTTTTGACAAACTTTCAACTTTTGAATGGGATACCGGCATTAACACTCATATTTGCAACTGGGATATCAGTTTTTAAAATTTTCTTGCAGCAGTTTATGAATATTACTTCGAATGCTTCACAGTGGTTAATATTACTAAAAAGGGATGCGCCTCTAATAATTTTAAGTTTAATCATGGTCGGAAGTTAAGAGTTCAACTTGAATTAACTCACGAATTGTATTCCAAATATTCGTACTCACAACTTGTATGAAATGAAAAAGTTGCCTGGTAATTGTAAAAAAGAAATTAAGACTGACCAAAATATTCTAGTAATTCTACTAAAGCAATGTGGTCTTTAAGCAATGTGGTCTTTAATCAATCTAAATAAAAAAAATGATATTTCTTTTGAGTATTACTCAAGTGCAACTATGCAATGCGATAATCGTTTTAAAAAATAGTAATTGTAAAGACATATTCGGCTTTAGCACAAATATAATTAAACGAAACATGAGCGTATTAAATGGACCATTAACAAAATTCGTAAATTTTGTGATTAAGTCCGGAATTTTTCCGGAATGTTTTTAAGAGAGCATTAGTACCTAGTACCATCAAATGAGGCGAATCGGAACGATTTTGAGATATTTTTTGAAAATAATTTGTTTTGTAGAACCACCGCCAAAAGATAGGTCCGTGTGAGAGGTTTAGAAAGAAATATCAACGAAACCTGTCATTTGACAGCTCAATTAAAACAAATTTCTTAGGAGCTGTCTCGATTGACCCCTCAAATAGGGCCAATCGTATTTATATGCACGGAAATGCTCGATTAGGCCCTGCAACGGGGCCAATCAGAACAAAAACTTTTTTTAAAAAATACAAAAAAAAACGGAAGGAGATCTTTAAAAACAACACAAATAAACTCAAAAAACGTTTATTTAAGACTTTATTTATAAAATGTCACAATACAAAAATACTTACCAACCCTTACACATTAGGAGATTAATAAATGTGATTTTAAAGAAAAAAACATAGGTGGATAAGATAGGTAATGGTTAATAATTTATATACACTCTTTGACTTAATTTTTTGTAAAATTCGTAACTGCCTCTTCGTAAAACAGTTGGCTTAGGTAACAATTTTTTCATTTGTTCTTCTATAGAAGGAAAAATAAAACAATTTCTATTTTTCTGTTTGGCCCAAGGAACTTTGCAGTGATCAGTTCACCTGAACTAGGCTAATAAAAAATTTGTTTCCTTTCTCTATGCGATACTGAATTTCAATAGTCTCCTTTTTTAAATTTTCGCCATCCACCTCGTCTTCATTAGAAGATGACAAAGAATTGCCTGAAACGTTGTCCCTCAAGCGCATCAAAAGTATGAGAAATTGACATCCTGGCTAGTGGATGGTTCAGCTGCATAAAAATGTTCTTTGGAAACGCTTTTTCCTGACTCAAAAGAATTTTTTTTCTTCTTTGTTAGATGGTTTGCAAGCATTTCTAATCTCATTAAACAAATCAAGCAGTCTAGTCCCTAAAATCATTTTCTTATATTTTCACTCCTGGTATCAAACCCAAATTTTATATCATTTGCCTCACAAAGTTCGATAACCTTATAGGAAAGGTGCTTGCATAAAGTGTCACCAATTAAAACCCTTGGTACAGGCTGCTTTAAAAAAAACGAAAAAGCGACAGTTATAAAGCAGTCTTAAAAAAGGGATTGGCCAAACCAACCCCTTGAATTTCTTGCATAACGTGTATATTTCGTTCCATTCAGCATTAAGGTATTGTAGATAAGCTCACTTCTGACAGTTTTTATGAAACATTTTTACGGCTAACGCACGCTATTGCCCGTTCCACTGATCCATGGTTACTAAAATAGCAGAGTGTTTACTTGCGCACGGTTACAGTCCCGTAGTGCTGCCATCTGCACATGGCTGCCACTACGCATTTCAAAAATTCACGCTATTCTGTGTCACCCTGTACAACGAAAATCAACGATGTTGTTTTGTCTGGCATAAGAAAATCAAATTTTATATGCCGTAAATGTCATGCTGGTCTGCACCCAAAAGATTGTTTTATTAAATATCACACAGTTTAATTATTTAAAGATCAGTGCACTAATTTTATGTTCTGTTTTTTAGAACAAAGTTTGTATTTTTGTAACCGTATCTTTCTAAATAAAAACCCTATGTTCTTCTAAAAGGACGCCCTATTTCGACTTAATCCAAAACTGAAAATATTTTTAAATTATTTTTTTGGTACTTAGTTTTATGTACGAGGGAGTAGTTTATGTTTATTTAAAAAATGCTGTCACGTGCTAAGTGAAACTAAGATTGAACATTGTAGCGTAATAAAGTTCCTGACAAAAGAAGGCAAAGGTCCAAAAGCAATTCATGAAAGAATGGTTGCTGTGTATGGGGAAGATGCACCATATTATTTTCAAGTTAAAATATTGGTCTAAACTCTTTTGATGGGATCGAGAATCAATCAATGATGACCTAAAGTCGAAAATTTAGTACTGAAAGATCGGCATGTAAAGATCTCTGGCATTGCTAATGAAGTCGGTACATCCGAAACAAGTGTCCTCAAAATTTTGGATGGCGATCTGGGTACGAAGAAGGTGTCTGCACAGTGGATAGCCAAATTACTTACACCTGAACAAAAAGTGTGCAGAAAAGAAGTTTCTCAAGAAAATTTGGACGAGTTGGAGAGGGACAAACATTTTTTTCTCCAATTATCACCAGGGATGAGACTTGGGTACATCACTCCTACTAAATAAGAATCCATACAGTGGGTTCATAAGGGCTCTCCACCACCAAAGAAGGCCAAGACACAATTTTCTAAAAACTGAAGGCAACTGTTTTCTGGGATGCTGAAGAAATATTGCTTATTGAATATATGCCGAGGGGGTCTACCATAAATGGAGAAACCAACGGAAAGACAATTAAAAATGTAAAAACTGTTCTGGAGGAAAATCGCACGCTCTCTTATTCACAAAAAAACTTGTTTCGGCACGACAATTGCGAGTTCATAAGGCAATCAAAGTTCAGCAGATAACCAAGGACTGTGGGTTCCACCTTATAGCCCCGATCTAGTTCCGTCAGACTTCTTATTCAAAAATTTAAAAAATCGTCTCAGGGGAAAATATTTTGAAGGTTACTGAAGGAATTTTTTTCTGAGGGTATGGGGCAATTGAAGAAAGAAATGGAATAAGTGTATTAGTGTTGAAGGGAGTTATGTAGAAAAATATTTTTTTTGTTCTCTTATGTGCTTTTTTCATGGCTAGGTAGATAACATAAAAATACGCCCTCGTAGTTAAAAACAATTAAAAAAATTAAAATTTACAAAAAACTAGAGTTGGGGTTAACACAATAAATATTAGAATTTGCTAACATGGTAGAACGGGTATTGTAATTTGTAAATCTTATTTTAACTATATTTGTTAATTTAATCATAATTTATTGTAGTTGTTATAATTTATAACTGTTATCGTGACCGAGATTTAAATTTCATTATACATAAACTTTGTTGACGTGTCTAATATCTGACCGTGATAAAAAGACAAATAAAGATTATTATTATTTTATTATTAAAATGACCTAAAACTAATACTGTGAATAGTCTTTAAGTGTTTTTGTTAAACGTTATTTAATTTATTTTAAACAATGTCTTATTATGAAAATGTAAACTTTCACCATTATTACACATATTATTCAAACAGCAATATAACAGACAATTCAACTCAAAATTTGGCAACCAATCGAAACAGTCTTTTTTTGAATTTGAGCCAATTAGGATCTGATTAGAATCTATCCATACTAAGCAGCAAGTTCTTACAGCGAAAATACAGGTGAGAATAAAAGTAAAAAAATTCAACAATAAACTGTATTAATAATAATTATTATTTATAACACGATAGGAATCTTTTGGTAATTTTTGTCAGCCAGAATCACTAGTAGTTGTCTTTAGAAAATCGCCACTCGTGCTAAAGGACTCGTGGCGATTTTCGTCATAACAACCATTCGTGATCTGACTGACAAAAATTGCGGGCAAGATTCCTATCACTTGTATTACATACGACAATCTTTTGATCATAAAAGAAAACAGTTATACTGATGTGAAGTTAGCAATAGATTTCATCCATGGATTTACACTTCGTGTACACTTACTGATAAGCCCGGAAATCCACAACATAACAAAAATTAACATCATAAATATTACTTTTAAATATAGTTAAGTAAAAATAATTATGAAAACGGTGTGATAACATACGAACATGTTTATTCCAATATTTGACTTTAATGGACGAAATTGTTTTAAAAATAAACTGGAATTTTGAATTTTACACGAATAAGGCTACTGATACATACCCTTTTTGAAAGTTAGTAAACCCATTATAATTATTCTAGAAAAACGAGGCACAACGTTACCTGAGTTTGACAGCGTATGGACTTGTTTCTTGCAAAATTTAACTTTAATGGACAAGATTCATACAAAAACAAATTGCACTTTTGGATTCTACATAAAAAAGACAATCGATATAAATTTTAAAAATAGTAAACCCTTTTTAATTACTTCAGAAAAACCAGGTACAAGGTTACGTGCGGATGTCCGCGCATGGACTTGTTTATTGAAAAATTTCATGGATAAAATACATTTAAAAACAAATTGCGCTTTTGGACTCTACATAAAAAAGGCTATCGATACAAATTTTAAAATATAGTAAACTCTTTTTAATTAGTTCAGGCATAGGGTTATGTATGTGTGATAGCGCTACGGACTCGTTTATTGCAAAATTTGACTTTACTTTAATGGACAAGATTTATGTAAAAACAAGTTGCCTTATTGAATGTTACACAAAACAGGCTATAGATATATATGTTAAAATATAGTAAACCCTTTTTAATTAGTTCAGAAAAACGAAGTACGTGTGAAATTTTGCAATAAACGAGCCCGTACGCTGTAACACGTATACATAACTACTGAACTAATTAAAAGGTTTACTATTTTAAAATTTACATAGACTGTTTTTACGTAGAATTAAAAGTGCAATTTTATTTATATACATTTATGTCCCATAGAGACAAATTTTGTAAATAGCCATACGTTGTAAAACGTACATAACTTAGTATAACGTTTTTCTGAACTAATTAAAAGGGTTTACTATATTACGCCTTTTTTTGTAGATTCAAAGTGCAATTTTTTTTAAATAAATTCTGTCCATTAAAGGCAAATTTTGCAATTAACGAGTCTATACGCTTTAACACGTATACTAACTACTGAACTAATTAAAAGGTTTACTATTTTTAAAATTTACATAGACTGTCTTTTTGTGCAGCATTAAAAAGTGCAATTTGTTCTTCCATATATTTGGTCCATTAAAGTCAAATTATGAAATAAACGAGCACATACGTTGTCACACGTACATAAACTTGTATCTCATTTTTCTGAACTAATTAAAAGGGTTTACTATATTTTAGCCTTTTTTGTGTAGGATTCAAATGTGCAATTTATTTTTAAGTGAATTTTGTTCATTAAGCCAAATTTTGCAATAAACGTGTCCGTGCGCTGAAACACGTATACATAACTACTGAACTAATTAAAAAGGGTTAACTATTTTTTAAAATTTACATAGACTGTCTTTTTTTGCGTAGAATTAAAAAGTGCAATTTGTTTTTACATACATTTTGTCCCATAGAGACAAATTTTGCAATAAGCGAGCCCATACGTTGTCACACGTACATAACCTTGTATCTTGTTTTTCTGAACTAATTAAAAAGGGTTTACTATATTATAGCCTTTTTTTTGTAGGATTCAAATGTGCAATTTGTTTTTAAGTGAATTTTGTTCATTAAAGGCAAATTTTGTAATAAGCAAATATGTGCGCTGTCACTCGTGGGTAACATTGTACCTAGTTTGTCAGAACAAATTGAAAAGGTTTACTATATTTCAAAATGGACATAGCGCTTTTCGTGTAGAATCCAATAGTGCAATTTTTTTTTAATTAAATTTTGTCCATTAAAGTCAACTTTTGCAATAAACGAGTCCGTATGCTGTAACACGTATACGTAACTACTGAACTAATTAAAAATGGGTTTACTATTTTTTAAAATTTACATAGACTGTCTTTTTTGCGTAGGGTTAAAAAGTGCAATTTGTTTTTACATACATTTTGTCCAATACAGTCAAATTTTGCAATAAATAAAGTGAAATAGCATAATAATATTTATTTGACAGTTTGGTATCATAATAAGAATTGCCACTTCTGATAAACTAGATACTGATAAGGTAGTATCAAATAAGCATTGTGATCACAGAGATATGCACTCAAGTCCAAAGAGAAATAATATTAAAGCTTGTACCTCGTGTAGTATTAAAAAGTACAATTTGTTTTTACATAAATTTTGTCCATTACAGTCAAAATTTGCAATAGAGTCCACACGTTGTCACACATACATAACCTTGTATCTCATTTTTCTGAACTAATTAAAAGGGGTTCACTATTTTTTAAAATCTATATCGATTGTGTATTTTTGGTGGAATAAAAAGTGCAATTTGATTTTACATATATTTTGTCCATTAAAGTCAAATTTTGTAATAAACAAGTCCACGCGTTGTCACACGTGCGTCAGTACCTCGTTTTTCTGAACTAATTAAAAAGGGTTTACTATTTTTTTAAATTTTTGTATCCACTCTTTTTTGTGTAGAATTAAAAAGTGCAATTTGTTTTTACTTAAATTTTGTCCAATAAAGTCAAATTTTGCAATAAACATGTCCATATGTTGACACACACGTAACCTTGTACCTCGTCGTGCTGAACTAATTAAAAAGGGTTTACTATTTTTTTAAATTTAGATGGATTGTCTTTTATGTAGAATTAAACAGTGCAATTTGTTTTTGCATAATGTCCATACGTTGTCATACATGCGTAAGCCTGTATTTGGCTTTTCTGAACTAATTAAGGGTTTACTATTTTTAAAAATGTATATTGATTGTCTATTTTGTGTAGAATTAAACACTGTAATTTCTTTTTACATAAATTTTGTGCAATAAGGTCAAATTTTGCAATAAACGAGTCCATACGTTGTCACACGTACGTAACCCTGTGCCTCGTTTTTCTGAACTAATTAAACAGGGTTTACTATATTTAAAAATTGATATCGATAACCTTTTTTATTTAGAATACAAAAGTGCAATTTGTCCATTAAACTGAAATTTTGCAATAAACAGGTCCATGCGCTGACATACACAGGTAATCTTGTATCTTGTTTTTCTGAACTAATTAAAAAGGGTTAAAATTCAAAAGTACAAATTGTATTTATATAAATTTTGTCCGTTAAAGTCTAATTTTGCAATAAACGAGTCCGTACGCTGTCTCACGTACGTGATCTTGTACCTTGTTTTTCTAAACTAATTAAAAAGGGTTTACTATATTTTAACATGGATATCAATAGCCTTTTTCATGTAGAATTGAAAATTGTAATTTGTTTTTAAATGAATTTTGTCCATTAAAGTAAAAAATTGGAATAAACATGTTCGTGTTCTGTCATACGTACCTAATGTGCGTAGCTTAATAACACAATTTTCAATTTTCGTAATTATTTTTACTCAACTATATTTAAAAGTAATATTTCTGTTATTTTATGAATTTATTAACGATCTAGCTATTCTTTACTAAAATTGTATTTCATAGTTGTCTTTATCAAATTATTATAGTTATTAATAGGGGGCTTATGTTTACGTTTTCACTTTGTCAAATTCATAATTTGTTTCAACATGTTACCAACTCTGAAAGATTTTACTACTACAGAGGACGGTCACGGTAAGTATTATCGAAACGTATAGATTTGTGTAAAACAATACAAAAATACACCATTGAAAACCCAAAAAAGATTTTTAAAAATTTTGTAGTTAGCATTTTACAACAATTTGACAGTAAGTTAATGTAAAATTAAATTTAACTAATGTCTACATGTTTTCTTGTAGTTTCCTGAAGGTTACCACAAAATATACGTGATTGAAACATAAATGTACATGATACACTGAATTTTATTTGCAATTTAATATTAAATTATTATTGGCTTTAAGCTCATTTTAATTTTCTTTTAAACAATTCCACCCGGTATATTTTTAACCTCATACAAAAATTTTTGTTACAATGGGTACCTGGCTAGTAGTTAATGATTTAACTTGAATAATTATGATAACGAAACAAGTAATTATCACTATTTACGTCATTTTCTACATCGGTAATGTCCTTGTTAAACGGAAAACTAAATACCAATAACTATGATATCCGAATTGTAACTCATACCAATGAATAAGTAACATTACTTCTTCAATGATAAAACATAAAAAAAGAAGAATGACTGGAATTTAGGTAGCCACATGCTTTTTACACCATATTGTAACATTCAAAACGATTTTAAAAACTGTATAATATTAATTCTAATCTGTAGATTAACTATAACTCGATTTCTACTTCTTTTAATTATTGTTACTGTATTTGTGTTAATTATAGCAGAGAACTATTAATACTTGTCACATAATTAGGATATTTTTTCCACATGATGTTAGTATTTATTAAATTGCTAAATGTTAATAACCAATCTTAATATGTATACTAAGTAATTAAAAATAAATGGACTCACCTCTGTTTATTTACACAAAAACCAAGCAGTATATACCAAACTTTTTGCGAATACACCGACCTTTCTATAAATATCTTTAGTTGGTCATCCACTAGTAGGTAGCTGCATAATGGAGTGAGTACTAAATTAAACTGGTTTTAAAGAAGTAAACGAGTTTTTTCAAAACGGATTTTCTATAAATTTTACAAATATTTTTCATTAATAGTTTACGTTTTTTTATCTTATTTCTGACTTGTAATAACAGTATTTTATTTATTTGTTGGTATAATTAAAATAAATGATTTCTTAAAAGCATCAACATATATTTTAAATATTAGTTTTAGTATGTACATACATAACTAATATGCACTTAAGTAGGTATAGGTTTTGTGCTTAGAATTCATTAAATTTATGTTTCTACTTAAACTTTATTAACATATACACAGTATCCTAAATCTGCTGGGACACGTTTACAGGGTACCTACCAAAATGAAACCGGCATTATTGCTGACTTTTTTTATTATTGTAGCTACAAAGTTGCTTAAATTACCAAACTATAGTGGGTTTCAGCCTGACTTTACAGTGTACAGGGTGGCCAACTAAGAATGCGAGGTACTGTATCTGGGAAACTATCCATCGTAGAGGCTTGCGGAAAAAAAAAGTTATTACTAAAACGGCCAATACAAAAACCTGGAAAATATTTTCAAGTTTCTGAAATGGCCGCTAGGGGGCGTAACTGCAATCTTGAATCTAAAAAAGTGATGTTTCTGTGAATTCTGCTATATTAACCTAATAAAAAAATAATTGATCTTTAAAGTCGAGGATAATCTGAACTTTTTTGTTTGGCACTTTTTGACGTATGTCTAAAAATAAAGTGGTGGGGGTATTCAAAGGTTTCCTTAAATAACCCTCTGTATCTTCGAAACGGCTAAGCCGATTTTAACAAACTTGGGCGCGTTGAAATGAGCTATTCTTGGGCTACAAATGTTATAATATTTGAAGTTTTGTTAGTTTCACATGTCGTCGCTAGAGGGCTTTGTTCGACATTCCGACAGAAACGGTTAATTTTCGCAAAAAATTAAATGCATTGGTATGACTTTTTTCATGAACAAGTAGCTAAATGATGCCTAAACAAGCTCGCGAAAACCGCATCTCGATATCTTGTTCCTAACCTAAAATATCGGCCAAAGAAAGCTTTATACGAAAATCCCTTAAATTTTTATTTTTTTTTAACTATATTTTTCTGGAATTGTTTTTATTATGTAAGTTGTGGCCCTAAAAAGGACCGATTTAAAGGAGGAAGGTTTTCATGCCCCCGTAAATGCTCGAAATGCTGACCATCACTCTATGCATTGCTGAGGTCTCTCATGACTAGACAAAACTGCAGCTTCAATTTCGGCTCTGAATAGGTTACCTAGAAATTGCGATTTTAAATGTTTGTAAATTTATTCACCAGAATAAAATCACCCTTTTGAAATTACTACGTGCAAGTAAGCAATCCTAAAAGTTATACGAAAGGCCTATTTTTGTTTGTTTAAATGCATATTCACTATGGATATATACGAAAAATACAATTAATAGAAGCAGGCAATGGAAACAGATACCTAAACAAAAGATACATAATCCTCAAATTGTCAATAGTTGTCAATACTTTCGCATTACTTTGAGCAATTTTGTGCTTTCAAAATGTGTTTTACGAATAATGAAGCTGTCGATATGCTTGCGGTTTATTTATTGAATGTCTTCAGAATGCCGCAGTAGCTAAAAGAGTTTACGCGGCTCGATATCCAAATCGGTGTCCTTGCGATGTAAGAGTTTTTCCCCGATTAGTGGCGAGCTTACGAGCCAATGGTAGTTTTAGGCATACGTTTCAACGGCAAAGAATTGGAAAAACACAAGAAAATATTAACCGTGTACTGGGCTATATTGAAGGAAATCCTCATGTTAGCACAATAGCATTATCTGCTGAGTTGGGCATATCACGGATAACGGTTCAAAATATTTTGAAGGACCATAGGTAAGTTCTAATGGCCATCAAAATATATTGGTATTCCTTTAAACTTTTTAATTAGTTTAAGAATGCACCCATATCATGTCGTTTTGCATTAGTCCTTGAAAGAGGAAGATTTTGATCGAAGGTTAAACTATTGCCATTGGATGTTAGGCACGATACGCGAAAATAGAGAATTTTATTTCAAATTCTTTGGACGGATGAAGCCACCTTCAGTAGTGACGGAGAGTCAATCTGCACAATATGCATTATTGGTCTGCAGAAAATCCCCATTGGTTGCGTGAAGTTCAGCGCCAAGGACGTTGGAGTTTAAATGTATGGTGTGGCATACTGGGAGGCAGAATTATTGGGCCATATTTTTCGAGCAACCTAAATGGCAATGTATTTCTTGACTCTTTGGCCAATCAATTACCGTTGTTGTTGGAAGATGTACCTCTGTAAACAAGGTAAAAGTTGTTTTGCAGTTGGATGGTTGCCCAGCACATTTTGCTATTAATGTACGAGAGCATATTAATGCAGTATTTCAACAGCGGTGGATTTGAAGAGGAAGTATGTTTCCATGGCCTCCGCGATCGCCTGACTTAACTTGTCTTAATTTTATTTATGGGGACGCTTAAAGGACATCTTGTTTCGGACTCAACCTACTACTAGAGAAGATATGAAAACAGGATTCGTAACGCAATACGTAACATACCGAGAGCCGAAATTGAAGCTGCACTTTTGTCTAGTCATGAGAGGCTTCAGCAATGCATTGAGCGTGATGGTTAGCATTTCGACCATTTATGGGGCATTAAAACCTTCCTCCTTTAAATCGGTCCTTTTAGGGCCACAACTTTCATAATAGAAACAATTCCAGAAAAATATAGTTAAAAAAAATAAAATTTAAGGGATTTTCGTATAAAGTTTTCTTTGGCTGATATTTTAGGTTAGGAACAAGATATCGAGATGCGGTTTTCGCGAGCTTGTTTAGGCATCATTTAGCTATTTGTGCATGAAAAAAGTCATACCAATGCATTTAATTTTTTGCGAAAATTAAGCGTTTCTGTCGGAATGTCGAACAAAGCCCTCTAGCGACGACATGTGAAACTAACAAAACTTCAATTATTTTAACATTTGCAGATCAAGAAAAGCTTTATTCAACGCGCCCAAGTTTGTTAAAATCGGATTAGCCGTTTCGAAGATACGGGAGTAATTTAAGGAAACCTTGAATACCCTCCACCACTTTATTTTTATAGATACGTCAAAAGTGCCAAACAAAAAAGTTCAGATTATCCTCGACTTGAAAGCTCAGTTATTTTTATTAGGCTAATATGGCAGAATTCACAGAAACATCACTTTTTATATTCAAGATTGCAGTTACCCCTAGCGGCCATTTTAGAAACATGAAAATATTTTCCAGGTTTTTGTATTGGCCGTTTTAGTAATAACTTTTTTGCGCAAGCCTCTACGATGGATAGTTTCCCAGATACAGTACCTCGCATTCTTAGTTGGCCACCCACACAAAACGGTTAACTGATGCTTTAATTAACCCTTAAACCACCGTCGTGACTGTTTCAGATTTTCATTGCTTCGTATTTTCCCTTTCTCCCACAATAGTTCAATCAGCTGCAAGGTACCTTTAATCCACATGCTCCTCAGTACCAGCATATAAAACAATCAACAGGATAACTCTCAGGCGGTGCCTTTGATGTAGTTATACGTTAAAATTTGGCCTTGACGGCACCATTATGTGCTAAAAGACAGGGCCTGACTCAGGAGTATAGAAACGATTATAAAAGATTATTTATTACTGATTATGCCATATAATTAATTTATTTTTATTAGTACATTTAAAATTTTTATTTATGGTTTTTAATGTGTAATAAATTCTTACTCTTAGGTATAATTTAATAACAATCGTTTTGTACTTACCGTATACGATCACTAGGAAAACGAAAAAAATGTTTCTTACAATAATAACTTTCGTTGTAACATTTTTGTGCTGCACACACGCGTCCCCCAACAGATTTTGACATTCGTAATGCTAAGGAAAGCAAACACACCACAATAATTTCACAGTTAGTAATAAGAAAAGTTAGCACCAAACACAATAACCATAAGATAAACACACGCTACCACTGGACTATGCGACGTACACACGTGGTTTCTACCTACGTTAATGAGGCTTTTTCAAGGATTTAGCACCGAAAGGCGGACGTGCGCGACGATATGCGTCAACTACTTCCGCCAACGAGAGATCTTGCTGATTGTTTTATATGCTGCACCCCAGTGGTCTTAACTTTTTCTTTTAAGTAATTTTATCTTTTATAATGGATAATCTGCCCGGACCATCAAAATGAGTAAAATCTTGCTATGTTTCGGGTAAAATTTTGAAGAAACATGTTTACAATGGTATGAAGAAATCGATAGTGAACATGAAAGTGATTCAGAGATTGAAGGAGAGTTTATCGGAGCAAACCATGAAGATGAAATGGAGGAAAAACTCACGTGATAATACTAAAGACTAAAATGGAGTATGAAACAAAAAACATTATTAGGGTAAAAATAGATTCAAGCGGTCTTCTGAATCGCATCAGAACTTTACAGCACAATATTATAATGCAATTGCCAGGTTTGCTCCCAAGTGCTAGGTTTGGTGATAAAGTAGAACCTCTTGAAGTGTGGAGAGTGTTGTTCAATGAAGAAATGTTGCTTGCCATATTACAATGGACCAACATGAAAATTGAAAGAGCTAGATTTTCTCGAACTTCAAGATCAGAATTAAAAGATCTAGACCTAGTTGAACTAAAAGCATTTATTCGTCTGCTATTTTATACAGCAGCATTTGTTTCAAATCATGAAAAATTGACAGAATATTTGCAACAGATGGATCCGGCAGAGACATTTTTCGTTCTGTCATGTCTAAAAACAGATTTTCGTTTTTGCTGATTTGCATGCGATTCGACAATCCTGCCACTAAAGATGAAAGAAAAAGAAGTGGTCCTCTATGTGTCATTTCTGCAATTTTTTATCGGTTTATTGTAAATTCTCAGGCTGCTTACACCTTGGGTGCCAATACTTGCATTGATGCATTGCTGGTATCTTTTAGAGGTAAGTGTAAGTTTGCGAAGTCATGTAAATACGGTTTAAAAATAATGTGTTTGGCCGACGCAAGAAATTGCTATTTTTCTAACAGCTACATTTATAGTGGCAAAGATACTGATGGAAATGGTTTAGCAAAAGATCTAAAAAAATTCAGTAAGCCTACACAAGCAGTTCTAAGACTGGTACAACCGAAACGTGACAGCCGACAATTTGTTTGTGTCGATTGAAGTATCGGAACAACTGAAAAAGAACGGACTGACTTGTGTAGACACACTAAAGAAAAACAAAAAAGAAATTCCTCCTGAGTTTCTCCCTAATCCGAAAAGAGAACTGGGTTCACCAGTTTTCGCATTTACAAAAGATATGACTTTGGTATCGTACGTGTCGAAAAAAAAACAGAGCAGTAGTTCTACTTTCATCGAAGCATCACATCAAATCTATTGATAAGAATGATAAAAAATCAGAATCTTTATACAACAGCACCAAAGGTGGAGTAGACTCTCTGACGAAAAGTGTGCTAAGCATTCCACAAGTTGTCGTACTTAACGCTGGCCAAAGGTGATCTTTTTTCCGTTAATCGACATCAGTGGGATCAATTCATACCTACTTCATCAGGCTCACAAAGACAGTGTCAAGTTGGACAAAGCCGATTTCATAAAATTACTTGCTGACCAATTGGTACGACCTCATTTGGAAAAAAGAATGATACAAAATCATATCCCATGCGAACTCAGCCTAAATATCAGAAGAATATTGGGAAATGCTGAAACTCCAGTTCCTGTTGTTGAACCAAAATTGGAAAACTGTAAGACATGTTATATGTGCCCGTCTAAAATCAAAAGAAAGACTTTTCATATGTGTGTTGTGTGCCATAAAGCTATATGTTTGCAGTGCAGTGCGAAACTATGTAATAATTGCAAAATAAATTTATAACTTTTAAAGCTTTGCAGTTTTCGCATTTTACTAATTTTTTTTTTAGATTTCCATATTTTTGTAAGTTTCTACATCTGTGAACTTAAAGAAAATACTTTTACTTTGTTCGATTTTTTTGTTTTTTTCTAAATATGTATTTTGTTAGGTAGAGAATAAATATATGATATATGCATTCATCTTTCATAAATTAAAACTGTTAAAGTTATCGAATAAGACAAAGTATACCTTTTCTATCTGAAAAACGGCAAGATTTCGTGTTTTAATAAAAAAATTCATTTACGCCATTGGCGTAGAACTTAGGAATTAAAATTATGCCCAGAATAAGAATAATACCTCCTTGTTTTGGAGAAATTTCAAAAATCAACCTTTTTGTAATTTGACATCCTGTATCTCGGAAACGAAGTACAATTGGACTTACGTTTATATAAAAGTTTTGATTAGATCTATCATTTCCTGAAAGAATTACCCTGTATACGGTGACAGAACCAAATGGGCGGATATTGAACTTCACTTGTTATACTGGTCAAACAGGTCAATTGGGCAGCAAGGGGAACGCTCAAACAGTAGTTATGCATCTATTAGAAGGGTTTTAAAACAATGATTACAACATTTATATTGACAACTTCTATAACACCTGTGATCTAGCAAGAATCCTCCTAAGCAAGATAACCTACGTTTTGAGCGAACAGAATGGGTAATTCCAAAGATATTTTGGTTACAAAACTAAAACTTGGGGAAACACGCGCGAGATATTGTAATGGAGTAATAGTGGGCATCTGGAAGGACAAAAGGGATATCAATTATATTTCTACAGAACTTTCAAACACAATGGCTGAGGTAGAAAACAAAAGATGTGTTGTGAAAGAGAAACTATTGCCAATTATAAAATATAACGAAAGTATGGGTGGTATCTATAGGCAAGACCAAATGATGGCATTGAGAAAATCCTTATTTTGGTACAAAACAATTGAGTATACATGTTGTCCAACTTCTTATGTTCAATTCATATATACCGTTTTGTAAATAAATACTCGGGAAAGAAGCCTACATTCCATGACTTTCGGATTTCGGAGATACAAAAGCTATTATCGGCAACAAAACAAGAGTGCTGCATCAAACCCACATCATGTACCTCTTAGGATTTCAGTGAATGGGGATGACATTAAAAGGAAAAGAACTACCAGAAGAAGATGCCGTGTGTTTCCAACAAAAAATTTGAGTGCAAAGGGTGTCCAGAAAAGCCAGCACTGTGTGTCAATCCTTGCTTTGCTTGGTACCACAAAAAAAAAGTTATAGTTACTTATTTAATATTAAAGTTTCTGGTTTTACCTAGTGTATTTTTTCAATTTGAATGAATAAACAATTCTTAGATATAAAATGACGTCAATCGGCGTCATCCGCATATGTAGGTTTTGTGTATAAAATATGCGGATGACGCCAATCGGCATTATGGCCTTGAAACGCTTTAACATTTTTTTAATGCAATTTTCATCAAAAGAAAATTAAAATTGTGAAATAAAATTCAGTATACTAAAAGATTGTTAAAAAACATTTTTCTGTATATTGTGATGATTCTACGGTTTAGATACGCAGAGAAAGTGTTAACAGAACAAGTATTAATTATAGCACACAATCAAAAGTAAATATAAACATGGCAAATACAGTAAATACGATCTTCAAATTAAATTCTGTAATTTTGTAAATATGACAATCGTAAATAGTAATTTATTTAATGTTACGTTATTCAATGTCACTATTGTTCACCATTAAAATCATCATCGGTATCTACATTGTTTATATTTATAATAATGTGCCATTACGTACTGTTAATACAGTAGTTAACACTAAAAACCATCCAAAATTCCAACGCGTTCTGAGGAACATACAAACAACATTAATAATTTGATGTATATGCTCTATTAGGCATTAGTACGCCACTCCGACGTCACAAGCTCCGCCTCTAACAGCTGATATGAACCTACGTGTTTTGCTGTGAGTGTTTTCTCCCAAAAAAATCGTGATAATTGACTTATTGTAGTGTTAGTATATAACGTTAAGATATTTCATAGTTAATTAGTGAACATTACCTATATTATAGTTGGTTTAGATTTTATGAACACGTATTCGTGTCTTTACGACATTGCAATAGAAATTTGTAAGTGTTTTGTTAATTGTTTTAATAAAGTAAAGCCCATATGAAGTTTGGTGAATTCCAGAACAAATGACTTTAAGTGATTCCACCATCTGCTTGTGAAATATAAGATATTGAGCCTGCTGGTGTTATCCCTATGAGAACCTTGATAGTGTTATGATGTTTATAGGTAGACCAAGTTGTGCACTGTATTTCTAATTTTTTTGTCTTTTGCAATTTAATTTCAAAACAATATATAATTATGGTGATTCTATTGCCAAACGCCTGTTTAAAATAAAGTGGCATTGCTTTTATTAATTTGTCTCTTTAAGGCCATAGAATAAATTTACATAGTCGAAAATACATAACATTCAGTGTCGATTAGAAAATTCTAGAAATAGTTGGGATACTAAAATGAAAGTAGAACAGGGACACCATCCCCTCCACTTTTTTTACGCCACAAGCCCCGCCCCCTGGGACACCTCACCTTCCACTTTTTTATATGCCCACGTGGGGACTGTATTTTTTCACCCCTATGGTTTCTTTTCGGAGGGCATTTTCAACCCTTGATTTTCACCCTAATTAGATACCTTTTGGTTGTATTAAGAACCTTTTTTATGGATTCTTTTCGGAGGCCATTTTCAACCCTTGATTTTCACCCTAATTAGAGCCCTTTTGGTTGTGTTAAGAACTTTTTTATCAGTTCACATCTATGGCTTCTTTTCGGTGGTCATTTTTAACCCCTTGATGGAATTTTCACCCTAATTTGATTGTATTAAGAGCCTCTTTGGCAGTTTAGCCCCATAAGATAGCTATAAAAACTTGTGTTAGGTCTGCGCCCTCTTGTCGTGGCCCCCTGGGCGGGAAATTTGAAATAAGGGTATGGACTAATGAATATTTTCTGTAATAAAGGTAGCGCCACTTAATGGTAGGACTAATTAGGGTTTGTTTGTGGCGTCGCGCAATCTAGGGGTGTATAGACTAATGAACATTTTCTGCAATAGAAGTTGATCATGCATACCTCTCTCTTTCTCTCTCTCGTTTATCCATTTCTCTCTCGGCTTTTTCTCAAACAATCAGATGAATCTCAATCAATCAATTAAATCAATCTCAATAAAACCAGATTATACCTTACAGTTTATGAAAACTAACTTATAGTTCAAGAAATACTGATTTGGTTCAATTAATTACAGCTTGCTTGCTCAAAATCAGCCACAGTTCAAAATACTAAATAGCTATAACGGAAATAAAAGACAAAAGGTTTTAACTGTTTATTATTACATGCGAATCAATAACTACGAAGTTTAAAACCAACAAATACGTACCGCATAATGCTATTAATTAATTTTAAAAATTAGCGTAACACTCACACCTTTATCTAATTAACTAAATAAATGGGCAGAGATCGAGTAGAATAAGAGCTGATGCAGAGTTGATTGGTTTATGACAGCCTCCTCCTATAATAACACTTTAAAATCTTCAGATGTGTTTTCTCTCGATTGTTCTAATAGAAACTGCGTTGGAGAACTAAACTACATAATTAAGTAATTTAAAATGTAAATACACAAACCTAATTATCTCTACCACACTTAGCGTAACCTGTTTCACGTTTCACGTTCACACACTACTTAGAGCGACCTTATATGCATTTATGTAAAACGATATTTTGTTACTTACAACATACATTCAAAAATAATTTCACCTACATGATAAAACTGTCTTTATGGAATGCGTTTCATTATTATTTAACAGTTATACAACTTCATTATGAATTGGAAAGTAGAATCCTGTTAATTAATGTGTTTACAAATATTTTAAAAATTTGCTGTTGAAAAAACATTAAGGTTTAGTATTAGGTGAAATAATACTAACTTTCTACCCTAGCGTTTTATATAAGCAGGTTCTCTATCTAAGCGGTCATCACCTATACATTCGAAATTATACCTGATTTATCAGTATGTTCAATTACACACACGCGCAGGCACGCACGCACGCACACACGCACGCAAGCACGCACGCACACACACAAATTACTTTAAAATAAATAAATGAGCTGCAATTAAGTAAGCAGGTAATTAGACATAAATAAACACAATAAAACAGGATACCTGTGATATAAAGTATTAAAAACCAAAATGACCGACCATGACAAATGGTAGCAGTACAATCAGGCTCTTCAATCAGTTAGGTCAACCCGCTAGTATAACAATCAGCGGTGATGATGGTGATATCACGGATTCATCAAAACGCAAAGGTCTGGCAGACGACGAGATAGTATCAACACTGCCTGTTTCATACAGGAAGAAAGGTGAGGCTTTCTTGCGTATACTGAATGCGGGCGGTGATGTATTTTGGGATAAAAGGGGTACTGTCACAATAGAAGGTGAGATCATCCCTCATTCTAACATTATCGATCTGATTCACGAAACGTTAAGACAGCGAAAAACTACAAACCCGCACGGCTGGCGACAGTTTGCGACGTATATTAAAGAAATAAATATACCACGAGAGTTTATCGGAAATACTCGAAGACGTGATGCTATTGTATCATCTAACATTGAACCGAGCCTCACAACTATAGGTGAGTATTACGATGCCGATTGTGAATTGAGGGAAACCCCGCGAAGATCCTTTCGGAGAAGAAGACTTTCACTAGATTGGGATACGTGGAGAACATAACATGGATGCTGTATACTATGATCCAGAGCATCCTGCCGGATTTGCGGGTATAACACCTATGGTTAATGCTGTAAAGGGTAGATATGGTGAAGTGAAAAAATGGCTGCAGGCTCAGGTGGCTTATACGGTTCATAAACCTGTCAAAAAAAAAGTTTCCCCGCAATAGATATATTGTGAGCAACATTTACGAGCTGTGGCAAGTGGATCTTTGCGATATGCGAACTTTAAGTAAACACAATAGTGGATACAACTACATACTAACTGTTATTGATGTGTTTAGCAAGAGGACCTGTGCAAGAGTTCTTAAAACGAAGACAGTAGCATCTGTAATTGAAGCATTCACTGATATTTTTAAGAAAACTGAGAATACACCGGCAAATCTACAGACGGATCAAGGCAAAGAGTTTGTGGCTGTCAATGTACAAAACTTTTTCAAGAAACAAAATATCAATTTCTATGCAACAAATAACTCTGATGTAAAAGCATCTGTAGTTGGAAGATTTAATAAAACATTGAAAATAAAGATGTGGCGTTATTTCACCTACAAAAACTTTCACAGGTGCATTGAAACTTGTGAATGTTTACGACAATAGCCCTCATTCAAGTATAAAGATGGCCCCTGCGGCTGTAAATGATGAAAACATTTTGGAAGTGTGGAATAAGCTGTACGCGAAAGGCTTAGGCACATCACGTCATCCTAAATATAAAGCCGGTGAACATGTTAGAATCGTCAGAATTAAGTACACCTTTGAGAAGGGATATGAAACGAACTGGAGCGAGGAAGTTTTTACAATTAGTGCAGTGATAAAAAGAAGACCTCCAGGTTATTGCATAAGCGATCTTAATAACGATCGTGTTGCGGGTACCTTTTACGAGCAAATTGTTACGGTTGATAAAGAAAAGTCGATAAGATTTTAGCTGAGAAGGGTCGCGGACAATATAAACAATACCTGGTCAAGCGGCGTGGATACAGTGACAAATTTAATATCTGGGTGTTAACTTCGCAGCTGAGAGATATATAAAATTGAGTTTTATCTTACCTTATTAATAGTTCCAGACGTATTTTCCAGACAATATGACGTCAAGTTTTATTACACAACTGCCAAAACGAATAAGATTAACAGGCTCATGGGCTGTAGGCATTTTGAAAATTCAGTACCCTTGTTCTTTTGCCACTGTAAGTGCGACAGACAGTTTAATTTATTATAGAATTGATCCACCAGCAGGAGAAGAGGATGTGTTAGAGACTATATTAAAAAAGGTTGCATCATATTTCCAACACGACAACGAGAAAGCCATTTATACCGAGGACGGATGGTATGTGTTACGTTTTGCCTCGGGGAATTATGCCAACATTGAAGAAATTGCCAACGAGCTAAATAACCACGAGCTAATAAGTAAATTGCTAACAATCGAATACCATAATCTAAATAAGCGCGTCACTACGAAATTAAAAACCTGCCTCTCGCTATTCGGATTCTCACAACGTTTAGCCTTACAGCTGGGTTATCGGCCGTATCAAAACATAGCTATGGAACCAATACCCCTGCACCCGCTAGCATATGGATAGGATTACCAACGCAGATGCTGTTTATTGCGACATCGTTGAACCGCAAATTGTGGGCGATGTTTTATCCCCGCTTATGGGTATAATAAATATTACTTCTGAAAACTACGCTTACGGAGGTCATAAAGATGAGGTTTTTTCGTCTGCACACCACATGCCCGTGATGACACGGGTATTTGAAAACATCGAGATTAATATAAAAACAGATACGGGTGCAGCAATGCCATTCGAGTTTGGGACGTCGTGTCTAAAGCTACACTTTAAGAAAGTGAAATAATGGTTTGTCCTTATCAACAATATTATATGAATCAGGTCGGTAACGGCATTGGATCCATCTACAGAGGGGCACCATATCAACGTGGTTACGGAATAGGAAGCTGGCTAGGTGGTATATTAGAAGTATAATACCGTTATTTAAGTCTGGTACAAAGGGCATTGGAAAAGAAGCTCTCAGAACGGGTGCTAATATTATTGGTGACGTCATAGAGGATCGACCTGTTAAGGAATCGTTTCATGGAAAGATTTCACGAGGCAGGTAGAAATCTTAAACGCAAAGCCGATGAGAAAATCGATAAATGATAGAGGGTTCGGGCTATAAAAGAGTACATCTGACTGATAATAACCAGCCTCTACCGAGAGCTGTTGCCGCTATGAAGAAGAAACCTACTTACGACGATATATTTTCAAGATAATGGCTTTTCTACATGCCCAATCATGTGAATGCGTCAAGCCCGAATTGGATCTGTTCGCTTTACCGTCGACGCAGGCAAGTATCGAGAGTGGTGAATGGATATTTTACAAGCTCTTCGTGATGACACCACAATAGAATTTGTAGTGCCTGGAAATGGAAACGATTACATAGATTTAAGTCAGACCATGTTGTACATCACAGCTAAAGTTCTGAAGGAAGATGATACAGCACTTACCGACGCTGATGTTGTAGCACCGGTAAACAATTGGATGCACTCGCTTTTATCACAAGTGGAGGTTTACGTAAATCAGAAGATGTTAAATTATGCAAAGGAGGCCAAGAGTTCACATCTAGGTTGTACCGTATGGTACAATGATACAGCTGGGCAGATGAATACACTGGGGCACGCAAATAACGGTTTCTCGAAACGTCAAGTACTTGCAGCGACCAGCAAACAAATCGAGATGATTTGTCACGTGCACTCGGATTTATTTAATCAGGAAAAGTTTCTCATAAGCGGTGTTGAATTAAAGGCTAAATTTCTACGATCACCTTTGGTCTAATCGCGGCGCACGCTTCAACTTACAAGACGCGAATTATGGATACTAGTTTACTGGTGAGGCGTATGCGAATCAACCCCACCATTCTAATTGCACACGCTAAAGCTTTAGAAACAACTGCGGCAAAATATCATGTTACAAGAACCGACGTAAAAGTGTTAACTATCTACAGGCATACAGCGAAAATCATTGGATAATATCCTCCTGGGGCGGTTACCTAAACGATGTATCGTAGGTTTTGTCGCAAATAAAGCCTTCAACGGTGATTACCCCTCAAATCCAGTCAATTCTCATCGCAGCAATATTAATTACATGTCGCTATATATTGACGCCCAACAAATTCCTTCGAAGGCCTTACAACCAGACTTTACTGCTAATGGTTTACATGTAAGGGATTAAGACACCTTATTCTCCGGTACGGGTATTCATTTTTTGAATGAGGGCAACGATATATCAAGAAGCGATTACCCCAACGGCTACTGTTTAATGGCCTTCGACCTAACCCCCGACTTGTCTGCAAACGCTAGCACATACTGGAATTTAGTTAGAAACGGTTTCCTTCGCCTAGAAGTCGGCTTTGAAGAAGCTCTCGTAGAAACCGTTAACTGTCTGGTGTATGTCGAATTCGATAACGTGATTGAGATCGATAAACATCGGAATGTGGTCGTGGATTTCGCCTGTTAAAAGAGACAACTCTAGATCACAAGCTTCAGTGTATAACAACAGCTGAAAGAAGATGGACGCATACTTGGACGTACAAGGGTTTAGAGGTGTTGATAACGAATTCATACGGAAAGAAATTGCCGTGATTACAGATCATGGTTCGTTACTGTTGATGCTGATAAAGCCACCTCGAGATTATTTTATAACAAAGCCCTTGTCGAGACATACAAGGTATTTAGAGGATAAATATCATGGCTTGAAATGGCGGTCAGGGTATATGCCATACATCGATTTCCAAGAGGAACTGATACGAACTCTGCTGCCTTTTAACAAAATTCAAGTTAGGGGTAGTGAAAACAGCAGTTTTTAAGATTCCTTAACAAACCAATACTAAACTTGGATGAGATTGGTTGCCCACCCCTTAAAAAATTTAAAAAGGAAGCAAAGGCGCATAATTGTTTAAACCATAAGATCGAGGAGCCTATGTGCGCTCTGGAAAACGCATTACTACTGCAAGACTGGGCGCATACCAACTCCAAAGATGTATGCAGTACAAGTGTTGAAATGTTTGAAATTGATCCCCAGCCACAAGAATATGTTTCGACTTGTATGTGCTTCTAATCAGCTGCAGCGACACGCACCTAGACCTTGTGCAATTATTGTAAACACGGACCCAGCAAACAAACCAGGTCAGCATTGGACTGCTATCTACATTGACGAGAATGGTACTGGGGAATATTTTGATTCCTTTGGACGACCCCGCTAGGTTACCATTTACGTTTCCTTGAGAAGAATTCTAGATGGTTTCGCTACAACAAAACGACGTTCCAGGATTACCATTCGGATGTATGTGGACTTTATACGATAGTGTTTTTGTATTTTAGAATAAATAATTTACCAATGCTTAATTTTGTAGATAAGTTTTTCACTACATGTTTAGTTATAAATGATAAGATAATCAAATTACTGTATAATACTTGTTTTTCAACCATTCTACTCTGATAAATAAAAACGTTTTTAGTACTTTAATTGTTTTGATTAAGAGTTCCGTAACAAGACAAACGTGTATGATCAACTTCTATTGCATAAAATGTTCATTAGTTTATACACCACTAGATGGCGTCACAAACAAATCCTAATTAGTCCTGCTAAGTGACGCTACCTTTAATACAGAAAGTATTCATTAGTCCATACACAAGTAGATAGCAACACAAATTCAAGTTTCGCAACAAGGGGGCCGGGGCGCAGACCTAACATAAGTTCTTATAGCTGTCTTATGGTCCAGGGTCTAAACTGTCAAAGAGGTCCTTAATACAATCAAATTAGGGTAAAAATTCCATCAAGGGGTTAAAAATGACCACCGAAAAGAAGCCATAGGTGTGAACGGACAAAAAAGTGCTTAACACAACCAAAAGGGCTTTAATTAGGGTGAAAATCAAGGGTTGAAAATGGCCTCCGAAAAGAAGCCATAAAGGCGTAAAAAAAGTGGAGGGGATGGTGCCCCTGTTCTACTCATGAAATGTATAAGAAAACAAAGTAAAATCTAAATTTAACCTGAGTTTTATTAGCACTATGAAAAAATGATGAACTTATTTGTAATAACTGCTTGTAGTGCTATTTTGATATAAAGGTCAATTAATTTTGCAAATATTATATTGAAAGCCTTATAGGTTGGTATTCCAGTGTGTAGTAACGAATCTATAACATACACATTTTACGTATCATAGCCAAAAGAGCCTTATCTTGAATGTAATTCTTTAATTTGACGAGTTTGATGGTAACTAACCTAGAAATCGCACGATCTTTTCAATATTCTGTAGGGTAATTGTTCACTTCATTCACGTATTTCTGGTGAATTGTATCAATACAATCCTCATCTATAAGTATTAGCATAGAAACATTTTCACCGCCTACGATTTTCGATAAAATCGTCAGAAAAATTTTAACATCCCATAAGAACGTGTTAAAGTGTCAACATCAGGCAAGGTCACGCGTTGCGACGTCACTTGAAAATGCCTAATTCTTATTTATATTAGTACGATAATTACGTACCCGTAATAGTTAAATTCATTTACATTCGTTTCAAGTTCAGTTTAGAAAGTTAGAATATTATAAATCCCAGTTTATGCAAATTCCTTACCCTTATAATCAGCCTAATTAAAAATAACTTGTATAATGTACTGCCCAATTAAAACTGCTGTAATCTATGTTGACGTAGGTAAGTAACACAATACAAAAATGAATAAGCACTGCAAGTTATTTTTGTTTACTTAATCCTCTTAAACCTACGAACCTTGTACCTCTATACACATTGGTACTTACAGAAAATTCCATTCCTTAAATACTAAACAATCTAAACTTTCTCTTAATTGCATTGTGATTTTAATATATGATTCAACATTGTATAATTTATACAAAAAAAGTTATAAATATGCACATAAAAGTCCTTTTTACAAAATAACACTTAAATAAGCTTATAAACATTAGCTTAAAAATCCACAGACTACTCATATAATGTCACTCTTATTTATTCCATTTTAATAAGCAAACAAGTTACTATTATATACCACTGTAAGAATAAAATATTACATACCAACTAGTATAAAAAGTAAAATCAGTATGTAATACAGCAATATCCAAGATTTAGGGGAATATTGGTTGAGAACTCCTGGTTTTATGTACGAGACTTAAACCTCCGCTTTCTCTCCATATATAACTGGCAAAACCGGCCATAAGGATTAACATTAGCTATCTTTCGTGTACTGTGAAATCAGACTGAAATCTACTATAGTAGGATATTTTCCGCCGATTCAATGGTAAAAACAAAAAAAAAAACAATTGAACGTCGCGTTTCGCGATATTAACAAAAATGACATTGTTTTTAGTAGAACACACTGCATATCGATACCCATCTACGAAAATCTCGTAAGCGCAATTTTTAGCCAAATTGTAATTTATGCGCTACTACGATAAAAAATTCGCATTGCTCGTTCCTTGACAACAAAGTTTTTTTAACTATGCTGACAACCACAAACAAATTCATAAAATTACGCCAACTGTGAACAAATATGGAAACCTCTTATGTCCATCTGCAATATCCGTTGACACACAGCTTATGAGTGCTGGTGTTATTTTGTAAAAATATCTTGTAATAATTTGAAAGGTAAGTTATTGCCTATCGTATAGAATAATGCATATCAGCTAGGTTCTGGTAATGCGTTTGCCTTAATACAATTTGTAATTGTTACAATATTCGATAAAAGTGGTTGAAAAATTTACGAGGTTTCCAGTATCCAAGAATACAAGAAGTCTTGAAAATTACATTAAATGTTTCGTATTTATAAAAAAGCTCCTTTTTGTCCCGTTTCTGATGTTTCATTGTTTAGAAGGAATTAATTTAAGTCTAGATAAAAAACGAGCTTCAGATAAGACATAATACGATGACATCACAAGTTCTACTATTTCCAAGACTTTTCGAGCACTTTTGTGGACTTAGGTAAACAGCGTGCGATCCCGCTTATGAGGCAATATTAAGTGTCAAGTCTAGCGAGAAAAGAATTTGCTTATGACGGTGCCTTGTGCATGTGGAAAATAAATATACCGGTGGGTATAAATAAATATAGTGCAAATAGTTCGTTAGTTAAGGTTAAATGTTAATAAACAAATGTTCTTAATAAAATAACCGTTGTGTCGTCTTCGCTTTTGGAAATGAAGAACAACAGTTAGTTGCGATTGAATATACTTGGTCATACCACAACGTGATCCACAATCAGTCCTTTCGTTCTATGGATTGCACTAGTAGGCTAATAAAAAGTTGCTATACCGATTGTTCAAATCACTGGTGGTAAAAACGTGTCCTATACTCGTAAGATATTTTTTGAAAGACAAAGGCATTCAAGCAAATCTTTTAGAAGTTTAAGATAATCTTCTAGGTGAAACTTCAGATATCGTATCCGAATATATTATTAAAACGGTTGACAATTACGAATTAACAACAAAAGTAATGACAATTTGCACTGACAACACAAATTGCAGTTTTTAACGAGAAGCAAAATATGGCCAAAATATTGTCTTTCATAAAGTTCAGCGGTTATTTAAAGGATTTTTAGTTGGGGTGAACTGTATGCGAACATCAGTAGACCGCTTGCCTATTGACATCGAAGCCATTATTGTGAAAATTTATGGATATTTCTACATTTATACTGTTCGAGTTGAACAATTAAAAGAATGTTGTGAGTTTGTTAATGTTGAATACTAGAAACTGTTGGGATACAGTAAAACCAGATTGTTAGCGTTGCTACCTTCGATGGTAAAAATATTAAAAATGTTCAAACCATTACAGAGTTACTTCCTCTCTCAGGAAAAATGTCCCACATTGGTTCTTAATAGTTTTAAAAACAATTTCAAGTAGAATCTGAAAAATCTTCAATGGTAGAAGTGCACATGGTTTTGTCAAATTTAAAGCAACAATTAATAGAACGGAAGAATGGAGTCTTTTTGCCAAATCAAGTTAACACTGTGGTAATACCTTTCGTAAATTCAGGAAAAGACTTTGCCGTAACTCAAGTTAAAACGTCAGTGACATGTTTTACGCTATGTGTATTGCCTATTTGGATAAATGCCCGCAACACTTTGGAGATTCGCAAGCGCTTCGTTGGGTATTGCTAAAAAAAGAGCCTCTCTGGTCAGATGGTGGAAAATCATTAACTGTTTTTCAAAAACAACATTCAGATATTCATATAGATGATTCAGAACTCTTTGATGAAATCGTGTGCATTAAGAAATATGCAACCAGTAAAAAAATAAAAGAATGGAAAGAAATTTCTGTTTCTATTGGCAAACAGTTGGTCGAGCTCTTTAACCATTACAAGAGTAAAGATATACCACACAACAGCACAGATTTAATAACCGCAGTCGAAGAAACAGCTATGAAATTAGATCCTGAAGAAGCCGAAGAATACAGAGGTAAGGTTAGATCAGTCCTAGATTCATATAGGCGAACTAAACCTAACCTCTCTAAGCTAGAAAGGAGAGCGGTCATTTCCCTTAAGAATGACCCAACGATCAAAATTCTCCTGGCAGACAAAGGAATCGCGACTCTGGTAATGGATATGGACACTTACAATAGTAAGATCTAAGAACTACTAGACGGGGGCGAGTACAAACAAATACCAAAAGACCCCACACCATCAATCGAAAGACCTGACGCTAGCAAAACATAAGGGAGAGTTCTCCGACTACCAGAGAACTAGACTTACCCCACATTACAGCAAACCTCCGCATCTGTACGGCCTACCAAAGATTTATAAGCAAGGAATTCCTCTGAGACCAATTGTGAGCTCGATAAATTCACCTTGTCACCCATTAGCACACTATCTGCTAGGTATAATCACACCCCTATCGGGAAAACCCGAGTATGTGGTCAAGAATACGCAGCACTTCGTGGAAAACATCAGAAACTTCCAACCAAACCACGAAGCAATACTGGTAAGCTTCGACATTGTGAGTCTATTCAAAAATGTGCCTACCGATAAGGCACTAACTATCATAAGAGACAAGCTGGAAAAGGATGAAACGTTAGACGAACGCACGCAACTCTCGGTAAACACAATAATGGAACTTCTGACACTATGCATTAGAACTACATATTTCCAGGTAGAAGACAAATTCTACCAACTAGAGTTTGGGATGGGTCCCCACTATCACCCACCCATAGTGAGCACTATATATATATATACATATATATAGAAGGATGTGGCTTAGATACGTGGACGATACTGTTGTAGTTTGGCAACACGGCAAGCATAAGCTGGATGAATTCCTAGATCATCTAAATAGCCGCGCAACCTCCATAAAATTCACAATGGAATTGGAGTCGGAACAAAAACTGCCATTCCTGGATGTACTTGTACACAGGAATGACAACACTTTCACGACAAGTGTATACAGGAAACCTACCCATACGGAGAGGTGCCTACATTACAACTCCAACCACCACAAAAACGTGAAGTTAGGTGTGGCAAAATGATTGTATGATAGAGCAAAAACAATATGCTCAAAACAAGAGGACCTGAACAAAGAAAAAGAAAATATCGTTAGAACACTCAAAGAAAATGACTACCCCGATCTAACACCTAACCTAAACAGGGAAAGGGTAACCGAAAATGAAGAACCTAAATATACAGCGATGATACTAGATATACAAGGTACCTCAGACAAAATACGAAGGATAGGCAGCAAATACAAGATACGCACTGCCTTCAAACCGACCAGAACGCTCAGGGGAATACTAACCAAAACCAAACAATACAATGAAGATCAGAATTCCAAGAATTGTGTATATAACCTACCATGCGAATGCGGCAGAGCATATATAGGAGAGAGCAGTAGACCACTCAAAGTGAGAACTCAGGAACATAAGAACAACGTCCGTAAGGGCGAAACAGAAAGATCAAGAATTTCCGAACGTGTCTGGAACGAAGACCACCGCATCCAGTGGGATAACATACATATAGTGGCAAAGGACGAGAACACAACTCGTCGAAAACTCAAAGAAGCCACATACATCGCACTAGCAGAAAATCCAATAAGCCAAGCTAGTGTAGAAATGGATTCCAATAATGCGCGAAGAGCTTAAGCGCAATACATCTGCGCAAGAAGTTACTGCGCAACATGCGCAATAAACTTCTGCGCAACCACGAAAAAGTTTAATATATATGTTCTAATATATATATATATATATATATATATATATATATATATATATATATATATATATATATATATATATATATATATTGGATTACTCAGTGGCTCAGCGGTAAAGGTGTCAGACTAGTAAGTGAAAGGTACCAAGTTCGAATCTGAGAGTAGTCAAGTGCTTGGGAAAAAATTATATATAACATATGAATTCGACTCAAGTGCGAAAACAGTCCTTCTCAGGACTAAACCTGATGACGGAAGCAGAGTCCGCTTCCGAAACGTCGCGCTCAAAAAGCATAAACTGTGGAAATAGGCCGACCAACTCCACTAATAGGAAACCACAGTTACAAAACACTTATAATACAGAAGTATTAAAAATTGTTGAAATGTGTAAGTATTTATACGAATCCAACGCCGTTACGGAACGGAATATGAATAAAGTTTGGACTATAGAAAAAACTTACCTTACTGTAAAAACATTAATAGTACTTTTAATGACAAAAAATAGTTTTGAAATGAATTTCCTTAAATTCTCTCTATGATCGCCCAGATTTTGTGCATTCACTGTAAAAATATACGCTCGCCATTTTATTAAATGTGTATTTTTAAAAACCGAAGTAAAATACTGAATTTAACAATTTTTTTTTATTATTATTTTTTACACTATTGCATTATAACATGAGACGCTTAATAACTTACTCTATAAAAAATTCCTACATTTGTCACTTAGAGAGCATAAAAACTCATAATTTTGTATATAAATCAAAAGAAAATTTTCCGTCTACTTTCTCTCATTGACGAGTGTTTGGTATCCCTCAGGCTCTTCGCGTAATGAGTCCAATCCCGAATTTCCTTCTTACATAAATGGTCACCTCAGTTAACTTAAATCTAGTAGTTTGTGAACTGGAAGTCAACAACGATATTCTTATTTTACTTTTTGAGGATGAAATATTGCCTGCTAGTAGTACTACATCGTTTATTCATAGCCCTAATGAGATTATTCAGACAAATGTGGAAAGAAGTGGTACACGCAACACAAGAAGAAAATGAATTGATAGTAGCTACGTACGATGTTACTTACAATCATCACACTTCAAACGATTCAGGAGCAAAAACTGAAAAGAGCAGAGGAAATACAGCCTGTCTTTCTAATTATCCTGCAAATAGTTCAACAGAAGAAATTGAATTCCCATGATAAGTATACTTGTTGATCATAGTTATGCAATAGACAGTTCAAATGAAAAGAATTACCTGATGATCGTAATTTTGTACAAGCCAGCCCAGACAAATAAGTTGAAAGCAGTGAAGAGAATAAAGCGGATGTCCCTTACTTTGTGCGAAGTAATCTAGATGAAGGTGAAAGCAGTGATCAGAATGATGTCCATGATTCAAATTTTGCACAAAACAGTCGTGATAAAGAAACTATTAGCAGCGAAGAGGATATAACTAAAACCTCAAGAACAAAACGTTGGCATAAAAGAAGGAGTGACAAGACAACTTGGGATTACAACATAAATAGCTATAAATGGATGAGAGGTTTGAATTATAAAGGAAGAGGAAAAACTGGTGAAGGCTAAGCTATTTTCAACACACAAAGACCAGCTCATAAATTACTGCCCCGTGCCGCAGTACGTGCAGGGTATAGTGGATGTCTTACCCACAGCTGCAAAAAAGCATCAGAACTCTCAAAATTCATCAAAACGAGGTTATAAATTGAAGAAAGATGGAGTATCCTACAGAATGTGTTCTAAGCACGTTAAGCTTAGGTGAATGGTCACTGCATAATTGGACACGATCAAGGTTGAAACATTTCAAATCAAATGATAAGGAAATAAATCGTACAAAAAGAAATCCACGTACGGAAGGTAATAGTTTGACCAAAATGGAATCACATTATTGCCACTCTAGAAGCAACAAATTATACCTCGACCCATCTGGCAACCCAAAGCTAATCTTTTTCAGGAATACTTGAAATTTTCGGAGCGTCAAAATTCTGCAGTTAACATACATATATATATATATATATATATATATATATATATATATATATATATATATATATATACAGTTATACTCTACGTATTTTTCTATAATATATATCATTATATAAATAGGTAGTATAACATATCATTCTGTAAACAACAGTCAAACATCAAATATTAATTGCCTCATCAAATATGGAAACTTTCATATTTGTTGTTATTGTAATTTATTAATTCTTATAGATGTTCGTTATCTTAAGTAAATTAATGATTGTTATAAAAGGCGCTGCATTGATAACAATAGTCAGAGTTCATATTAACTTATAGTTAGTGAGGTCTCAGTTTTTAATTGTAATAATTTATTTTTAAATAAATCTTATATGACATAATAAATATATATATATATATATATATATATATATATATGAAGATGACCACTTATGTAAAAATGAAATACGTGACATGGACGCATCACCCGAAGAGTTTGAGGGGTACCAAATACTCATCAGCAGTAAGGAAAAGGAGAGGGAGGAATTTATTTTAAATTAGATACAAAATTATGAGCTTGTATGCTCTCTAATTTAAGTGACAAACGTAGTGGTTGTTTATAATAAGTTCTTAGGTGTCCCATGTTATAATGCAACAGTGTAAACAAATAGCAAAGAAAACGTTACTGATTTATATATTTTTCCATTGAATGTACTATTCGTAAAATAACTGGGCGACCTTTGAGATGCTTAGTTTTTTGCTGTTCCAAATTTTATTCATATCAGAAAAAATTCTTTCCGTATCGGCGTTGGATCCCAAGGAAGGAAAGGAAAGGGCCAGGTATTTCATTCCCTCCCCAAGGGGGAGGGTGAGCTGCTTGAGTTTTCCGAGGTCCTTCAGCCACAATCATGGATTCCCAGCACACGTACATTACGTATATACTCATGGTGGGATTAAGGATGGGTATGGTCAGGATAGGATCGGAAGTAACGGAGTTAGGGTTCTGAGGGCGAAAATAGTACGCCAGCATTCGCCTAAGTCGTCACACATGCATATATGCAGTGACCATGCTGCTACATGTGTATGAGGAAAACCCCCTGCAAAAACCTCATACAAGGTAGATGGTAACGGTCAGGATCCCAACAAACACAGGCACATTTCAAAATTTTTCAGTATGTAGTAGTGTGGTATATCTTTACTCTTGAAGTGGTTAAAAAGATCGATCAATTGTTTGTCAATAGATACAGAAACTTCTTTCTACTATTTTATATTTTGACTGATCGTATATTTTTGAATGTACACCATTTCATCCGATTCATCTAGATGACTATCAGGGTATTGTTTTTAAAAACTGATAATGAGTTTTCAACATCTAACCGCAGAGGTTCTTGCTTTAGCAATACCCAACGAAGCGTTTGCGTACCTTTATCCAAGTAGGCTATACACGTAGTATAAAACATGGTTACTGATATTTTAAATTGAGTTACCGCTAGGTCTTTTCCTTCTTTTACGAAAACTACTAGCACAGTGTCAACATGATCTTGCAAAAAGATTTCATTTTTCCGTTCTGTTAATTGTGCTTTAAGTTTGACAGTTCCATGTATACTTCTATCATTGAAGATTTTTCATATTCCACCTGCAGCACACATTTATGAAATTTACAAGCTTGTGGGTGAAGAACTCATAGCCAAACTTCAAAAAAAAATGTTTCCTTAAAACTATTAAGAATCAACATGGGACATTTTTCTTGAGAGAGAAAGTAACTCTGTAATGGTTTGAACATTTTTAAAATTCTTTCTATCGAAGGTAACAACATAGATTTTCACAATCATGGCTTCAATGACAATAAGCAAGCAGCCAGCTTATGTTTCAATACATTTATGAATGATATGAGCAGAATAGTTCACCCCAAACTAAAGGTATTTTAAGAAACTGCTGAACTTTATGAAAGAGGTTATTTTAGCCGTCCATCACAGGACTGATTTTGAGTCACGTTCTGGTGTGACCACGTACATTCTTTATTTGTAAATGTGCCCGTAAGAAAAAAGGACGACACTTTGCTACTACTAGAAGCAGTAATATCTGTATTTTTATGCTTAAGTATCGATATGTGTTTAATAGCATCCGTCTTTCCACCATGTACAAGTGAAAACCATGTTTTTTTAATAAATAAATATTCACTTTCCAAATATCTATTAAATGTATACTTTCGTTTTTGGCATTTTCCGATTTTCTATCGTTCTAGATACACACACTATAAAGATTATTTATTTAAAAACAGTTTTTTTATTAACACATAACTTAACTAACGAACTATTTACACTATGTATTTATTTACACGCACCGGTATATTTATTTTCCACACGTACAAGGCACCGTCGTAAGCAAAAACACTGCCTGGTAATTTGTTAAAATAATTACATATATACAAAATGATGTGTTTAAAAAGGAACTGTTAATGCGGGACGAATCGCCGGCCTAATCTAAGTAGTCATTCATGGTTTAGTGGTTGTACGGCAACATTGTAATATACATTATTTTTATCGCGTCAGTGGTTAATCCTATCGTAATGGGCTTAAAAGATATGCATACCTCATTTGCTGACTGGGTTGAATTTCGATCTCAGACAAGGTTTCGATAGTAAGCATTTGATGTTTATTAAAATGTTACTATGCAACCGCTAAACCATGAGTGACTAAAAATTCAAATATGCTCATTATGGACTAATTCATTTGAATACTGCTGCTGTTTCCATTTAATTGGTTCTAATTTACTAAAAACGTTGTGTTACATTAGTAACACATTAAAATATTTACCAAGAAATGAACTAAGACATTAAAATAAAATACCAACAGTTTGAGAAACGTATAAAGCCAACTATAGAATTAAATTTTAATAAAGAATATCTAGATCATTAAAAATTAAATATTGTTGAACTATCTTAAAGATGACAAATCAGAACACCCTCTAACGGTTGAGGCTGACATTTTTCATTGTTAGCCTTCGACCGTTAGAGGGTGTTCTGATTTGTCATCTTTGAGACAGTTTAACAATATTTAATTTTTAATGATCTTTAGTAAAGTTTAATTCTGTAGTTGGCTTTATACGTTTCTCAAACTGTTATATTAATAGCAGGCTGATGTTTGTTTTAATTTTTTAACTTTGACAAAATTGTTTCAACATCTTTAACAATTTTAATACATATTCCTACTGACCAAGATAACTGTAAGTGTTATCGAAACGTTTAGATGATATAATTTAAAATACACCATTAAAAAAGTAATTAACGATTATTTCAACAATATTACTGAACATTTGAGAGATTTAGCTCCATGAAACCTTGTAAATTACGATGAGACAAACCTTGCGAATGATGGTAAGTATTTTTATTCGGAGATAAACTCTCTTTCCAATAGCCATGTTTAGGAAGACAAAAAATTATCGCTCGTAGAGAAACATCCAGAATGTGTCATTAATACGACAAAATCTTCAGTATCAATCATAATTGCTGCATCAGGAAATGACGTTTTATTACCACCACCATAAGTCACAGCATCTTTATTGAACATGGACAGAACGAGGACACCCTGACACTCGTTATAATCGAAGCCAATCAGGATGGTTCGATATGATGTGTTTTGAACATTAGGTGTTGACGAAGGCTTTACCTTATTTTACTAAGTTGGAGTGTAGGAAAGTTTTATTAGAGAATAATCTTACCCTTAAAGATAGCATAGCGGAACATTTTACTTCAGTGGGAAAAAAATCAGAGGGCAGAAAGGAGGAATCCATTCCAAAAAGTACATTTCCTTCAATATTACAGAAATAATCGATTACATTTCGAAAAAATATAACTTCTGGATTCAGGAAAGCTGGTCTTCTACTGAACAGGGAAGATGTTTTGAATGGGTTACTAACTGAAGCTATGTACCACGAAATAGCAGCTGTTAATGATTCATTTATGGTTATTCTAAAAGAATTGAGGCACATGGACAAATCTAAACCTAGGCGAACCAATAAAAAAATAGCAATTGCCTCAAGCAAAAGTGCTGCACTTGATTCAAGCAGTTCAAAGTAATAGTTCCATAATTCCATAGCGACTCTTGTGAAACAGAGTCTAACTAACCTACTAGCTGTGTGGAAAACATTAACAGTAGAGTCTGGGTTCTCTTAAAATTTACAGTGCAACTCAAAACTGCAAATATAAGTAATAGAATTTATATAGGTTAAGCTAGTGCAGTAACGAACAAAGGAAAACAGGCCATCATTGATTACTTTCCGGAGGTGCCGGATACATCAGAATTTACCGCACAACAGATTTTGCAAAAACTATGTAACTTTAGTGTAAGAGGACATTTTTACTTTAACGTTGACACCAATGAGTATGAGTGACAAATGTTTGTAACGTTTCCCGTTTACTATATATATATATATATATATATATATATATATATATATATATATATATATAACTTTTAAAGTTACCGGCAACCCTTAAAATGGGATTACCCCGATTTTATCCAAAGTTGGAAAAGTGTTCCTGTTCATTCCATTCTACGGTATTTAGAATTCGACCTCCTACCATTTAAAGTAATGTACAGGGTGTACCATTTACAAAATGTCATTTTTGAGAATATTTCGAAAACGCACTGTTCAACTGTTTTTTTGTTTTTGCTATTTTAATCAGAAGAAGAAATCCTACGAATTTGGTTAGTTAATCAACTTTGTGGCTAAAAATTTACGTTTTTGACAACTTTTATGAAATTTGGCACCGTGATAGAGGAACGTCTGGGTAATTGGCACCGCCGATAATACAGATAGAGATTTTCAAAGTTTAAATGGTTTGTTTATGATGTTTTTGGCTATTTTCGTCGTTTGTTTATACATTTCTCCACGTCTTGTTTTTTTTAACCAAACTGGGTAGACCAACTTCAGGGCAGCTTACCGAAGTATGAAATTTTGGTTATTTTGCCTTGCAGGTCGTTTATTTATCGTTTGCAATTAACCATCAGAATAATTCGATTTCAAAGTGAAACTTTCTTAGCGGCACCAATTTTTGTATTTTATTAGAAACTCTTAGCACTCATAGAAACAAAGCAAATACGTTCTTCCAAACTATTCGATCTGGAAATCCATTTAGCAAGCTCGAATTTGGATGCGTTTAGTGGGAATTTTTGAATCTCTACGATAAAACTCAAACATCTTCAAAAGAAAGCTGAAGTTTCAATCATAACTACGAAATACTGCCCTACAAAAAACGTTTAAGAAAATTTGTCTAAAATTAAATTATCTTTAAAAAATGATCTCTATAATTTTTGATCAAAAGGTGCGTAAGAGGGTTTTCTTGAAGTATATTTTTCAGCACTTATCTATCACCGACAAAAAGCTTTTATAAAGAAAATTGTAAAATTGAATTAATTTTAAAATAGGCGTCTAAACTTTTTGCTATAAAGTGAATAATTTTCCAGATATTCAGTGATGTCTGAAAATTCTTGAAACGAGGTCATTACTGCCACTAAATTTTAATCAAGAAATACCTACCTACAGTTTGAACATTTAGTCCCATCCGCAGTACGCAACAAGTTTTTAAAAAAGCTTTAAAACTCAGGGGAAACTATGCAGAGGTTGTGAAGAGGAGTAAGAAGCACCTCTAAAGATGTAGTGTCATTGTAGGGCATGTTAACAGCTTAAACACAAGTTGTTCGGGATAAGAAAGATACATCCAGAAACGCTACAGAATGCTATTTTCAAGAAGATAAAGACTTTTTCAAAGACATAGACATCCTAAAGGAGTAAACTAACAACTAGAGGGTACAATAGGCCGCATGGCGCCGCTACAAGGATTTTGTATGAAATGACCTCTGAGTAATAATGATAGTCATAAAATGAAGATAATGAATAAATCTGTCCTAACAAAAAATTAGAGTCGTATCATCCTTCTGTAAAGATCCAGCGTAACTTTGCTAAAATTTTTGTAATTAATTATTTTTTTAATTGCCCTACAGTAATCAAGTTTAATAAAGTTGTATAATATTAAAACCAATTACAAAAGATTGCGCGATATTGCATCACAAATAATTAATTCTAAGCCCCTCCGACGTAGATATCAAAAAGCATCAAATGCTCTTACGTCAGAAAACCCTCAGCCAATCAGAGGACCCCTGCATAGAAGCCGGACCCACCCACCGCGAATTATCTATAAAGACAGCGGCGCTACCGGAAGAAGTTCTCTAGCACCTAGAATCTAGAATAAATAAAAGCCTGTACAAATTCGATTTCCTTTGGTTGCTGAAAGTAATGGAATCCTTGGAAGTGTCCAGGTGCCAAATTGCTTTGTGATTTTTAATTAAACTTTGATATGAACGATGACTAATAATTCTATTCGACCAATTTTAATTAATGTTGATGTCGTACCGATGTATCGTAAAACAAAATCGTGAGAAACAAAAACAAATTAAGAAATTTTTCATGAGAGAATTGAGAAATATGCGGTACATAGTTCTTGCAATAAAAAATATAATAATTAAGATACTTCTTCTTTTGGGTAGGAAATCTGGTATTTTTATTTGTTTTATTCAAATTTATGTTTCGATAGCAGTTACAGATTATAGTCCTCAGTAAATGGTAACCGTTTAATAAAATTAATTATGATGTCAAATACATTTATGTAATATGGAAACGCAAAGACGAACGGGTTGTAATGGTGAGGTAAACGTATGTAAAAGTAAACTATGGAATGTAATTTTATTTTATTAAAGATTAGCTAGATCTTTAATAGATCTATTATTATTAAAACGCCTTGAAAATAGCAGATCAGAGCATCCTCTAATGGGCGAAGGTTAACAATGAGAAACCTCACAATCAGAAAACAAATTAAACAAGATTCCGTACTTGTCTTTCAAATACTTTTATCTAACTGTTACTATCATCATTTACTGAGGGAGATAACTGTAATTGTTATCGAAACGTTTAAATTGTGTAAACCATAAACAAAAATACACGATTTTAAAGCCAACAGGTAACTATTTTAACGAAAATACAATTTCGGAAAAATTTCCGATATCCGATAAAGTAATAGTGGTCAGAAGTATTGTTGTGGATACACCTCTTATTTTTTTTTTACCATATGTTTTATAATTAATAATCAAAATAATAATGGTAGGTTTCCTAACTAAGAAGTTTTTACCCTATAAGTCTAGGCAATATGGGCTTTATTGCACTTGACTAGCAAGCTATACGATTGTTCTCTACACAATGCTATTTAAAATTCTAATTGCTGGTAGTCTAGAGACACGTCTCCGTGTGGGCGAAGTTAAACTATGTTGGCTAGCTATCACCGAAGAGGAAGAATATTATCGTCACGTAAAAAAAAACACTGCTCCAGTAACAATGGTTTGGCTGGTAGTTCATTTTGATCGATTTTTAACCTCTGCGTAACACTCTTTGGTGGTGGTAACGTGATGAACGATCTCGGGGGTTGTGAGTAAGCTCAGGCTGTTCAGGATGCGATAATACAGTCATACATTTTCTAATAAGGAAACAGATATTGGTATGAGAGGAGCTCACTTTAACAACGCCCCTATTTTCGTAAGCAAAGTATTACATTGTTCCGAAATTAGCAGTTGGCTACGACTTAAGATTATTTTATTTCTGTAATGGTAAATAATTAGATATTATTGGTCAATTTTCGACAGCTTGACGTAATTGGCAGCTGTTTACACCAATTATATTTCTTAATCCCGAAATTAAAATAGTACTGACTTAAACCACGTTTGTGCAACCGGAAATCTTATTACTGACACTTCAGAACCCAATCTACGCACGATGTAAAATGTAAGACACACTCAAACACCGATATTAACAAAATTTAATCTTATTACAAGACAGAGAATATGCAAATGCTGAAACCAAAAACCTGCCAGTTAAAGATATAATGAACTTACTATCAGGATGACCAAAAATTAAAAAAAACGTTTCAGGACAGTACAATTATGTTATGTTCCATTGAAAACAGGATATATACAGTTAATTAATTTTAATTATATACGCAAACTCATTGCAATCATGTGATTATTAACATACCTATTTGGTGAAATATTTACTTCAAGGTCTAGAAAGAACATTAGAGATGCCAAAAATTAAAATTAAATTGTAACATTCTGCTTGTTTTTAATCACAAGGCGGCGAAATCTATTTAGTCCGAGATGTTGTTTTGTCTATTAAAGTTATTTAGAATTTTAAGTATCTGAATAACTTCCCATTAAAAGCCAATATAATGATCAGTTTGTTTTGCTAAATTTTCCATATTATCAAATTGAACGTCACGTCCTAATGCCAAGATTAATTAATTTCGTCTACAATATCATGCCCAAGTAGGTTACAGAATTTGGATTTGGGTTTGAAGGCTACTGATTCGGAAGAACATTCCTTAGATGCGCGAGGAGCAAAAAGACTCCTGAGAAGTTTACAACAAATGCATACAACGTCAACATACGCACTAACAATTAACATAAGCATGAGCATTCTAAGATTACAATCTACAAATCCGGTAATTAGTGTTCTTAACCATGAAATTACCTTTGTATATGCTACAATACTCTCAAAAAATGTTGGACTAATTTTAGTACATTGAATCACTTTATTGTAAAGTCCATTTCACCTGATGTATGAAACATGAAACGGGTTATGTGAATATGCAGGGCACGTCATCACAAAGGTCGCTAATAGTACATTACGTAACGTGTGTTGTAAGAAGCATTTTACGCACGAATGGAAAAGTTACGCACGAAGCCGCGTGTTACGTACTATACTTCACCTACGACCTACTCCTACTGGTATGAACAATCTTATTATTAATAATACTTTAACAACATCAACAATAAAATATTTTTAATAATTTTATTGTATAACATTTAATTTCATCATATTAATTATTATAATAATTGTTTACAGTAACAGTACAGTTGTTAAATACAAACGGTAAATCGGTTCTTTTGCTTGTTGAAGCATAAGAAAGATTTGCATTATTAGCTGTTTTTAGTAAATTTTCATTTTTATCACTATTACTTGTACCTGCTATAGCATATGGTATTTTAGATGAATTGTTTGTTTGATTATTTAGGGAATTATCCACATAGCCTTCAAATACGGTCGACGACTGCCATCCGCCGTGTCTTTTTAAATCTTATAGATCGCCACCCGCATCAACAAGAATAGTAGCAGACGAGCACCGGAAACAGTGTCCTGTTAAGCTGCTGCATCTGGTAGTCCCAGGTATATAGCAATTTGTTTTGGTACGTTCCCTATTTTATTAATACCAACACACTTCCTGGTGCATTTTCCGTTCACATAGTTTAGAAAAAAAGGTAATTCTGTGGCCTCATTTACTGCAGAGCGAAGGTTAATATATTTTTTCACGTTGGGGTAAAAATATTCTGAAACCATAAAAGATACCTTCATAGAAAAATATTTATCACCTGGTGCATTTTCTAGGAAATTATTAATGTTCTGGTTTGTTAAAATTTGGGATTTTTTGGGTTTAAATCCGTCAGATTTTCTTTTAAGTAGGGCTTGTAATTTGGAATACCTTGCAATGTTTATATTATGATTTATTTTAATTGTGGTGAAGAAGGCTTCATATTATTTGACAAATCTTGGAAATATGCCACCATAACATTCTCGGAAAATGAGTTCACGCCGTTTTTTAACGCCCAATCCATGAATTTTTGGTACATATTTTTGTACCGACTCTCAGATTTCGCCGGACATAAGTTGCTTTTGGCTGCGATTTCAGTAATATTGGGTGGAGTTAAATCTATTTCATTGTCACTCGACATTTTTTTTAAGTGCACAGAACTTTACACACAAAAAAAAACAATTTTAAGGTTAATAAAATGCGAAGTTTATTGACAGTTCTTGATGTTCGTGCTTAAATCTCTATCGCGGCCTACTTAATTTTGACGGCTTATACCATATGTATGTTTACTATTATAATACATCCAGACACCTAAAAGAAGCCTGGTTGAAGGAAACGGAACAAATAATTACATAATTCCAAATAATTAATAATATTAAATGCAATTCTATATCTAATAAATGTTACCTACCATTTATAGATAGAATAAAATTCAACGTCTAATATGTAAATAATAAATTTTGAATAAAATGGCAACGTCTATTGATAGTTGCTAAGTGGTTGCTAGGGAAGCTGTGCGATTTATTTTACAGCTGTGCGTTTTCTTTTATCGTGCGTTATAGACATCTTACATTGATTGTCGACTATGTGTTTTTGACTATTTATAGTAATGGTCGTAGGTAATAGTATATTACGTAATAAGTGTTGTAAAAGGCATATTACGCACGAATGGAAAAATTAAGCCCGAAGCCGCGCAGCGGCGAGTGCGTAATTCCATGAGTACGCAATTGCTTTACAACACGTATTACGTACTATACTTTACCTACGACCATATACAGTGTGCCAAAAAAGTCTGGATTACTTGTAATATTTTCATTATTATCAGGTATTGTAAATGATGCTTAAACCGGTAGATTTGATATTTTAGTTGCTGTTTTTTGTTGTTCGTTTCATGTTTACAGAGAGATCTAAGAACTAGTTATGACAGGGTACTTCATTTCTTCAAATGGGATACCCTGTATATTATTGCATCTTTAGATTTTTGAATAATTTTATTTCGAACAATTTTACAAAATTGTTGGGAGGAGTTAAATTTTCGTTCTCAGTGTCACTTGACATATTGAAAATGTAAATATTCTTTTTTAAACAGTATGTATCTTATAATTATTAATTACTTTTATAAAGTAAAGTATAAATTTTCATATATTCAAACTGTACGTTTTGTTTACGAAAACCGTGCGATTTGTTTACCGTGCGTAATGAGCTATTTACTGAGGCTGTGTATCGTGTGTTTTTGTATATTTTCTACAGTGGTCGTAGGTAAAAATATTTACAATAGAAAATAGTATTTCTCTTTAAAATCTTTGTAGTTGCTAAAAAAAGTTCTTTCTTCGCCGTTTAAAACGAATAGGTTCAACAAACCCTGTTCAAAAACGAACATAGGAACTTAAACGAACAGAACTGTTTATTTGGTTCAGTTCGTACATAATTGTTTGCTTCCGTTCGGTAAAAAAATTTTCCGGTCCGGTTGGTAATTAATCAGATAATCGATATATCAAAAACTTACCAAAACCCGATTAGTCTATATCTTGGTTTATCGCTAAGGGAACCGTTTTTTAGTGACTTGATCATGTTATAAAAAAAAATGACAAAAAAATAACGTAATTTTTGAGTAAAAATCTAGTTGTAGAAATGACTGTATAATCTACTGAAGTATACATTTATTATACCAATAGTAGTACCGGGGCACCTCACCTTTCACTTTTATGACGTCATTTGACCTTGGGAATTTCCCAAGGCCTGCTGCGTGGTTGACCACTGTTTGACCTTGAAAAAGTTGTTTACCTTGAGAAATTTGTTTACCTTGAGAAACAGGCTTACCTTGAGAAACAGGCTTACCTTGAGAAAGTTGTTGTTTACCTTGAGAAACAGGTTTACCTTCAGAAAGTAGCTTAGGGCTTGGACTAGCGCAGGAAATCTGAAATTGTGTGGGTTCTTGTCAGACAGGTGTAGGAGCTATCTCAAGGGCCTGGTGCAGCGGTGAGAAATTGTTTTAATGGAAGTTTTTGCAAGACAAGAGCTATCTCATGGGCCTAGTGCAGCGCTGAGAAATTGATTTTAATGGGTTCTTGTAAGACAAGAGCTATCTCTAGGGCATGGTCTTGCGCTGGGAGTTGTTTCTTAGTAATAAAGAGGTTCTCGTAAGACGAGAGCTATTACTTGGACCTGGTCTAGTGCTGGGAGTTGTTTTTTAATAATAAACACATTGTGGTAAGACAGGTGTAGAAACTACCATATGCACCTTTGACCCTATCGTGCCCCCATGGTCGGAAATAGTATTCTAATAAGGTTCTAATGTTAACTTTAAGACAGGATAAGTCGGCGTCCTCTTTGTCGCGGCCCCTTGGTGTATGTGATCGTAATCTAATATTATAAGACAAATGTAGATTGCTGTCATAAAAAATTGTATTCTAATAATGTGATGAATTAATAGATAAGACATGTAGAGATGATGACAAGTGTTTTTATAATAAAGAGATTTGTGTATTAATTTTTATTAGGGCCTATTTTTGATTTTATCTAATGAGAGTGCATAATTGTTATTAAATTATTACATTTCTTTAAGACCTGTTTTATTTACACCATACTTATTTTACTTTGAGAAAATATTATCTAATTAAATGACTAATTAACCTGCCGGTTTGCTTTAAAACGATTTTCACTGTGCAGAACTTTTAACAGTAGCATTCTCCATACTTCTACGAACTGTTTTAGATTCGTATGAATTAATTGTTTTATTAATATCTATTAGTAACAATTTTGATTTTACGTATACCTTCAAATATGCTTTCTTTCGGATGTTCTAATAATAATAACTATGTGTTGGAGATCTGATTATTAAAATATTTTATACAATGCATGCACAGTCCTACTAAATCCACTTTTATGTTTTTTACTTATTAATTGTTGATATAAAGTGGTTATAGGTTTTACGTTTCATTATCATAAACTAGTTTATTTTTAGAATTTAGCTGTTATGTAAACACATAAATTTGATTGTAAAGTAATATAAACTTTCTACCTATACGATAACATACAGTTAAGACGACCATCACCGAATACTTTAACAGTCGACCTTCATTAGTTTATAACACTATTGTATTGTTGCGTTTTTATTTATTAATAGTTACGCATATAAAATTGTTCGCGTTTCATTTTAATGAAGCTATCAACTATATGAAGTGTCAACTGTTAAAATCATTTTTCTAATTACCTTTTGCAAGGTTGTTTAAAGCAGTCCTTGTATTATTCGTGTACAGGTGATATTTCGAAAATATTTTTATTGCGCACGTTTATATTGCATTTATAAATCTACATTAAAAAAAAACAAGTATTAACTAATTAAGATATAATTTGTTAACAGGCATATAGCAAAGATGACCAATAGGTTTTAATATTTTATTAGGGGTTGTTTTGAAAAGAATATACCACTGTATTTTTCAATTTTAGTAAAAGCTGCATAATCAATATAAATTTGAGTTATTACATTTTCTTTAATTTCCATCGTGCTGATTCCTTTTAATGGGTAATTAATACATTATTTACAAAAAGTAAAATGTACGATTTCGTAAAACAAAAAATTCCATATACAATTCACGTACAAGTGGTATTACGAAAAATATTTAAATATATTTTGGTTTAATTATCACTCGTGCTATTTTATTTCAGATTTAAGCTAAATTTTACATCTACATTACACACAAGGTCTATCTGTCTTATCAGAAATACCTCCATCGAAAAGGTCTTTTATCAGCGAGGGATGTTTTGGGGCGACAGACAAAATACCTTGCATCCGAATAGATAAATATCTAGACCAAATAAAGCAAGCTACGTTTGATTTCCAATGGCTTTTGTTTTGTATTAAATCTAATAAGATACTCAAGTGATGACATAATGGTGTTGCTAATAAAATCCTTACTTGCAAGACGCAGTAAAGAAATTGACTTGTTTGAAATTTTAAGCTAGCCTAAGGCATATATTAGAGTTTGCTACAGAAACCATGCGTAAATCTACAGTGAGAAATTTACTCAAGACTGGTACATTGTGAGTAACGTTTAGGCAATGTGCGAATATTTTTCTGTAATAGAAGTTGATCGTGCACGTCGTTCTCTCTCTCTCTCTCTCTCTCTCGTTTCTATCGCTTCTCTCTTCTCGCCTTTTTCTACTCTCTCGTCTCTCTCTGGTCTCTCTCGTCTCTCTTTCGCCCCCCTCGTTTCTCGCGCTTCTCTCGCTTATCTCGCTTCACACAATCACAAGCACGGACACAGGCGCAAACACACGAAACGAAAAAACGAAAACATGTAAACACCAAACGAAAAAACCAAAACATGCAAATACACAAACACGTAAAACAAAAACATGCAAAACGAAAACACGCAAACACAAAATGGAAACACGAAAATTGGAAACACGCAAACACACAAAACGAAAAACGAAAACATGCAAATACACAAAACGAAAACACGCTAACATGAAAACACGTAAACACGAAAACACATAAACGGGAAAACAAACGAAAACACGCAAACGAAAACACGCAAACGCGAAAACAGACAAACACGAAAACACGCTAACGCAAAAACACGAAAACACGCAAACGCGAAATCATACAAACACGAAAACACGCTAACGCAAAAACACACAAACGAAAACACGCAAACGCGAAAACATACAAACATGAAAACACACTAACGCAAAAACACGCAAACACGAAAACACACACACACACACAAACGAAGTGCGCGTGCGCGAAAACACAAACGAAAACACGCTGTTGTCGCGTTTGCGTGTTTTCGTGTTAGCGTGTTTTCGTGTTTGTATGTTTTCGCGTTTGCGTGTTTTCGTGTTTGTATGTTTTCGCGTTAGCGTGTTTTCGTGTTTTTGCGTTAGCGTGTTTTCGGGTTTTGTATGTTTTCGAGTTTGCGTGTTGTATGTTTTCGCGTTTGCGTGTTTTCGTGTTAGCATGTATTCGTGTTAGCGTGTGTTCGTTTGTGTGTTTTAGCGTTGGCGTGTTTTCGTTTGTGTGTTTCCGTTCGCAAAAACACGCAAACACGAAAACACGTGTTTGCGTGTTTTCGTGTTTGTATGTTTTCGCGTTTGCGTGTTTTCGTTTGCGTGTTTTCGTTTGTGTGTTTTCGCTTGTGTGTTTTCGCTTGTTTTCGCGTTTGTGTTTTCGTGTTTACGTGTTTTCGTGTTTTCGGTTTGTGTGTTTGCATGTTTTCGTTTTTTCGTTTCGTGTGTTTGCAGATTTTCGTATTTGCGTGCTTTCGTTTTGTCTTATCTATTAATTCATCACATTTGTGCGACAAAGAGGACGCCGACTTATCCTGTCTTAAAGTTAACATTAGAACCTTATTAGAATACTATTTCCGACCATGGCGGCACGATAGGGTCAAAGGTGCATATGGTAGTTTCTACACCTGTCTTACAACAATGTCTTTATTATTAAAAAACAACTCCCAGCGCTAGACTAGGTCCAAGTAATAGCTCTCGTCTTACAAGAACCTCTTTATTACTAAGAAACAACTCCCAGCGCAAGACCATGTCCTAGACATAGCTCTCGTCTTACAAGAACCCCATTAAAAACAATTTCCCAGCGCTGCACTAGGTCCATGAGATAGCTCTTGTCTTACAAGAACTTCCCTTAAAACAATTTCTCACCGCTGCACCAGGCCTATGAGATAGTTCCTACACCTGTCTGACAAGAACCCACACAATTTCAAATTTCCTGCGCTAGTCCAAGCCCTAAGCTACTTTCTGAAGGTAAACCTGTTTCTCAAGGTAAACAACAACTTTCTCAAGGTAAGCCTGTTTCTCAAGGTAAGCCTGTTTCTCAAGGTAAACAACTTTCTCTAGGTCAAACAGTGGTCAACCACGTGGCAGGCCTTGGGAAATTCCCAAGGTCAAATGTCGTCATTTGAAAGGTGAGGTGCCCCGGTGCTACTACCAATATAATTCACAAAACAACTTGGTGAATAATGATAATTTAATTAATACAAAAGTCGATATCTTTGCCGAGCGCTAATCCTCACAAAATGAACATGCCGTAAGAGAAGATCATCACCAGGATACTTTTAGTTTTATTTTGTAATAGTAATGGCAGATCAAGTGCGTTATAAAATTTATGACAAACCCAAACACAAGCTTGCTATACCGCGTGCTAGTGGGAGGGATAATTTGCAGATGTAATACAGAGTCTTTCATCAGACATCTTACAGAATTGCTGGTATTAGATAAATAGGATAGTGCGCAGTCACATTCATATCTAGCGATACCTGTAATGAACTAATTGGAGAATCCGGAAATAGGTAGATTGGCAATAACGAGTCTTAGAAGTGGCGGCAAAAATATTTTGATATTACACCTTGAAACGTTTTTATGAGGGTATTTGGAAAATTCTTTATGCTGTAATAAGTAATAAGTACGAAATAGGTAAGACCTAAACAAAGTAAAAACTGCGTTTCAAACATTTTCGCGTCACCAGATAGGAAGTGCTACCACAGCACACCATACAGTAGATACACTCCACCAAGACTTTTTCGGTTCGTAGCAACAATATATTTCTTAATAAGCCACTGTTCTTAGAAGTAATCACTGAGCAATTAACACATAAACCTTAATTTTACACATAACAGAATAATCGAATTTTTGTATTACAAGCTCAAACTTATCTGTTGTTTAAAAAAAATTGCTCTAAATTCGTTAAAATAAGTAACTTTAACTTTTGTTCTATAACCGATAGATTCCTGGTTTTAAAACCTAGAGTACAATAATAATATGTTATATATTAAGGTACTGAGGAACTACTTTTAATCCCGCGAGTGCACATTGTAGCCCGAGAAGAATCAAGGGCTCGTAATGGTAAATGTGATAAAAGCTCCTAACTTTATGAAAATTTGTTCAGTTTGCACAACTGTTTGGCTTCTATCAACACGTGGCAACCGCGTGATTTCAGTAGTAGTTCTGATTTCGTTGCGTCTAGACGTTTCTTCGCTATCCTCTCGTATTTTATAAAATATTGAATAATGGTTGGTATGCTTGAGCGTTTTAATTCCAAATTATCTAATATTATGGATACTAAGAAAGCAAACAGTGGTTTTCTGACGAAAGAAAGATACGATGTAATGAAAGTAGGCAATGTTGAAAAACTTATATTTCCCATAAGTAAAGACAGCTCCAATGTTAGATTTTACGTGTATTTTGAAGAACTTTTTACATAATTCAATAGGCCATGGTGGTAGAAACAGGATGTTAAACGAAGTTCAAAAAAAGTACAAAAACATTACTACCGAAGAAGTCATGATTTACTTAAATTTGTGTGAAAGTTGTCAAAAAAAAACAAGGTACCTAAGAAAGGACTTGTTGGTAGGCCAATGGTCTTTCAAGAGATGAACTCAAGATGCCAGGTGGATCTAAATGACATGCAGTCCAGATAATGACTTTAAGTTCATATTTGTCTATCAAGACCACTTGACGAAGTTCGTACAGTTGCGTGCCCTAAAAATCAAACGTGCAGAAGAGGTTGAATATCACCTAATTGATGTTTTTACTACATTTGGAGCCCCCAGTGTACTGCAAAGTGACAACGGTCATGAATTTACTAACAAAATCGTAGAAGAAGCTTGTGCAATGTGGTCGGGTCTGAAAATTGTGGACGGAAAACCTAGGCACAGCCAGGCTCAAGGTTCGCTTGAACGTGAAAACCAGGATATTCAAAATATGCTAAGTTGTTGATTGGAAAGCAATCGCACCAGTAAATGGTCCGCACGGTTACGTTTTGTGCAACTTATAAAAAATATAGCATTTCATGAAGGCATCAAGTGTTCTCCTTATGAAGCAATGTTTGGGACGCCTGCAAAATTTAGCTTGAAAACGTCTTCTTTCCCGAATGACTCTACCGAACATCTTAGAACTGAAGAAGAGATTCAGGCATTAATTGAGACAGTTCATAATGCTTCCGAAAACACCAATAGCGAAATAGAAAATGTTTCTTATGTGGACAATAACGATCTATCTCAAAATGACCCTCCATCTGAAGTTAATTTTAAGACTCAGAAAGAGAATGAAGCAGCGGTCGCTCTAATCCAGACAGATATTTTATGCAGGCAAGAGCAAGTAATAAAACATAGAATGAGTGCTAAAGAAGGTTTAGAATCACAAGCAAAGAAAATGTTGAAAGTTTCAAATCTTAAATTTCCGGCTGGTAAAGTTGGTGACACAGTGAAACTACGAATACCAGACGTTGACAGAGCAAGAAGTGATATTAGAAGTTCAAAATGAAGAGTTTTATCAGTTAGGAACGAAACGAGGAAGACTTTCACAGTTGTATACCAGAAATCAATTCACAATTTGTGAAGAAAAATTTATTTTGCTTGACGATGTTCCAGATCTAGCAATATAACTTCGAGAATGCGTTAGAAATACATCTCTTTCTGGAGGTCAGGGATACCAGCGATGTGTTTGTAAGGGACAATGCGAGTCTGATAAGTGCAAATGTAAAAAATTTGGCAAACTTTGTAATTCTAATTGTCATAACTGTGTAACATGCTTAAATAAGTAAACTTAAAATATTTAGTAATTTGTATTAATTGCATTTAACGTTATTTGAAAAAATGTTTTTTTTTCTCAAGAATATGGGCTTAGTTTGTTTTTTATATTTATATGTAACTGCAGTTTGTTTGTTTTTTATGCAACTGTTTTGTACAAATGCAACAAATTTGTATTTTTTTTTCATTTCACAACACCTGTCAGTCCCTTATTCAAATTTCGTTCTAAATGTATGTGACTTAAAATAACCATTTATTGACTTTTTAATTGTAAAATATAAAATATTGTAATTCGTGATCTGTTACACCATAGTGTCCAACGAAATGAACAACGACTCCGTGGCGCAACGGTAGCGCGTCTGACTCCAGATCAGAAGGTTGCGTGTTCAAATCACGTCGGGGTCATTTCAATTTTTTTTTTACCGAGCTGGTAGTGTAGTGGTGACACGACCTGCTTAGCATTCGGGAGGTAATGGGTTCGAATTCCGTTACCGTCTACCTTGTATGAGGTTTTTTCAGGGGGTTTTCCTCATACACATCTAGCGGCATGGCCACTGCGTATATGCACACCATGTGCGGTTACTTAGGCGAATGCTGTTGACGATAATATTTAAATTAAATTTTGGTGGTAATAATTCTTCACTTACTTCTGCTGATTTTTTATCAATTTTAGATAAACTTTCTTCACTCGTGACAGCTCATGACACAGGATAGGACAATGACGATGACAATCATATGACAACGTTTAAATTATGCTTTGTTACTAAGCAACGTAGCAGTGACTTTTCGCTTTGGACTTAATAATTATCTGTGTTTCTATAGCGGTTTCAACGTAATTTTTATATTATGATGTATACAGTTTCAGTTTCGTAAGAACGAAAAATATCGTATATACCTTGCGGCTGAAGGACTTTTAATCCTTCAGGTAAATTATGCCCCTCCCTTCGGTCGGGTCATAAACTTTACCTTCGGGATTAAAAATGCTATTTCAGTCTTGTGGTATATAATATACTATTAATCTCAACTTTTTTAGAATAACTATGCAACCTCTTTTTTATACGTTCATAACGAAAACAGGCAACATTGTAAAAACAATCATTTATGTCGGAATGACGTTTAAAACTTCAGTATTTTGAATCATTTTTATTTAATTTTTACATTTATTTCGGTTTACATAAAAAAACTTATAAAGGAAATTTATGTAAAATTAAATTTTCTTTAAAAAATACATCCACACTTTTTCTTATAAAATTTATCCTTATTTAGATAATGAAAAAATTTGAACACTTAAATTCTATCTTAGGAATTATTTGCCCGCTAAATTACGCGTTATATGAAAAAATTGCATAGAACATAATTAATCGATATATCTAAGGTCTATACGTATCCAGGTATTTATATATATATATATATATATATATATATATATATATATATATATATATATATATATTCTTTTTTTTTTATGATTGTGGACCTGAACAGGCTAAATAAGGCCTATCGTGCTAAAGCACTCAGGAACACTTAGGAGGATGGATAGAGGGATAATGAATTGCCAATAGATGCCTATGAACAGCTACCTTAAATTTTCTCATATCATAAGTGAGAGGAAAACAGGAACTAGGGAGATAATTCCAGAGTTTAGAAGCCGTGTAGAAAAATGTGAATTGCGCCCGTTTGGTACGACAAGTGGAGATTTGTACTGCATACTGATGCTGTGAATGAGCGAACTGAGTGTTTCTCGCAAAGATAGCCGGAGATGGTATCAAAGAATGTAATTCACCAGCACAATAGCCGTTGTAATAACGATAATACAAAGAAAGAACTGAAACCATCCTTCTATGCTCAAGGGACTGTATGTGAGAAGTTAAGGACGGGTCATTTATAAGCCTAATCGCTCTCTTTTGAATACGATCAACGATATCGAGAGCGTATTGGGGAGCACTAACCCAAAGGTGAGCATTATATTCCAGATGAGGCCGAATTTGGGCCTTATACAGCAGAAGGAGTTGTCGAGAGGTAAAGTACTGCTTAGATCTGTACAAAAAGCCTATTTTACGAGCAGCTGTTTTGGCAGCTGACAGAAGATGGTCAACCCATGAGAGATTTGAAGATACAGTCATACCCAACAGAGTAATAGAGTCTGAAAGCTTAAGAACTGAGCCATTCATACAACAGGAAATGATCGATCTTTTTTGGCGGACATAAGGCAACACTGAGTTTTGTTAGCATTACATTTAAATAGATTATTGCTTCCCCATTCGAGAATACGTTGAATGTCTTTGTTGATTGAATTTGCCATTTCAGCTTTAATTTCTTGATTTGGTTTATCACTATGAGTAGACTGAGATGAACTATAGTGAAGAGTGCTATCGTCAGCAAAGCAATGGATGGGGTTAGTTGTTAGAAGAAATAAGGTCGTTTATGTACAGCAGAAAAAGTGTAGGCGCTATAACGGATCCCTGTGGTACGCCCGCGTTAATGCTAACTTCTTTTGAAAAAAAGCCATCAACTACGACACGTATTCGTCTTTTATCAAGGAAACTAGAAACCCAGTTGACGAGCGCATCATTTAACCCAAACGAGGTGAGTTTGGCAAGTAAACACTTATGCCAAACTTGGTCAAATGCCTTTGAGATATCTAAAGCGACTACAACTGTTTCACCGGACTGCTCTACTGTATTGTTCCAAACTTGGGTCACATATGAAAGAAGATCGCCTGTTGAACGATTTTGCCTAAACCCATATTGGTGGTCACTAAGGAGTTTGTTAGTTTCGAGGAACGTGAGCAGTTGCTGATTGATGGCTTTTTCCATGATTTTAGACAAAATGGAAGTGATGGCAATTGGTATGTAATTTGAGGGATCGGTCTTATCACCTTTTTTGGGAATAGGTTGAACATTTGCTAACTTCCATGATGAAGGAATTCCCCAGAAGATATAGAGATCGTATAGAGCTTAGATAGGACTGGTATTAGTTCGGGGGAACATTTCTTTAAGACAATAGCTGGGATACCGTCTGGGCCAGTCGCCTTATTGAGATCAAGCCTACTGATGATCGATTCCAAGAGCTTGTACCGAAAATGAATTGGTTTCATAACGTATGAAGAAGAGTTGACTAGGGGCACATCTTTTCCAGAATCATTGAGACACGAGTTTGATGCAAACAAATCCACAAAAACGTTGGTTTTGTCTACAGAATCAGCAACTACCGATCCGTCAATAGATGTCAGGGGGGGAAATGAAGATGTTCGAATGTTTTTACTAATGGCTTTTGCTAAAGACCAAAATTTACGACTGCCTAAAGGAGATGTAGCTAGTTCATTACATTTTCGTTGTTCGAACAACTTTTTAGTTTTAGTGATGACACTTTTGCAGATATTTCTAGCGCCAACGTATTCCACATGACTGTCAACCGATTTATTAGATTTCCATTTAATGTAACATTTATTTTTTAAAGATATTGCATCAGAACAAGCCTTATTGAATCAGGGTTTGGAACGTGAATGACCTACACGGTACTGTTTTTTCGGAATGTATAACTCCATTGCCATGAGGATGACTTCAGATACTGAAAGAGCGATGTCCGAAGAAGAGGACGACTTAAAACAATATTCACGCCATGGAAAGGTTGCAAAGAAATCCCGTAAATCACTCCATCGAGCTGACTTAAAACACCACAAGGTTCTATCGGTTTTGCGAACAACAGTGGAATTAGGTACAGTAGAAATGATTTTTATTAGACAATGGTCGGAAAGACCTAAAGGCGAAAGAACGGAAGTTTTATAAACAAGAGGGTTTGATGTAAGAAAGAGATCTAGAAGATGTGGAGTATGGTTAGGGTTATCAGGGATTCTTGTGGGTTCAGAAATCATTTGTGTGAGATCACATGAAATAGCAAATGTTTCTGCACTATGACCAGCGGGATTTGTAGTAGATGAAAATTGAAGCCAATTAGAGTTATGAACATTGAAATCGCCTACAAATGAGATATCGCAAGATGGAAACTGAGACAGGAGATAGTCAACTTTCATACTAAGGTAATCGAAGAAGTCTTGAAAGTTGCTGTCATTAGGAGACCTATAAATGCAACAGTAGGATTTCACAAAATTAGTACCAGAATGTTTAAACCAAATCACGTCAAAATTTTTATTTTCTAAGGAAGAAACCCTCTTGCAAGCAATTCTGTCCTTGATGTAGGCACATACGCCTTCTTTATATCGAATGTTAGAGTGAAGATGGTATTGAGGAAATTGCAAGTCGGGTGACTCGGAGCTTTCAGAGGAGACTTGTGTTTCAGATAGAAACAAAATATCAGGTTATAATTGTTCAAGATGTTGGGGAATAGCATTAAGATTAGACCTGATACCGCGGATGTTGCAGTAGTGAATCGGAAAGTTGATACTTTCGATGACCGAGGTCGCTTGGGCCCTGCCCTCCCGGACATCCGAGTGGGGCAGGATTTTACGTCAGGAATTTATAACCCTAGAAACCACAGCCATCTTATTTTTTAATTTGGGACTTTTAATCCGATAGGAAGACAGTGAGGGCGAGAAGAAAGGATAAGGATGAGAATAGATTAAGGATGATGGAAAAGGTAACCGGCAGCCCTTACCGAGCTCAGAAAATCGGAGACCCAATATTAAGGAGCCCATGGTAAGGGTGGTGGTACCTCCCCGGCTGGCATGGAGTATACATGCCTACCACCTATCTTTGAAATATGCAGCTGTTTTAGAAATATTTGATAAAAACCAAAAACTGACCCTAATAAACAACCACCCCTCACCGCCGCAGGGTTTCTCCCAAAATATAAGCAGCTCTAAGCCAAATGAAAACAAGCTTAAATACAAAATTTTAAGTACGTAGGTATTTTCGTTGGGAGTTATCGTGGATACTAGCGTACATCGACACACACGCGCGCGCGCACGCACGCGCATACGCACACGCACAAGCACACACGCACACGCACACGCACACGCACATAGACATCCAGACATGATGGCCGATCTTAGCGAAACTTGGCCAAAAGTTGTAAAATGAGCTAATAAGTCGATTTAGCGATAGTGAAAAAGAAGTCGATTGCATAACCTTCTATAACTACATACATATATGTAGGTTGGAAGGTAAAAATTGCTAAATATCATGTCAGATTATTTTGACACCCTGGGTATATTTAGTTCTGTGGGGTGCGTTTATGAACGAGTGTTTGTACGGAAGAATTTTTTTTGAGCATAATGTAAGTTGGGTGTACATTTTACGACACTGGTATTTCTAGTAAGGCGATGAATTTTATGTAGAAGGAAATTTGGATGTTCTGTAAAAGCGATGGTCTACAGGAATGAAATTTGCATGAGAAATAATATTTTAGTAGAACCCTATTGTGCTACTATGTGGCCTCTATATTTTCAGTAATTTGGGTTCAATATTGCTAGAATGGGTAGCATAAATGGATTTATTTCATACCAATACATTATAAACAAATAAACCTTTAGTTACCGCAACTGTAAACATGTTGATGACTCCCTAGAAAGTTATAGTAGGGAATTATAGATCTATAAATCCCTCGGGTAACTTACAATCCCTCGGGACTAACGTCCCTCGAGATTGAAATTCGTTGTCCTCGGTAATTAAGACCCTCATAACTCCCTTGATATATAAATAACTGTAATGATATCTTGATATTATATTAAAGTGTAGAGAAGGAATACTTATGTATTTTTACTTGTGTAAATGAATTTAACAATACAAAATTTTAAGTAAGATTCAAGGGGAAATAGCATTGAAATTTATTGAATTTTGCGGAAAGAGACTTTCACAAAATGTTGAATTTGGTTCTGAATGTTGTGTTGAATGAAAATGAATGTCGAATTTGGACATTTCAGATAGTTATTACAATTTTCTTGAAAATTTCAAGATCGGCTAGATGGAAGGCCTGGTATTTTCGGTGGCTCCGTTTCAGATATTGTGCTCTATAAAGGCACGCGACATTTAACCCTTAGACAGTGGTTGATTTTAATTTAGCGGGTAAATTTTTCATGATGACAAGATCGATGTGACAGCCTATAAAAGAGAAAGAATACTAGGATAGAAGGAACAATAGCGTACGTGGGTTTATTTTTTTTTAACGATTTGTGCTAATTTATGTTGTAAAAAGTTAGTGTTATAGTTAAAGCATTTAGTTGTTCTCTGATAGAACATATTGTTGCGGATAGAATATTAAAATGTTTGCACGTTATATGTGATTTGGAAGTAGGTATAAAACTTCTCCGAAAATTTAAGTAAAATGTTTAAACAAATGTTTGATAAACAGCAACTTACACTAAGAAAGGTATTGTGTATAACACCCGCGCCATAGAAAATAAACTTTTAAAGTGATCCTTTATAGCTAAGTAAAGATTTTTAAATATTGTAAATTGAAGTTGATAGTATTTACATCAGTATACTAATATACTGATGTAAATAAGTACATGGATGTTTGTCAACAACACTAACCAATTAAGTTTATAGACATTTAGCAATTTAGACACACATTAAGTTAAAATATTAAATTCGACGAGCATTAAACAAGACAATTAGTAAACAAACTACCTAATTAATACAAGCGTTCAAGAACGTGCGTGAAAGCGTAACGTTTAAATTTTTACCGACAAAGCAAAGGATCGAGCGCACGTGAGGTATATGCACAATCCTCAGGATTGATAGGATGAATAGGATATTACCCCGTAGCCACGTGGAGTACTACAGAATCTATATGTAACGGTAATTGGAGATAAATTTGAATGGTAAGTGTTGGATTGTCCTTCAGAAATGTCTGCTCGTATTGTAAATTTTACTTAGACATTAACGATAATCAATTTCCTCCAGTAACTTGTGCATATGTTTAATCTAAGCTACTGAGATTCTTTTTTGTTTGTGTTGCTTCACTGAAGCAGTCAATGTGTGTAACATTTTTGCAGAATTGGTTAATAGAATCATATTATTCAACTTATTTGTCATGATACATCCATAACATAATATTCACGCCATTCTCTTGCAGGGTGAGCAAAACAATCCCTGCCTCGTTTATTTTGAAATCTTTCTCCATGTTTTCATCTCCCTGCATACCTCCCTAGCTTCCGCAAGATTCATACATTGTCTCCGACGCGCCCTTTTATTTTTAATACTCCTTATCTTTCTTTTTTTTAATCATAAATTCTACTGCATTCATGCAAGTATTACGCGGCCTACCAGGCCCGGCCCTACTTCTAACTTCATCCACATAAATCTTCTTTGCCACACTCCTCTATTATACGCTTCTCAGAAATCTCATGCCCACGGAATTTATTTTATTTCTATGCTTTCTTTGAGATACCCATACCTCACTTCCATACAGTACTGACGGAACAAACACGCCATTATGCTTTCGTTTTTCATTATCGTCTGTATATTTCCAATCACTTTCCTTCCAGCATTGACCCGTCGTGCAATCTCACCATCCATTGTAATGCAATGAACATTCTACCCAGATATACCAACTCGTCCACTTGTTCCACAATTTCATCATGCGGAGCAAATACCCTACTCTCCTTTTCCTTCCCAATTGAATATCACAATCTTTGTCTTGTTCACGTTTACCTTTAGCTCCATGCGCTCACAGACTACATTAAACTTCTTCAGAGCGTATTGTAGCTCATCCGCATTCAAACTTAATAAGACTGTGTCATCTGTATACACCAGAACCCGTACATTTACGTCACCAACCATTATACCATTTGTATCCGTACATGCTTGCCTAACACATTTATCCATTTATACGTTGAACAACCATGTGACATCCCACAACATTGTCGCACTCCTTGATCAATATTATAGTATTCACTCACCCTTCCCCTCACCCTGACACATGCCCGGCTACGGTTATATACTGCCCTTATTCCGTTTATTAGACCTTTACTTACGTCGTATTCATTTAATATCTTCCACAGTTTCTGCCTATTTACTCGGTCATGTGCTTCCTCCAGATCTACAAACGCATAGTACAGCTTCTTTTTTTACACTTAAACACTTTTCGATCACCTGCTGGAGAGCAACCATCTGATCAACATATCCCCTCCCTGGCATGAAATCACCTTGCACATCCCAAATCTTAGTTTGAGTAGTTTCAAGTACTCTATCAATCAGTCTCTTCCGAATACTTTACCAGGTACACTGAGCAGACTTATTTCTCTGTAGTTTTTGCAATCCCCCTTGTTCCCCTTACCCTTATACAGTGGTACAATGATCGCGCTCATCCAATCACTCGGCACTTTTCCACATTTAAGGAATACATTACATAATTCACACAATCTTCGCATAACCGTACAACTCCATATTTTAGCATTTTACCAGTGATTTTATCCACGTCTGCTCCTTTTCTGTTTTTAAACTTTCCTGACGTTCTCTATCTCATTTAACCCAGTATCGTTCTCAGTTTCATTCACTTTTCATTCTACATTCTCCTTATTTAACTCTTCAGTTTCATTTTCATCGCTACTGTACAGCTTTCTGAAATATTCTTGCCAGCATTTACTCAGTTCACAATCGTCAGAAGAGTTTCTTGTTTGCGCCAAAATCATTCTGAATTGTCTCTCCTTCCTCTTTACTTACTATCAATGCTTCCTTCGGTTCTTTGTTTCTTAATCTGTACACCTCATACAATCACTTTTTTTCAGTCTCATTTTTGGCAGCAATCATTGCCATGTACGCATTTCTCTTTACATACTGCCTTTTCTACCGATTCATTCCACGAAGCACATTTTTTCTGTTTATCTATAATCGCTCTTCCACATATCTGCACGGCGCAATTGATAACACAGTTTTTCAAGCTTATCCATACACTTTCAACGTCATTGTCTTTTATTTGTTCGTTCCACACTGCTTCACTTACAATCAACTCTTTACTCACTGCGTCTGCTGGCACCATTATATACCAGTTTATTTACCCTAATTCTGGACGTTCGCACTACGTTTTATTTTCTTCTTCAGACCCACTTTTACCCTAAACACACTCTCGGTACAACCAAAAAGTGGTCCGATCCATACTGCGATCCGCGCAAGTCAATCATACTTTTAGATTCACCTCTTTGCCACGCATTCACATGCACATTTTTATACTTAAACCACGTATTAGATACAAAAAGGTATCTCTCCACACAAATGTACACCAGGAGCTCACTGACTTTTTGGTCTCCGAACATTTTGTTAGGACGCGTTCAGTATATTCTCTCTGTACACCCACCCATCCATTCATAGCTCCAAATATCACTACCCTTTCGTTTGGCTTGCATACGTTCAACACGTTCCACGTTCCCTACATCATTCCAGATATTCTCACACTCTTGACCTCTTTCTCCAATCATCGATGCATAGCATGCAATGAGAAACATTTCAGTCTTTTGACTCCTGGCGATAGTGCTAGACTACCATCCTCCATCTCCACAGAATCCTTTCATTTGCGCTGTGTCTCCAATACACACAGGATATCAAGCTGCCTTTCATTCATTACATTCGCAATTTCAAATTTTTTACCATGCATATCTCTAAAATTCCACGTACCAACTCTCCATTCATTCCTTGCACTGTCGTCAACAACGGAGCCTGTCTGTTTCGACCTTGACCGACCCTTGCAGCCATGTCAGTCCGAGCCATTCGTATTCTCGTTTGTAGTATTTAAATTGGCAGGCAGACCGGTTACTAGCCAAATCGTGCCACGGACGATGTAGCATTCCCTAGTAACGGCATCGTCCTAGTACCGGGCGGTGCTGGCAAGTATTTGCCTACTACTGCGACAAGAAAGGAAGTAGGAAGTAGAAAATAGACACAGAGATAAGAAAGATTTAAATAATGTAAATGTGTATACTTCCTGTGTATATTTATACAACATATATTTTTGTACTTAATTCCAATCACTTCGCATTTAAATTAGATAGTTCCCTATGCGATTTTTGGTTCTCGTGCTTCTTATCGCACGTGCTGTTATTTATTTGAGAAAAAAATGGTTTAATTATTTATATTTAGATTTTCGATTACGAATTAGAGCTAATTATTTGTTTATTTCATTTATGTTTATTTGTTTTTTTTTTATTTATACTGTGGATTCGGGATTCGATCTAGTTATTTATTTTTATCATTTAAGCTAATAAAATGAATTCTTATGACAATGATTACGGTGGGTTTGTTATAGAAAGGGGTTTATGATAGAGTTGTACATTTTTATGAATCACATCTGGCATGTATTTTATCCTACCATTACAAATACGTATTTATGATTCTTTGATATACCCACGCTACCGTGGGATAAAATAACTGATTTCATTAGTTCTCGATATTTCTATTGTTTACGTGTTTGAGTTTATATCTTAGACAGAAGGTGGTATATGCGCTTTAAGTTTATTTTACGATTTTATGAGTTTTGACAATCGTACCTGGCATGGGTTTAAAGGAACCATATTTTTCGTAGAAATTCAACGCTATAAAAATCCTACATGCTATTTATGCGTCTTTTTTACCTAAAGAGCCACTTGACGCGCTACTAAAATTCTACTGGTTAGATTATGTGACGTGTATGTGTTTGTAGTTTTGGATTAAGATAAATTGATTACGATTATTGGGATGAAATTTATTATTATTTTACATCTTATCTCGAATCCGCGTACGTCATATTAAACAACTATTTTAGTTTACAATTTAGATTCTTTGAGGAATCCACTACATATTGTATTTGTTTAGTTTTATTTTATTTGGTTATTAATACTAGGAGACTCAAAAGAGGGTCATGTGTAACAGAGAAATTTTTTGTTATAGTTACGATATTTCTCTTTAAAATAAACTGAATTGCACTTTGCAAAGCTTCATAGAGGCTTTAATATCGTTATAATAGTTTTCTATTATTTAAAGTTAAACGTGGTTTGGAATGCAGAAGTTTCGATATTGGTACTGAACACCTTTATCAGCACGAAACCAGTTCATTGAGCTAAATTTGGCCGCGTTCACACAATTACCTTATTTGAGAAATATTCACTTTTTATGAAAATGGTTTGGAATTTGATTAATACTAGTAGTGTAAATTATAACGTTACTACGTAGTGGCAGTTAGCACTGCCGTGTTTTGGCTTTACATAAACGCCTAGTTTCCTTAAGTTTACTCAATCACATTCATCATTTATCGTTTATACCGTTTACCTGAAACAGTATTATTAAGGACCGGACGTTAAGTCTGGACATAGGAATAAAATAAGTGTGTCCCTTCTTTCCTGCTTGAACTTCTCTCTCTGAATAAATTCTAATTTCAGGAACATCTTCGCCACGAACCGACCTGAGTTCTGGAAACCGATATACAAGGTTATATAAATATGACTAGGAGGCGCTTCTAGACGCTACGACCTATCGTTCCTCTGGTGACGCCTGAGACCGCCCGTAGCAACCCTTGGCGAATGAATCGACATTCTCTTACTCCCCAAGAGCTACCAAGTGGACAGCATAAATTAAATAATTGAATAAACAACTTACATAACATTACCGTAATAAACAATTTTCCAGGCGTGCGTTTTTAATTTGTATGATTTTCGGGACTGACTGCACAGTCCACGTTTAATCCACTCTAACTTTCATAATTAAGAACTAACGTTCAGAAAATTATTAAGCGCATTTTAAGAAAACGCACATTTTACACATGAATTAAAGTAGTAGGTAGCAATATTGCTACCAATCAATACCAAAAAGAATTTAGTAGGAAATTCCAAAACACAGTCCGAAACGAAGATCTTAAAAAACTTAAGCATAAGAAGTCGTATTCGATGTTGCACATAAGAACGTAAGAAAATAAATAAAGCGTGACGAAAAACGTGTTGACATAGGACCAAATTAGATTATTTGCAGAGAAATCCAGCTACTAAAATTATTTGTTGTAGAAGGTATTGATAATAACCAAGAAGGTCACAATGTTGTAATGGTTGTTGTTCCCATACCCAAAACGGACGTAAACGCACTTTTGCCGTAACTAATTAAAATTATCGCAAAATATGCAGTCATCCTTCATTGAAAACAGTTATGAGAGACCAACATTCTCCGCACAAGTTGTTACTAAGCGTACAATTGCAAAAACATCGAGTTTAAGAGTGAAATACTTGACTAAACAGTAAGCAGTGTATACAGCGAGATACCGAGCTGGTAGTGTAGTGGTGACACGACCTGCTTAGCGTTCGGGAGGTAATGGGTTCGATTCCTGTTACCGACTACCTTGTATAAGGTTTTTTCAGGAGGTTTTCCTCATACATATGTAGCGACATGGTCACTGCGTATAGGCACACCATGCGCGGCTACTTAGGCGAATGCTGGGGTAGTATTTTCGCCTTCAGAACCCTAACTCCGTTCCTTCCGATCCTATCCGGGCCACCCCTATCCTTGATCCCACCATGCATTCATATGTACTCTATGTATGCTGAGAATACATGAGTGTGGCTAAAGGAGCCTGGAAAGCTCAAACAGTCCGCCCTCCCCATTGGGGAGGGAATTAAATACGTGACCTTTCCTTTCCTTTTAGTGCATAGACCGTTGTTTTAGCAAGAGCTCTGGATTCCCATTTACCAACCACGGGGCACCACTTCAGTTATTGCTCCATACAGCCAATTCAATTTACGGTACTACACTAAAGTGTCATTTAAATCCGAGTCAAAGTAAAAAAAAAAAACAGCGTTACGGTTTTAAATTATAACTCTCAGTAGTAAATGCACGATTATATTAAGATTTAACCTAAATATTTATAGTAAATTTATTGTTTATTTAATAATAAATGATTTATAAAAAACGTACATTCTCATACATTACGAGTGAGTGAATGTCTGGGTGCATGCGTGTGAGTGTCTGCCTGGAGCTACGATAACTTAAAAAATACGTAATCGATTTTAATGAAACTGTATATTTAGACTTACTTTTAAAATATCTCTGATCTATCAAATTTTGGTTAATACTTATTTACAAATAAACGTACTTCATAGAGGGCATTTATTGAAAAAAGTGAAAAAACCTTTATTAAAGGTAATTAATTATTACTTTCCTTCATAATTTTTTTTGTAGAGTAATAACTAATTCCTAAGAAATCAAAACAGTCCTTAAAATAGCTTTTGTCTATATTGGAAACGCTCTCAACTTATAACAAACACTATAAGCACCTTTTTAATGATAATTCAATTTTAAATAAGTTTCTCTTATAAAGTTTTTAATATGAATCTAAATAAGGTTTCAAACTTAATTTAAACGTTTTGTGTAAGAAGTCATGTTAAAACAGAAAAAAAATACTTTTCATATAGCCTTGATATTCATATTTGATACACGAATATGAAACGTTAATATTTGATTAATTTAAATTTAAATAGAATTGGCTGTTTTGTATTGAAGTGAATGTGAATGTGAATGTATATTGCATTATATAAAGAGAAGAGTGTCAAATCAATAAATTTAGCAAGGTAACATGTATATAATATGCATTACTGTTTCACGATACAAAAATTTGTATACGTGTATATGTTTAATTTGACTTTCGTACATTTGTCTCGACATACACATACGAAGGTTATGTTGCCACAACAGATTATTTTGAAAAATAATAATCAACGCGGAACCCTGATTACGGGTCGATACCCACCATACTTAGATTACAATTGCTTACGTGCTAATTTAGCCCGTGATAACAAGACTGTAAGTGTAAAATATCTAAATCACGTTAGTGGTACTATTGATGATGTCTCACATCGTTAAGTAATTTTACTCTGCTTTGGACGTGTCATTTAAATAATTTAAAAGGAAACATAATTAAAAACTTATGTTTAATACTACTTTAGGAATTTTCCAAACATTGACTAATATATGTTAACATATCATAAACAGCAATGACTAATGTTTATAAAAGATATTTCGGAAAAGACGTCATAACATATTTAACATATTTAAGCGCTAGAATTTGAAAACTATTGCTAATTATAAGTTAAAATTAGTATATTATTATTTGGCAAAAACAAAGGCTCGTAACAGCATCTCAACGGGAAATCAAAATTAGTGGATTTAACATAAGATTTGCTGTTCATAGGATTTATAGTTACGGGCGAAACAAAATCAGGTCAAAAAATGGTCTTTTGACAAACTTTGAATGGTTACTACTATTATTTAGACCATCAAATACTTTTACCATTATATACATATTACATATCCAAAGCTTTTACTAACCTCAAGATGGAAACAGGCACTTCTCCGGATAAAAATAATCTTTCCGGTTACAGTGATATGAAGCCTAACGCAAATTAGGCAACTTAGTCAACTATTTTTAATGATAATGGTCAAATTTTAACCTGATTTAAATTTTATTAGGCTCTGGATAAGAGTTTTATTATTACACCGGCGCACAATATCACAAATATTATTGTAAGGAAGAACAATTATTGCGCAAATTTAATACCCGTTCATCTACCTACTTACTGTTATGACAAAGCGATTCAGAATAATATTCTATGAATTTTAAGAAAGTAGTGTACAGTAAGATTAAAATATTTAAAAATACAGTTATGTCTCTATTTGGTATTTGAAGGTACCTTTGGGACTTAGCACACCATTGATTAATTAATGGTTAACCCTAACTTGACTCATTATTAATAATTAAATTAATTTGCGTTGGTAGACTGAGGTAAATTTAATTTTATTTAAAGTGTAAAAAAGTTTAACCAAGTCAAGTTAAAAAAGTGTAGACATGTAAATTGAAATAGTTAAATGTTTATGGAGCACGAACCAATAATTATATAAAAACACTTACTTTACTTTATGTTAATTATTAGTGTAATTAACTAGAAGTACACAGATATCACAACCGCTATACACAGTCGTTTGAACAATTTTAGTATGAGGTTGATTAACAGTACGTTACTTATACAAGGACAGTGATGTAATGTAAATATCTAAACATTGCTCCTAGATATCTAACGATGATGGTATTATTATATTGTGCAATGAATAAATTAACAAATTATATGGTAATACAGTAACTCAACAAACGTAAATTATGTATAATAATCTACTAAAGAATAATATAACATATATAACAGAAACTTGGGCTCAACGATAATTGTTACACGTTCAATTACCACTACTATTCAAATTTTGTTTACTTGAAAGTTAGTATGTTTGTTTCAGTTTATTGTTTAATTATAATTTTAAATAAATAGAAGTACGTATTTATGACTGTATGGTTTGGCATAATAAGAACTATTCATGACGTTAATTATTTATGAAAAATTAATCAATGCGGCCCTCACAATAATAATTAAAACCATTACTCAATGCTAAAACTATAGTATACAAGTAAATTGATATTACTATGATCATTGAGTAAAAAATCATTTCAGTCAACGCTATGATAGAAGGGTTGAGATGTCAGTATGATTGGTCTATAGGCAAATTGCAGTACCACTCTGTATGGTTGGTGGCCTGATATTTGATGTAGGATGCATTTGTTAGATTTTGATAATCAGACCATTTCTCAGCACTGCTATTCAAACAAATAGGTTTAAATTTTAGTATTCTGCAGGGTGTTATTTAACTATGTAGAAACAGTTTAACACCAGAAATACAGCAGCGGTTGTTTGTGGGCTTAATATGGATACATTTTTTATTGAAATGAATTTTTTATTTATAATTCAGAACTTTATGGTATTTATAGAACACTGTGTAAATATAACATTTTAAAAGCTTATGTGCTTTTTAAATTAGAAATCGTTGAAAATTATTATTAATTTTACTAAATACATAAATAAACGTAGCTCGAGCAGAATTCGAACCTACGACATCTACTTTTCTAGAGTAGCGCTCTAACCAACTGAGCTATCGAGATACAAGCAACAATCGATGTAAATTTTGTCTTTATGTATGTAGAACTGATGGAAATTCTAAATATAATGAGATTACAGTCAAATTACTTGTTTTAATGGAATGTGAGTCTGCAATATCGCACATACCAAAGCAACTTCACTAATGTTAAATTATTATAAGTTTTTGTTATGAACGAATAAGTTCATAACAAAAACTTATAATAATAGAAATCGTTGATTCATACTGGATGCAGAGCGCATACAAGACCAGTTGTGGAAATAATCGTCTCTGGCTCCTAGGAATGCTAAATGTCCATTAGGAGGTTATGTTTTTAGTAGTATATCTCACAGTGGTTTCGCATCTCATTCATATATATCGCCGACGGATTTTCATATGACCGGTCTGCTGTACCGCCCTCGAGATGCGCACGATATTCGTACGGTAGTGGAACTCTGGCATGATACTACGACTCTAAAGATATGATCACTTGCTGAACGAATTTCGAGAAGAAATGCGCATGGCGTCATTCCGTGACAAAAATGTACACGTAGGCAATGGCAAAGCATGGCTTTTCATGTAATTTGACTTCATCTCCTGTTATTATGAATGTTTTGGGAATTTATTAGATTAATTATTAATCAAGTATACAAAATGAAAAAAGATTAATTATTAATGAAGTACACAAAATGAAAAAACAGTGTAAGTATACATAGTACGATTTATGCACATATCTTATTGTAACTTTTTTACATAGTATAAAATTAAAAAGTATTTTAATTAACGGAATTTGCAGTAAATAAATGAAATTATTTGAAAAGTGACTTTTTTACTTTTTTTAAATAATAAGTTATATTCTAGGCTGATGATTTTTACTTTTGGATATCATGGTGCAGGGAGTAATAAAAACTTCTTCAGAACCCTTCAAATAGATATTTCAAAGATACAGAACATACACTTTTTGAAAAATAAAATGTATAGATTTTAAGATACAATAACACATGAAGGCAATAAAGATTTTACAATTTCTGTTATTTTGCGTTTTCTCATGTTACAGACTTCTTTGATACTCCTATTGAGAATTCTTATTCTAAAATACATCTTGCATCTAAAAAATAGATTTTTTACTTCATCACTTAAATCTACACTTTCGGCTAATTTGTTTAAATTTTTAAGGTAGTTTTTTTCAATTGTTAAGCAATCTCCATTATAATTGGTAAATATATAGTTAAGCTCATTGCATTTTACTAAAAACTCATCAGTAGATTTTTGCAAACCACCTTCGGTCAAATGATTAACCCAAGAAAAAGAAGGCTCCTTACAGTCAGGGATAGAACCAAGCTTCTCCTTATTTCTCAGATTAAATGCAATAAAACCCGCCAAATTTTCCAAGCCGTCCCATCGTAACTCTTCTAAAGTTGTGTTGACTATTTCCAATTTTTCAAATTTTTCTTCCTCACCCTCATCATCGTCCTTCGGCAAATCTAATGCACTAAATATTTCTCCAGTAAGAACCTAAACATTTTAATTAGTTATGTACATATAAATTGAATAAATATTTGCCGTAATTCTACCTGTAATTGTAAATTTTTGGGCTCATATAGAATAGTTGCAGAAGTACTTGGTTGGTTAGTTATGATGTTAGCTTGTTCTTGTATGTTAGCAGACTTCGATATAATCTCATCATTTCGACCCACTAAATAATTGCGTTGTCGATATTTAAATTGAAGTGCACTTGGATGGTCGTGCAAACCTCCAATTGCTCTTATTATTGAAAATAAACCTTCTAGAGGATCTTGATTTAGGTTATATGTTAAGAAGTATTTTATATTGAAGTCTTCTTTTAGGTCCAAAAAAAGTTTTTGTACAGAGTTTATGCTAATAATAATCCCCTTTTGAAATGGTAGAAATATATTAGACCCAATTTTTCACCATATTCATCATTTTTTCCAAAATTTCATTTTGTTCTGTTAAAGCCAAACTGTAACCTAGGAAATTTATTTCAATATTATTTTAGAATAATTTAAGTTAAATTTGAATCTCGAACCTTCCACTCCATTCGTAGAATCTGGATGTGGAATTTGAGTATTGAAAACATCAAACCAGTCATTTACTATTTTCACAAACTCTGAACACTCAGACCAGTTGTTCTCTGTTACGTAAAGGTCAAGCATACCCAATCTAGAAATTACCTTTGAAATTGTATGGGAAAATAACTTGGTAGCATATTTTACTTTTTGGCGTTGAGCACCTAAAAATAGAAATATTTTAGAGTTAATAATAATGATTATTATACACAAACATAATTTCTATTCTAATTTACCTTTCACAGTTAATAACTCTGCACTAAGCTTATGACCAATGTTCAAGTCTAACTTTTGAGTCTTTTGCAATAAATCCACAATTGGTTTTGAATTAATAATTGTCCCATCTAAAAAGTAATCACTGTCAAGAAAATGGTTTCGTAAAAGTTTAATCATATGTGCTGTGTCTTCAAATACGTGAACTGCTTTGTGGCTGACTGGGTTCTCAAAACTAGTATTTTCTTCAGAAATATTTCGAGAATTTCAAAGTCCTCTGTTACTTCCACCCAGATCACAATTAAGAGCATATACAGGGTAGCCAATATTCTCCAACTTTGTAATAATTTTAAAAATGAGATTTTTTGTCATTTTACGATCATAGTCATAGAATATTGGTTGCTTCCAGTTTGCACATATTTGGTTGGAGCCATAGTTGTATCATTTTTTTTTGTCATAATCATGAATACTTTGTGTTTTCATTTCATCGAAAAGTAATACACATGATCTTTCCATTTTAGTTAAAGTTGTGTTTTGCGTTTGCATTAACTTAAGGACTATGCTCAGAATACCTGCAAATAAAATGTAATACCTACAATTATACTAGAAAATATTACTTATTATGTACCAAACTAAAAGGTCGTGCAATAAGACAATAAGTTTAAAAAAAAACCTGGCTGTATATTTATTTTTCCTGCCCATCTTCTTAAAGTTGAGATTGCAGGCAAGGGATAGCCCCTTTTTTTTTAACAGGCGATATGATCTTGGTCCCCCAGCATATAAAGATATTGCTGAAGTAATATCTTCAATGGTCTAATGGATTTGCTTTCCAGTTTTTAGCGTACGAAGCTTTACGAAGCAAAGAAAATTTTCACAACTGACTTTGTTTCTTGTCTTTTTTTTTCGAGCAGTCCTTTTAAGCGTGAATTTTCCTTTTGAAGATTACTTATTATTTTCTTCAAATAATCAGATTCTTCTTGTGAACTAAAAATGATATTAAAAGGTTTAACAAAAATAGTTATTCATTTGTTATTTCAGCACCTTGATTGCGTAGCAATGTCTCTACTCTTGTTAATACTTGAAATGTCTACCTCCCTTATATCCCTAGTACTGTTCACCGATACTTCACCTTCACCACTACTCGTTAATGTTAAGTCGTGCTTTTCTTGGCTACAAATTTATTTTTTATATCAGATTTTACAAGAATTAGGTATATACTTGGAATAAAAACTAATAGTGTTAATGTTATTACTTTGCCACATAGGTACTGCTTATTACAAACATATAATTATATTCCCTATTGTTAAACTTCCTCCTAGTTAGCCCCACGTTGGTATAGTGCCCACAATATCACTCACACAATTACTTACAAATTATAAATATTATTAGAAGCAAACACTAGAAAATTAATTTATTCTACCTACTTACATGTTATGCATATTTTTAATTAAATTTCTTTTCTCCGCTCTTTCCTCTCGATCTTTTTGCTTAGATGTTTCAACTTTTGGAGTTTTTGCCAGGTTAAGTGAAGGTACAGCATCTTCTTTTAATTTCCACGTATTTTTGGGTTGTTGCAAGAGTTTTTCTTTGGCACAAAAATCATCATCCGAAAAATGATTTTTTTTATGATTGTGGACCTGAACAGGCTAAATTTGGCCTATTGTGCTAAAGCACTCAGGAACACTTAGGAGGATGCATAGAGGGATAATAAATTGCCAATAGATGCCTATGAACAGCTACCTTAAATTTTCTCATACCATACGTCAGAGGAAAGCAGGAACTAGGGATATCATTCCAGAGATTTGAACATATCTTGGCATTTTCAGTTTTAAAATTGTGTTTTTGATAACACTTTTGCACCCATAAACTGCGGACTTACTTAGCAGTTGGAAAGGTAAAGTATCGGAAGTTTTTACTTTTTTTATTATTGTTATTGGTGCAACCCACAACCGCACAATACACCATTATTTAACGTATGTATTTAAAATAAAACATGCGTTAAAACAGAACCACAAAATAATTAAAATTTCTCGATCACATCAAACAAACTAAAATGTAAACATCCAGTCAATAATATCGTCTGAAAACCTGAAAAGAATCTCGCCCGCTCAAAATTTATCACGCGCTGACGTCCGAGAAGAGAGTGAGTCAGAAAATATCGTGCGTGCGAGCTTATCTTTACGTCGTAGTATCATGGAACCCTGGCATGTCTTGTACATCGTTTCAAGCGATAAACACAGTACCTAGTGCAGTTCCGTATTAAGCTAGTGAGTAATATAGTGAGGTGGCTTAACGAAATTACCGTTACCTGGCGGATAAAAGCACCAAATTTGGTATGAAGGTACCTTAGGGTATACTAATAAATATTAGCCTAGGAGCCCTCTGAAATTTCTAAAAAAATTTTATGTACGTCTGTAAAATCCAAAATGGCCGATAAACACGTCAAAATATCACGTTTAACACAAGCTATTTTAATATAAATTTTTAATTACAGCGTCAAGCCAGCTAAGTATAGTACAAACTTAACTTAGGGTAATCTACATATAAAATAATATACAATAAAATATATCCCTATCATTAATTACAGTAATTTATAAGTATAAATGTAACGCTAATAAGAGTTCCAAAAAAAAAGTTATAGCTATTCATTCCATGGAATTTAGTATGCAACAGTCATTGTAAATTACACTTGCACTTGCATAGTGGTGAGCATTCCAGATTGGCTTTCCCACATTTGTAGTTATTGCAGTCTCCTTTGCAGGAACATTTAATCAATTCCCGGCATGACCGGGAAACCTCTGGAATTGTCATCCAAACTGGTACCCTTGACTCTAAAACCTTCTTCCAAGCAAAATTGTGCGGTGAAGGAAGCACTTGCTGTGTTTGTGTGCTAGTCGTCTAAATACCGGCTTGATAAACTGCCCTACGGATATGTTGCAGATGAGCATCCTCAGTCGGTGGAAGTTTGTCTATTGCTCGATTCTGCTAGCAGAAGAGCTCCTTTCTTATCTGGTTGATACTGCTGAAAGGAGTGGTTTTATCATACAGAACAGCAGTCAGTCGCTCCAGCTTCTTAAAGTGTTCGGAGTCAGCTTTCAGCAGTTGGAATGGACGAGTAGCTAAATACACAAATGTATCAGTGACGTCTTGAAATGCTTGCCATGCTTCCCAAATAGACTTCTTACTCTTACCTTTGAAGGCGGAGGTTGTGTCACAACCAGAGAATGAGTGAAACACAGGTAGTGTTCGTGATTTTGACTCCCCCAGGCTAATACAGATCGCGTTGATGTGGAAAAACCGGTAATGCTTGCCCATGCCAAAGGCCACCCATATATCGGCCAAAGGTTGAGTCACAATTAGTTTATAGAATGTGCCAATAAGGATGACAATCACATCTGTGTCTACAGTACGCACAAGAATACTCTTTGCCCCTAGCTGTAGTGAATGTAGTACACAAACCATAATCCTTGTATCTGCCTCTTCATGATTGCAGTTTTCTATTGGTATGTTTGAACCAATTTGTGCAACTGCTTTCCCTGATGTAACATATATATGTTTGCCTGGTGGCCATTTGAACTCTGCAATCTTGAACGTCAAAAAGTTGAATAATTCCGTCTTGTTCATTGAGTCACGGAGAAAGTTCATCCAATTTCGTGGCAGTTTGGTGTTGCCAGACACTTTCCTTCTAATCCCTTTACCTCTTTTTTCCCAAACAACATCTAACCTTTGGGAATTTTCCAGCTGCTTATAAAGGTAAGGTAGAAATATCTTATCAGCATATTGATTAAAGGTATCCACACTTGTAGTGGGCAGGCAACAGACGATGACTAAACCGTCTAGAAATTTGGAGTCATAAGTTGAAGGGGGTTCTGATTGACCTGGCTGGTCAAGACATTGCAGTATCCCAGCCTTGTTAGTTGACAAATGCAGCTTACCAAAGTCTGAAATGGAAGGAGAAAATGACTGTATCTCATGCGCAAAAAACTCATTCAAATCAGATTCCCGATTCTGCATATATATATATATATATATATATATATATATATATATATATATATATATATATAAAGTTCCACATTGTTCTGAAGCACTTTCAGCTTCTTTCCCTGTTGAGATGTTGCTTTATGCTGTGGTCTCTTAAAGAGTGCAAGAGAATTCTTCTTGATAGGATCATGTATAGAGAGGGTGCGCTCATCAAGCACATTTTTGACAAACTCCTGATATTGCCGTTTGCCTATGTCTGCAGAGGTGCGCAAGGTTATAACTACCGACTCTCTTGCGCAGTTGCGACTGTCAAGACATACTAGAGTAGGAAAATCATCCAAGAAGGGATTGCCCATTTCGTTAATGGTTTTACTTAGACTGACAACCTGTTGCTGAAAGTTTCTCTGTGATGAAAGTCCCTGATCATGATGTTGAAAATTCTTGGGATTATTTGTATCATCATTATCGGGAATGTATTCTGCTTCAAACTGTTTGATCATTCTGGCAATCTCAGGCCCTGAAAGCATCCATCGTCGAAAAGCAACAGGGTTTTCTGTGATCCCAATAACACCACCCGAGCCTTTCACAATCTTATTCTCTTGTTCGTGAGCCTGATCAAATGGTATTGTAGAAAATGTGTTGCGTGTTTTTGAAATGACCCAGTTTGAACACCGCTCAAATTGATCCTTGATAGAATCAGGCAATGACTTCATATCCGTTATGTGGACTGGCATCCATCTGGAGTAGTTTACATGATCCAAGGCAAAGAATAGTGGAGTAAGTTCCTCTAAGATAGCAACATAAAGACTAAAGTTCTTTTCCCTGTGAGCTCTAATGAAAATGAGTATAAGGGTTTCATACTCCATGATAAAGTCCCAATACATAAAAGTTGGACTTTTTTTCCGCATGCTGTTTCTCCAGTGCATTTCAGATTCTTCATCTTTGGGACACTCAGAGAGTAGAAAAGCTTCATGCTGGAGATTGTGCAGTGCCATTAGGGTGATTTGATGAGCATGTCTAGTTCGAGTTAAGTGTGCTGCCTTTAGGTAAGATTCGGCCTTACGATAGGATGCCACTTCTGAATCTGCAAGGGCAGTAGTCCAGCCAGATCCTTCCAAAACATCTCCCAATGTATTCCATAGGGCCATTTCAGTGTGTAGTCCCCCAAGCATAACCACTTGAAGTCGCTCACCATGAGAGTTCGGCCATTTCCACTGGACTAACTTTGCCAGGGCAAACAGAGGTTGGTCAAATGTAATTACTGGTATTTGTCCTGGATTAAGGAATTGAATAGCTTGTCTAATGACATCCATGCCATGTTTAATCATTGCTGGTGTGGCCGCCTTCTCATAGAACATAGGAAGAAGTGTACACAGGGCTGGATGGTCTACTATCGGAGGTTGCATTGCGGCGTGATAGGCAGCTCATGTTATGTTATCACCACTAGTAACATTTTCTTTTTGCAGAAAACGTAGTGCATGCTGGATTTGGCTGCATCTAAACATTGCTCTACTGGAGACACATTACACTGTGGTACAACAACATCAGTGGCCTTTAAAGCTACGGATGGGACACAGGCATAGCTGTCAGGAAGAGAGTGATTTAAGTCTCCGGAAGGCGGAATTGTAATAGGTGTTTGGCTCTCCCCAGGTTCTGCATTTGTAGGCATCTGGAAAAGACTGATTCCAGTCCCATGGAATGAGGACAATGATGTAGTTGAGCTTGGGTTGTGGTCTATATTGTCAAGGGCAGCAACAGTAAACAAGCAGGGGACACCACTCCATTTTCTTCAAAGCGTTCACAGGAAGAAGTGCCTATCCACTCTTCAATCTCTAGAATCCTGTCATATGAAATACAAATGCTCAGGTGACATAACTTCTGGATAAGTTTCTTACTTCTGGTAGCCGCATGAACATTGATGCCGACATAGATAGGAAAGGGTGGTTCACGTTCCTTGCTGTGTCGTGCCTTCAGAGCAGTATGAGACATTTTTTTCTTTGAGTTGTAAACGATGCACTGGCCAATGGTTAAGCATGCCTGAGAGTCACGCTTTTCTTGATCTTGCAAGCTTGAACCATTTAACATCATAGAAACAAGTGACTTAAGACTTGCAGGCGGTGAGTCTTCTTGACATTGTGCTGGAAAGCAGCCACTAAACTTGAAACCTTGGTGATTCATAATATCTTTCCTGACTATTGTTGCTGCTTCGGCAAGGATAACAGCATCTTCTGAGAAGTCTCGAATCTTCAGAGCTTCACTGAACATGTTTCTCATACCTTCATTGAATATGGTAACAGTGTGTCTTCCATCAAACTGCTCTTGGGCTTCTGGGAAATGCTCCAATAATTGATTCTTTCGTCTTGTCTTGTTGATTTGTTTATTGATGCCCAGTTCCTCAAGACGATTGATATACACAGAGTGAATCTCAGATACTTTAAAAAGGAGAATGCCAGACTTCACTGATGTACTAATGTAACTGGTAAGTTCTACGAAGGACCGACACTCATTCATTTTCTCATCTGTGTTTTCATCTTGTAGGTTTGCCTTACGAGTTAGGCTTGTGTAGCGATTTCTAAGCTGGACCAAACATGCAAGGTGGTATTTGCCTTCCTTTGCTATAAGATCTCCTCCAATTATTCTTATCATAAATATTACTGTCGGTGTCAAATGTTGAAACTTGATGGAGTGGACCTTCATCTTTGCCCTTCTCACAAAACAAGCAACAATGTACGTTCAATGCTACGCGTTTACTAGGACGTGGGTTTTGACAAACACCCGTTTGGTTTCTCTTTATTGCCTTTGCCAGCTTCGAATTATGAAACTTCAGATGACAAGATTTGTGCCATGAAGCGGAACGAGAAGCAAAGTTACTAGCATTTTCATTTATTCCAAAAGGCAGTTCAACTGGGAGAGCATCAATGCTTCGAAAATGTTCTACATTCTTTAGGAATGTTGTGTAAGCATCTGTTTTTTTCACCACTTGTGCCTGGAGTCTGTAAAGGACATTTCAAGCTTTCACCAGTGTCATTCTGGCAAATTACGCATCGATCCCAGTTCACATCCATGTTAAATTATCCTGGAAAAAAATGCTCATATAAATAAACTGAAACGAAATCTAAGATGTTAATAATTAATAAAATAAATTAAGGTAAATTAATCCAGGGTTAATTGAGGTAAAAGAATCCAAGATGGTCAACATAATGCAACACAACATTACAAATCTGGAAGTACTACCGCGTTGTCTAAAAGGTACCGTGAAATATAGAAATGTATGTTTCGGTACTTGGACAACGTTGACGGATATTTGGGTTGGGGGCTCCCACGGTACAATGTACTTAGGCACTGTCTTCGTGGGTTGCGAAATATAAAAAAAAATCAAAAAACACATAATTTTTCTAAAATTTTTCGAAATTTCAGAGAACTCCTAGGCTAAAATTAGTAAGTATACCCTAAGGTACCTTCATACCAAATTTGGTGCTTTTATCCGCCAGGTAACGGTAATCTTAAAATGCAGCTCAAGCAACCTGGCTAATAAGAGTTTAAACGTAAAGAAAAGATTACGTTTTAGTGTTCCTAGAATTTATTTCACCTTATTCTTCAAAAATATATTATAATAATATTATACAATACATTTTGAATGCATTAGTATACGAACATTCAGTTAGAATTTAATGACCTCTTAATGAACCTAATCATTTTCTGTATTGACGAGATATCATTTATTACATATAGAAAGTTTATAATGTGCTTATAATGAGAAAGAGCGTAAACCTTATTTGCCAATAATTCAGTTAAATTATTCAAATTAGTTTCTTAATCTGATTATTTACATTTGTACCTAATAATCATAATATATGTAATTCGAAATATTGGCAATTTAAGATTTTTCTATTGCTTGAATGCCTTTATAAATTCTTGTTAGATGGCCATGACTGCGTTGAACGTTAGAAAACAATGAAGTGTCAAACAAATGTCACTTGATCTTATTTCAAAGTACAAAGTGTCTTCCTCGTTCTACTTGGCAATATCCAAGTCTACTGTAAAAAGGTAATGTAGCATAACCCACTTGCTCATTTGACGGGTTGTTATCAGTATTCTATGTCTTAGATCGTCCAGATTATCAGGTTTTGTTTTGCACACAATATTTTTGACATATCCCCAAAAAAAATCTTTTGGTGATAAATCAGGAAATCTTGCTGGTCAGTCTATTGTATCCCTTCTTCTTATCCACTTGTCTCAGAAAACTTTATTTAAATAATTTCGAACGTCAACGCTAAAGTGCGGTGTTGCACCATCCTGATGAAACCAAATGTCATAGAAATTGTTACCAACAGCATTCCTTATTGCATGCACTATTTGATTTCTCGACAAATCTAAATACTTTTGACCGTACCAATTGCCCTCTATAAAAAGTGCACCAATAGCAATGGCACTGATAAGACCTGCCCAAACCTTAACTTTTAAAGGCCTTGGCGTTTTATGTTTCCGAATCCATCTAGGATTAGTATCACTCCAATATTTGTGGCGATTAAGTGTACAATTTAACATGAATGTGGCTTCATCATATTTGTAAAATGACGGTCTTTATCTACATGTTGCATTATAGTTTCAGAAAATTCCATTGCGCCTCCTCAGATAATTCTTGTACCTGCATTACTTTATAAGGATGAAACTTATTTTCCTTGAGAATGTTACGAACGGATCCCACACCAACATCATGTTCTAATGTATCACACATTTATGAAATGTAGAAGCTTGCGAGTGAAGACACTATAGCTAAACTTCGAAAAAATTGTTTTTAGAACTATTATGAATCAATGTGGGATATTTTTTCTGAGAGAGAAAGTAACTCTGTAATGGTTTGAACATTTTTAATATTCTTTCTATCGAGTATAGGACAAATTTTTACGCTCCCTTGATTTGAACAGTCGGTATGGATTTTTACAACATTGACTGTTCCAAGTTCGTATGGAATTGAACTTAATGGATCTTTTTGTAAAATGTTTCAGACAATATTTTCAGATTTGGTTCTAGCGCATGCAAATTTTTGATGGAAGCAATTTTTTATCAGCTTACTAGTGCATCCATAGAAAGAAAGGACTGATTGTGGATCACGTTGTGGTATACCCAAGTGCATTAAATCGCATTTCCAAATGTGTCCTTACGAAAAAAAAGACGACACTTTGCTTCTACTAGAAGCAGCAATATCTGCCTTTTTATGCTTAAGTGTCGATAGTGTTGAACAATGTCCACATTTTCACTATACGCAACTAAAAACTGCACTTTCTAAGGTCATTTTTAATAAATATTCACTTTCCATATTTCTACGTAATGTGCACTTTCATGTTGGCATTTTCTGATTTTCTATCGTCCTAGATACACACTGCACTACAACACTTATTTATTTAATAACAGTTATTTACCCGCACCGGTGTATTTATTTCCTACACGTACAAGACACCGTCGCTCTGTCGTAAACAACTTCTTTTCACGCTAGACTTGATACTTACTATACTTAATACTGCCTCATAAATGGGATTGCACGCTATTTATTTAAGGCGACAATAGTGCTGGATAGGTCTCGTAAATTGTAGAACTGGTTATGTCACCCTATTGTGTCTTTTTCGTACTTTTTAGGCTTTTATTCGTTCCTTATTTATTTATTAAAATAATTACACATACGAAATAATGTGTTTAAAAAAGGGACTGTCCCGTATAATATAGGACGAATGATCGCCTTGCTTATGCGTACTAACATTTGTAATAGTCCAGTGTAAATACTAAATCATCTGACCACATCATCAAAGTGCTCTAATTACTCCGTTAGTTGGTAGACTGTGCTGGATTAAAGCTTCCCAGTAACAATTGTTCTACGGTATTGTAAAAAAAGCCATCAATAACAAAAAATTGGGCCCCGCTCCTAATTTAACAACATAATTCTAGTATAAGAATTAAAATATTCATTTACTTATTAAGTAATTCGTTAGCAGTTAATAGTAATAAGCGAATGTCGAACCTAGTGCACTGAATAAAGAATTTCAATATAACTACACTATATGCTTAAGGAGCCTATTCTGTATTGTGTCGTTAACTAACGATGTCGTAATGGTAACGACTCGAACTTGAACGATAGTTACATTCTATATCACTATCGTTAAATAGTCGTTGGATGATCGTTATAAATTATCGTTATAATAGTCGGCAATATGAACAGAATTTGTTGACATTAGAACTATTTCAAAGCTGAAAATAACAAATGTCAAAAAATATAACCTTACTGAGACAGAGAAAAGGTAAAAACGCGCAATGTATTTTGTATTTGTAAAATATACTTACACATTTTGGTAAGCTTTTAAGTTAATATAATGTGGGATTAAAAGATTTCAGACAAATCATCATGGCTAACCAAACTCCAAAACGACCACGAGCTGGCAAAACCATAAGAGGCCAATACATACTGTACATTGAGCACCTCAAATCAAACAAGGCCTTTAGGGAGAATAAGTACGACGCTAATCAACCTCACATCATAGAGGAAACCTGGGAAAAATTAGTGCAATTACTAAATGCATCTGGTGGCCCGATAAGAAATGTAAAAGAGTGGAAAAGGGTATTTGTAAATACATCTACCATTGTATACTACATAAACATATTCTAGGTTTTTACTGACTGGCGGTTCAAACCAAACGAAAGGCCAGAAAATTGAAAGTGCTCAAAGGCAAAGTGGAAACAAAGATGTGTCCGAATATTCCCTAACAGACATCGAACAAATACTTATGGATACAATTGGTTGGGTTGTAGTCGACGGAATGTCAGAAAATCCGGAATTTGGAATTGGTAATATGTTTTAAAATCTTTTCTTATGTTCTATCTAATAAAAAGGTGGCATATTAGCGACTTCTTCGGCACCTTTGTCTGTCGATGAAAACATTGACAATGATATGGAAAATAAGGAGAATATTGCTATTACTTGTACAGCAGCTCCATCTAATGTACAGAAAGTCGGTTCTGAGCACGCTTTGAAAAGAAAGAGATCAACGGTAATCGGCTGCTTAAAAGAAATCATCAATAAAGATGAGAAAAAGAAGACGAAATCGACATTCTTCGAAAGATGAACGATAATCTGGAGAAGTTAACCGACGTCCAAAGGAGGAGACTAAAATTGCGACAGATGGAGCTTCAGATCAAGTATGAAGGGGTGACCTTTGTATTGGACAGTGATGACGATGAGAAAACTAGTTAGATTGTAGCCAAGTGCAATGTATACAGATTTTGACATAAAATGTAAAAATTAGTGTATTTTTGATTGATTAAAAATTTTTGAATTAATTGATTCCTTAACATCCTTCCTCTATTTAACAAGGCTTCCGGATCATCAACATCATTACCTTCATCATTAACATTGTTGAATTCCAGGTCTTCGTTTACTGAAACAAACAAATTTATAAATTGTTCCTTAGATAACCATAACTACATGGCATACTTACTTTCGACACCTCTATTTATCATTAAGTTATGTAGTGTCGCACATGCATACGATATACGAGCTGCAAATTCTGGTTAATAATGTAGAATACGGTGTGGATTCAAGCAACGTCATACTCCCTGTATCAATCCAAATGTACGTTCTACACGATTACGTATTTGACAACGTCGTTGTGTGTATCGAAACTCGGGTGTATCAGGAGCAGCTCCATGAATTGGTGTTAATAAATAAGGCAACAAAGGATAACCAGCATCTCAAAATAAATATGAGTGTTCGTCTCCTGCGATTAAATTCCCATGCAACAAGTCCTTCACTGAACTCATTGTGAAAATAGCAGCATCATGCACACTGCCGGGAAATCGAGCATCAATGGCCAATATCTTGCAATTTACATCGCAGATCTTAAAAATTATAACAGGTTACGAAAGTATAAGTAGATTAATTTAAAACATCATTATTAACTTACAAGTTGACAATTAAGACTATAAAAACCTTTTCTGTTCATGAATACGTTAGCAAGATATCCCAAATTGATAGGCTGTGGTTTGGCTATGCCTATATGTGTGCAATCAATGCAACCTACTATTCCTGGTAATTGAAATTGCTCAAAAAAACTACAAGAATTAAAGTATTACTGACACCCTATTCTTATCGACAACATACACACCCTTGCTTCACGTTGGCCAGATCTATTGCATTTTGTGGGAACCGTATGTAAGTGTTGGTTAAGTGAAGTGAAGTGAACAATTTCGTGTAAATGTCTGCTCACTGCTGGCTGTGCAGGAGACACCAGTCTATCTGCACCTACCGGCTTTTGATAGCTCCCATGTGCCAAAAACAACGCAGAAAAAACCGTACAATAGGTGGGGCTCTTGTTCGACGACTATTCACATTTTTAAAAAATGGTAACATTTCCTCCAAGAGATCTCTTTCGGTTTCAATATTCAAACGAAAAGATTGCCTAAAGAATTCCTCTGGTAATTCGAAGGGATTTGATGCGTCTCTTAAATGGCGTCGACAAACGTTTAATTGCCTCCTACAATTTTGAGCTACTTTGAAGAACAACAATGCATTACTTTCCTCAACGACTGGTCAGGCCTTGTCGTAGAATAACTACAAATTTACCGCCATATTGTCGTTAGTAAACTATCCAAATTAGCATACAGAATAGCGAAAGTCGTTCGCGAACGATAATCGTTGCGTAACGACATCGTTAAGCCTTATAGAATAGGCCCCTAAGATATATGAAAGGTAACCTTTGAAAATACCAATTCGTGCATACTTTGTAAGCAAAAGTAGGTAAAATCGAAGCTTATTTAAAATTTAATTATACAACAAACAGTGCCCGATGGTCTATTTAATTATTAATGACATATTTGCTGCTCAAAAATAATGGAAACAATACATTATCTTATTTTATTAGATACAAATAATTAATATAAGTAGGACTTTGCAATCTGGTGTTATCATTCAAAGGTTAAGAGTGACCTGTCGTTATATATTCTAAGACTGCATAATTTTATTTCTATTGTAGACCACCTACATGTATCATTGTGCATCGCCATGAATTTAAGAATTTTTAGTTTTTTAATGGCTTTTATCATAACAGAAGCAGCCCGAATTTTAGGTGTTTATCCATTCCCCGGATATAGCCACTTTCAGTTGGGGGATATAATTTTTAAAGAACTAGCAAAAAGAGGGCACGATGTGACAGTGATTTCACCCTTTCAAGAAAAAGAACTCGTTGACAATTTCAAACAAGTGCTTGTAAATGGTATGTCTGAAAGAACTGTAGGTTAGTGAATCCATTTTAAATATTTTGTTTAATTCATATAAGTACCTATTTGTAGAAACGAAAAATGAGTTATTTAATATTTTGGAATACAATATTCTTCAAAAAGTCATGTGGATGGACACGTTAGGTTACAATTTTAGTGAGTTAGCGTTAAACTCTTCAAATGTACAAAAATTTCTTAATGAAAGTAATACTTTTGATCTGGTAATTGTTCATCATTTTATGAACGATGCCTTTAACGGTTTTTGCCATAAATATAAAGCCCCTTGTATTGCCATTTGCTCAATGGGCCATACCAGTTGGTTTAATGATAAATTCGGGTTATCAGCTCCTCCATCGTATGTACCTGAACTTCTTTTAAGCTACTCGAGCAGTATGAATTTCTGGGAAAGACTACATAACGTGATGGTTTATGTACTAGTAACATTATCACATCATTTGTATCGGTATCCGAACCAAAGACGCCTATTGAAAACATACTTTCCGGATGCTCCAGATTTAGATGATTTATACTATAATACGTCTTTAATTTTATTTAATGGTCATGTTAGTGTGAGTAGTGTTGCCCCAACTTTGCCCAATACAATCGATATAGCAGGTTATCACGTTAAACCTCCTAAAAAGCTTCCGGATGATTTACACGAACATTTAGATAACGCAACTGATGGCGTCATTTATTTTAGTATGGGTTCTAATTTGAAAAGCAAAGACTTTACTGCAGATACTAGAAATGCAATTTTAAACGTTTTTTCCGAATTGAAGCAGAAAGTATTTTGGAAATGGGAAGAAGACTACCTTCCACATAAACCAGACAATATTTTAATTCGATCATGGTTTCCACAACAAGACATTTTGGGTATCATAGCAATATGCCACGTACATACTGTTATGAACATATCATTTTTATAGCTCATCCAAACGTTATTCTATTTATAACACACGGTGGATTACTTGGTACAATTGAAGCAGTGTATTACGGAAAACCAGTTTTAGCACTTCCAGTATTTGCAGATCAAAGTATTAACGCAGCAAGAGCTCAAAGGGACGGTTACGGCAGATATATCCTATGTGAAAAATTAAACGAAGATAATTTCCGGAATGAAATACATGAGTTACTATCTAATCCAGAGTAAGTAACAAAAGTAGGGATTTACTGTTTAGTTTTTATTATAGGTACGCCGCGAATGCGAAATATAGATCAAATGTTATGCACGATCAACCTTTACCTCCTTTAGAAAAAGCCATTTTTTGGATAGAGTACGTTTTACGTCATAAAGGAGCACCTCATCTTAGATCATCGGCATTGTCTTTGAAATGGTATCAGTATTTTTTGTTAGATATCTTATGTGTTATTGGGACTTGCTTCGTACTGACTTTATTCCTGATTACTTCTGTTATTAAAAAGATATATTTATTATACAATGGAAATAACAATAAAAATAAGGTAAAAATGGAGTAAAGTGTACACGTTTATTATTAGTATAAA